>MU158709.1:2015049-2069725 GCA_015888305.1 Antheraea pernyi
TTAACTTAAAATAAAACTAAAATATATAATCCAGAATTAATAATATTTTATACTTAAATAGTTAAATATGAATAATTATATATAAATAATCAAGTTACTTACTTTAATTAAATATAAATAATTAATAGTTAGTACATAAATAATAGGCATTGTTTAATAATTATAATTTCCAAGTAAATAATTGACTTTATAACGTACTGATAACCATAACTCACGCTTGACCTTGCATTAGGCCGTATATGACTGTACGATGTGCACTCTTCGCGCTCTACCTTCAAAACGGTTGGTTGTATGAAAAAAAAGTTTAAACAAAAGTTGTAGGGAATTTTATAGCCTACAACTTTTATAATAAATGCAAATCTCATTTAACCGATAGGAAGCCAGATATTCGCGAAAAACCGATTTTTGTGACCTTTGACCTTGAATATCTTGAGACGCGGACACGATAACGATTGTGACTTTTGAGACAACATTTAGAATGACAAAACAAAGGTTCATACCAATTTGCAGCTTATTATCTTTCATTCCGAGGTGAAAGCCCTAATATGACTGGGCTAAAAGGACTTAATACATTCAGATGATTTGATTCGTCATTGTCTTTTTTTCATTAGGTTCATCGCGGATGAAGTCGCGGGCACTGCTAGTCTTATTATATACCATGAACGTTAAACCATGGGATTAGATATGTTATTGATAATTATATTTGTTATATTTCCAGTTACAATGCATTAGAGCACAATAATGAATTCATAGAAGTTGAAGTAAACACACCAGGGTTTCATGAATTATGCAAATGCCAATTTTGCGACAAACACTTTGACACTTATAGTAATATGCTTGCACATATAACTGATGATCATAAGAAAACGAAACCGATATTTGAATTATGTGGAAAGCAATTCAAGAAGGAACAGAATGTTGGAGATGATTTCGTATTTTTACACAAAACCAAGAAGTCACCAATGTGTGTGAGGAAAAATTCAGTGAAATGTAAATACTGCAACACAGATTTCAAACATAAATACAGATTGAATGAACATATGAAGTTATGTCACCCTGGTAAAGAGGATAAGGAATTTGTGTATAAATGTGACACCTGTGAGAGAGTTTTTAAGAAAAGAGGGTCACTAACACTGCATAAAAATAAAATGCACAACGATTATGGGAGATTATATGACTGTTGGTGCGGGAAACAGTTTAGTTCACATATCGAATTGCGTCTGCACAGGAAGCTGCAACATCATATAACAATCAAGAAGAATGTAAATAATGACAAATTACAATGCAGTTCCTGCCAGAAGTATTTCAAATCTAAACCGAGTTTAGCACTACATATAAGGAAGATTCATTATAATTATGGGAAAGTATTTGAATGTTTATGCGGGAAACAGTTCCGTTCACCGATCTATTTAAAAGAACATAAGAAGTTGCACGAACGAACACAGAATACAGATAAAGCTAAATACCAATGTGACTCGTGCAAGAAGGTTTTCAAAAGGAAATCGAATTTACTCGTACATATAAAGAGATTCCATTACGATTATGGGAGATTGTTCGAATGTTCCTGCGGTGAACAGTTCTGTTCACCGATACTTTTAAATCAGCACAGGAGGCGGAGGCATGATCTCAAGATTCCAATAGCCAATCGGTTCCAATGTGACTCGTGCCAGAAGTTATTCAAAACGAAGCCATGTTTAATAGCGCACATAAAGAGAATGCACTATGATTATGGGAGAACATTTGAATGTTGGTGCGGCTATCAATACCGTTCACCGATACAACTGCAAGAGCATGAGAGGATGCGGCATTATCCCAAGGTTGACAGGAATAATGTGAAGTTCCAATGCGATTCCTGCAAGAAGTTCTTCAAAGCGAAACAGTCTCTGGTCGAACATATAAAGAGGTTTCATAATGATAATGAGAAACTGTTTGAATGTTGGTGCGGGGAAGAGTTCCGTTCGCAGATGGATTTGAGTGAACATAAAGAGGCAGAACATGTTGTGTCTTTTGGCGGATTTAAATTTAGATTTTAAAATCAATATAATCGATTATAAAACACCACAACTGACATTTATTCCCTATTGTATTTATCATTACATAGTATAGAACAAAGTCGTCTGTTTGTCTGTCTGTTCGCGATAAACTCCAAAACTACTAAACGGATATTCACGCAGTTTTCACCAGTAGATAAAGTGATACACGAGGAAGGTTTTAGGTATATAATTTGGCAATTTTATTTTTATTATAAGGGCGGGACATCGTTCGCTGGGCCCGCTAGTTTATATCTTTGTTTTCTAGAATCCTTTACATAATATAAGCCTTAAACTATGGCCCCAAACTAGATAAAACCTGTTTCATGGAAGCATAATGTCTGATTACAGATTGTCTTAAATTGATTGATTGAAGGTTCTCTTTGTTGTTTATTAGTATGTGTTTTGATAATATTGTATAAATGTTGAATGTCACCATGAACTACCACACGATAGAAGGGTGTCACCTTTTAAACAGTCACCTGGTAGTCATATATTAATTTTATACACATATTTAAATTTACTATGGGTTTTCTTTGATAATATGAAACGTAATTCTCTCTCTCTTTCTATCTTCACTAATGTATATCTTCCTCTCAATTTCCGTTCGCCTCACCCGATCACACGTTTTCGTAACGGTCTCTATACGCATTCACCAGCTTACTCCCTGAGTCAAGCGTAGGTAAAGAAGTTTTATTTCAAATAAAGGTTAAAATATTAACATTGAGGCTATTGAATCTGGCCGAACGATTCGTATTCTCGTATCTTCGACGCTCTCACTGACCGAACGAAACGCAACAATGCAAGCACTGTTACTTCACGTCGGTATTCTGCGAGAGGGTGGTACTACCCCAGGCGAGCCGGCCCATTCATGCGGAAACCATTAATAGCTTCAGCGTAACTCTGCCACCTACAAACTTGGTAACGTATATCACGTGTAAGACTTAGGTATAATAATGGATATAAATTATTCTACATGGTAAATATTTGTATCCATTATTGTTTTTCTTTTTAAGTAGGTACTAGAACTATAAACCCGGAATAGTTTTCGTAAGAGCAATAGTTTTTATTTAACGAAATTAGAGTATTGGAATTGTTGGTTTCTTTAGGTCTTTATTGATGCTGACAGTTATCAAGAATCATCATCAAAACCAGCCAGTAAGAGACCCAATATAGACAAAATAGGTCTCTTTCCGAGGGAAGGTTTGGACATAATCACCCGCGCTTGCCTACGACGTATTGATGATTTCAAGTTCCGAGAATTCCAAAGTTATATATTTTCTCACATACAGTGGTACTACAAGAACATTTCAAAAGTTCAGGTTTCCTCAAGACGCGATGTTTTTTTTTATCAATATTACAAGTTTCTTGATTTAATTTTAATGAACTAACAAGATGGTGGCCATCTTGTTAGAACTTTCCATGGAATTTTTATGGCATCTCAGAATTCATGGTCCATGGTATTATTTTCCATTCACTTCACTTACGCACAATAAACAAACCATATTACATAAAACACCACCACAATTTACACAATATAGAGTCAAGTAACACAAGATTATGAATAAAAAATAAAATCCACTACATGACAGACCAAGGTCCCGCCAAAAAACTCAACGATGTTATTCTCCCCCGTCAGCCGATAGTGTTACCAATTGAAATTAGCACATTTACGCGAATTCCGCATAATTCGTTGATATATAACGATATTCCATTGTCAAATCACTCACCCGCCACGACTGTTTTCTTATAAAGCATATCAAGTAAATTTTGCTACATATAAATAATAATTATTCTAAAGTAATTCCAGTAAATATATTAAACCACTTACAATATCTTTAGACGGCAACGCACCAGGTTTTAGGAAGATTCTATTGCCGCGTTTTACTAATAAACTGGTCTGAAAATGTTTTGAACAAATTCTTGCATTTTGTGTTGGTTTCCAAACACCTTTACCACATGCTTCAATCCATATCTCCTTGTAATTGTCATCTGACGGAAATCTATAACAAACAATATTAAAGATACTTAGTTAATAGTAATTCATTTTGACAAAAAAATGTTTTTTTTTCTAACTGACTACGTTATTTATTTTTTTATGTCATAGATGGCAAACGAACAGGTGGGTGACCTGATGTCAAGCCATCACCACCGTGCATGGACACTAACAACACCGGAGGAGTTGCAAGTGCGTTGCCACCCTTTGGGGGACGGTTAGGGGAGGGAGAGAGAGAGGAGAGGGGAGAGAGAACTGACCGAACGAAACGCAACAATATAAGCACTGTTACTTCACGTTGTTCATAGAAATGAGAGGGTGGTACTACCCCGGACGAGCCGACCCATTCATGCTGAAACCAGTAATAGTTTCAGCGTGGCTCTACCACCATTAAATTTATTGATCTAGCAAGGCCTTAACAGCTTAACCGGACTACAAAAAAAAATGATATTACAACATCGCTATGATTTACCAGCAACACGAACAGTTTCACCTACTGCAAGTTATTTTTACTGTTTTTACAAAACTATATAGCCTTTAGTCCGACAAGTGTAAGAAAGTCCTTCATTTTCTCAAATAAAAAAACCTGAGAACGGCTTTTCAGTTATAAAATTCTCTTAATATTTATATTGACTTAAAACCTGTGCTTTTCATTACATAGTATAAAACAAAGTCCCCTACCGCGTCTGTCTGTCTGTCTGTTCGCGATAAACTCAAAAACTACTTAACGGATCTTTATGCGGTTTTCACCAACGGATAGAGGAGGAACGTTTTGATATATGATTTATCAAGGATTTTTTTTAATCAGGGCGGGACAACGTCTACCGTGACTGCTAGTACTATATAAGTCTCGTTATTTGAAATAACGTGTAGACAGCCTCTGTATTATAAATAAATAAAAGATAAATGTTGTTTAAAAATACTGTGAGACGTCCCGGCACATCTGGCAGATGTGACACACCGAAATTATTTTGTGCAGGTGATACGCATAATAGGAAATAAATAGGGCATAATTAAAAATAGAATATTATTTTTTCAAGAAATAGAAGATGACTGTTTATATAACAAACACTTAGATTAATTAAATACAATCATATAGTCAGTCGGCTTAATCCGCCACTATGTTTCACATCTATACTAATATTATAAACAAGTAAAGTTTGTGACGTTGTAAGGGGTAATCTCTGGAACTACTGGTCCGATTTGGAAAATTCTTTCAGTGTTATATAGCTCATTTATCAGGGAAGGTTATAGGCTATATATCATCACGCTAAGACACACA
Organism: Antheraea pernyi; assembly: GCA_015888305.1. Classification (NCBI taxonomy): domain Eukaryota; kingdom Metazoa; phylum Arthropoda; class Insecta; order Lepidoptera; family Saturniidae; genus Antheraea; species Antheraea pernyi. Next base: position 2,020,358 of record MU158709.1, read on the forward strand.
GGGGCGGAGCAGCAATGAAGAATGTTGCAAAATCGGGGTATTTTTTCCTTTTCAGAGCTTCCGCTGCGTCTTAGCGCAAAATAACCATTCCATGCGTACGTAGTCACGGGCAAAAGCTGTTAACTAATTATATTATCTATACTTATATCCTAAATAGGTAAAGTTTGGGAGGTTGTATGGGGTAATATCTGGGGAGTCGGAGAAAAAATGGTCAAACGAAAACGTTTCTTACGAACGTTGCCTTAACGATGAGAGATTGAGGTCTAGAAAAAAGTTGTAGCTTGATAATGCCTATTACCGCCCAACGAAGTGGGCACAGGTCGGCTAGTCTATACATATAATAAGAATGTAAATCTTAGAAATGTTTGTTTCATTATATCAATACGCATTATTGCTAAATTACTGCGTTAATAATAAAACATCTACATGAAAACCATAGACCATATCTTCGAGTAACATTTAGCCTTTGTTTCATTAAGTTCGGTTTGCTCTATCCAAACTAATTGTAATTTTAATGGCGGTTCGAGTTAAGTACGAGAGGGAAAGTAGATAGCAATTCTTAATACATTCATATGACTTTATTAGTCATTGTTTTGTACATCAAGGTTCAATGCGGACGAAGTCTGTGGCACAGCTAGTCAATAATATTTTATTTAAAATTCAAATTGTAGATTACGCTTCACTAAGGATCACAATTACATGGAACATCCGTCTCTTTCTTCCATGCATAATTACCACCATGAACAAAAAATAACACCTACAGAGAACTCTGGTAAAATCGATTCATGACAACCCCAAGTTTTTTTTTATGTCATAGGAGGCAAACGGATCGATGTGTCACCTGATGTTAAGTGGTCACCACTGTCCATAGACACTAACAACACCACGGCTGTTGCAAGTTCGTTGCCAACCTGTATTAGGGGGAAAGGGGAGGGGAGGTGACCATACGACGCTCATACTGACCGAACGAAACGCAACAATGCAAATATTGTTACTTGACGTCGGTTTCCTGTGAGAGGGTGGTACTACCCCGGACGAGCCGACCCATTCATGCTGAAACCAGTAATAGCTTCAGCGTGGCTCTACCACCTACATAAATTATTTAAAATAATAAGGTTATGTTTTAAAAATAATAAGTCATTAGTAACTTTAATATATTAATAACAGTATCAAATGCCAACCTAATAACTTATTTTTGATTACAAATATGAATTATATTAAAACTCACCTGTGAAATGTAGCATCGCTAAACCCCCGTCCTGTTTTGGTCTGACATCCTAGAATAGAGCATTGTACCATTTTAATCACGTACAAAACGCTGTTCTATATTACGTATAATAAATATCAAATGAAATAATAATACAAATTCACTTAAATAAACACGATAAAACACTTCCAAGCATGATCATTTTTGACAATGAGGTGCTTAGAGGTTAGTGCACAACAGTTACAGTGAAAAAGATAAAAATCCATAGTTATTTCTCTATCGCTCTTTTTTTTGTGTTGCTATTTCATTTCGTAGTGAAATAGTAAGTGATATTATTATAATTTATTAGTTTCTTTCTTTACGAGAAACGGCTTCTTTTACCGTAAATAATGCAAAAGGATTGATCATAGTAATATATTTTTTTATCTACATGTACGATTCATATTCAACAGTCTGACAACACTGTTATGTTGTCAAATTATCAAAGATAAATAAAGTTCCGAGTTTTTCATACATTATGTAATGATTTATAAAGTAAATTGTGACATTATGGTAGAATACTAATAATAAATAATAGGTGCGTTATATTGTAAATCAAATTGGTCATCACTCTAAATATGTTTCATATTTTTGTAGTAACATGCTAAATTTCATTGTACAATTACGAAGAAGGATGCAGTTTCAACGTATACTCCTTTACATGTTTTGTTTGTTTATATTCGGAAAACAGTGAGAAATCCTGAAGGCGTAGGATCAACCAAATTATATTCTTAATATTGGTGTGCTTATGTGTTGTGTTATAAATGACCTACTTTTCAATAATTGATTTTATACCATTTTATTTAATTATATTTATTTTTATGAGTGTTAGTAAACTATAAAAGGAACATTTGGTCTAATCGTCTTCGTTAGTACATCTACGCAAAATTATTGTGGCAAGCATATTAAAAATTTGTATTGCCTTTTTTCTGTTTTAATTTTATTATTATTTATAATATATTATTAATATATTGACTACCAATCCTCTAGTAGGTTATTACTGCCATTCTTGAGTAGGTAATGATGTTACAAGTTCTTGCAACCATTTCAATGTTTTGACAAAAGCACACAAATTAACGAGATCCATTATATTTACGGACAGCAAAAGCTGCCTTGAAGCGATTATGTCTAACCCTTTCCGTTCCAGAGATAAGCACACAGTTATATTGACACTTAGGAAAGCATTGTATGAGTGTTACAATTTAGGTTTTAGTACGGTTCTTGCCTGGATCCCGGGGCACTGTGGAATTTCGGGCAATGAAACTGTGGACTCCTGTGCCAAAGTTGCTATCCAGTCGGGTTCTTTGGATCATTATAGAATTTATGCAAGGGATTTATGCTTATTATCTAAATTAAGATTGTTTTATGCATGGCAAAAGAGTTGGGATTTGTCTCGGAAATTAAAGTGCAAGCATTATGGGTCTTTGCAAACTGATATCCCGCAAAAGCCATGGTTTTTTAAATTTAAAAATATCAGTAAAAATGTTGTCTCTATTATTTGCCGCTTGCGCCTTGGGCACGTCAGCACACCAGTACATTTGAATAAAATAAGGATCAGGGATCACTCTATTTGTGAATGTGGCTTAGAGGACGGATCACCGGATCACATATTTTTTAATTGCCCTAGAAACAGAGTCTCTCTCTATGATGTTCTACCTCCTTCTATTCCCCGTCCTACTAACATTATGTGTCTCTTAACCCTTGTTACGGATAATCATTTAATTCTAGAATGCTTGTCGAAATTTATTAATACTAACAAAATTAAACTTTAGATTTTAGTGTGATGCTCCTGTGTACGTCTGTATTCTAGCAATATGTTGTATGTTTAGTTTACATGTGCTTTCTTTGTGGTATCTGTTTGTAGATAGCCCGGTGGATATAAAGATAATCGTTTAATTGTCTGGCGCAACTTCCATTGTTTATGGCTCCATTCACTTGACATTGGCAAAATTGTGTGCGCACACATGTTGCCATTTTAAAAAGAAGAAGAAGAACTTTCCGGTGAGTTTTTGTGGCAAGTAAGAATCTATGCTTGGTGGTATCATTTCCCATCCACTTTACTTGTGCACAATAACTTAACTATATTACGTAAAACACCACCAATATTACAAAATATAAAGTCAAACAGCATAAGATTATGAATAAAACATAAAATCTATTACATGACATTCCAAGATCAGGCAAAAACTTTTTTATATCATAGGAGGTAAAAGAACAGATGGGTCACCTTATATTAAGTAATTATCACTGTTCATAGACATGAGTTCACAAGTGCATTGCCAACCTGTGTTTGGGGCGGGGAAGGAGGGGAGTGAAGAGGGGAGGTGGGTCACTAGCGCTCTCACTAACCAAACGAAATGCGACAATGCAAGCACTGTTACTTCTCGTCGGTTTTCTGTGCGTCGGGTGGAACTACCCTGGGCGTGCCGACCCATTCATGCTGAAACCAATAATAGCTTCAGCATGACTCTACTACCTACAAAAACTCTGCATTTCTCTTTATTTCCAGGTGTACTTGGACACATTCCATTGCTCGTAAGAAACTAGGATATAAGGAAACTTATTAATAAAAGTGAGATGAATGAATGAAAAGGTTAAATAAAAAGAAGTATGGATAGCAGGGACCATAACGATCCAAACTGCGTCACAGTAACTATAACAGTTCCAGAAGCACAGGAGGATCAACAGATGGCTACAGCTACAGTGAAGCAAGAAACAATTGAATATGATCAAGAATTATCTCAAAGTGACAATATGGTATCTTTTATTTTTCATATTATAAATGTATCTTTGTATTTAAAAAAAATGTAAATCTAAAAAATACAGACCCATTAGATATTATATGTATAGGTATTTCGTCCACAAAAAGAGCTGCTTTAGTGGTATAGGTCGAATCAACGTTAATAGGAGTGAAGCTATGATTAAAAGCTGGTAATCAGTGTTTTGTTTTTAACACGTTAAGCGCCAATGCGGTCAGTGCTGACCGACATTGAACTTTCCCTTCAAGCCAAGCAAAAATCACAGTTCTGTCCAAATATTTTATAATTAGATACTTATGTCTAATGTCCAAATGTGTGTTCTTATTAACAAAAGTCAACTTTAGTCATTATTTATGAAGATATTAAAGGTCGGGCAGGCAGCATTTATGACATGGTTCCTAGAAACGAAAAACCGACTTTCCGTTTACGGGGGCCGCGCAGGTCGCTGTGTCGGGTTAGCGTCGGAAACATTCTTTGATTTACCACATGGGTTTGGTGAAGCTTCCAAAAATTGCTGATTTTTGATCCAAGTATGAGATTATGAGCCAAAACTTTCCATGAACACATACACTTAATCACACTCACAGCGCACACTCTCTCACACACACACGCACACACACACACATACATACACACCCGCAACACAGAAAAACTTATGGATTTATAAGTTATTATATTTATTATACTTTATAATATTTGTGATAGCACTTATAGATAACATCGCTTTCCAATACTAAAAGAATCTGTTAAATCACTCCTAATCCTGCAAAATTCACTTATTTATTGACATAAAAAATGATGACGATGACGTCTCATCATCAGGCCAGAGAAATCCACTGCTGGACAGAGGCTTTTGCACTTTCGCGCCACACAAATTTTCACTCGTTGGTAATTGTTGTATTTTTTGAAGTCCTCTATGTTTTTCAAAAACCATCTTAATTTGGAGTAACTAGAGGGCCACGGCGGGTCAATGATTATGGGACTTAGTTTAATGGCACTGCCCTATCCGAATGGATCGAAAACACTCGTAAAATGCGGGCAGCATTGACCGACGCTGCCCCAACGTAAACTATAGTTGTCGACCATCACTGACTAACGCAACCTGAAGGGAAAGATGCATATTTCCGTGGCATTTAATGTGTTAAACACAAATCAAATATAGTTGCAAATCTGTTATACTTGTTTTTAATTTAAAATTCTATATCACTATAATAATTCCTGATTGAATGTTATAATTTGGTATATAAATATTGCTTAATACAAGCAACTAATTGTATTCCAGTCTGTTTCCGGGCCCTTAAAACCGTCAGAGTATGTAAACTACTATGACAGTAAGGGTTATCCGTTCAAAACCCCGAAGCAAGAGTTCCACGAAGACCAACAACCTCAATCACACTGCAGTATGAATAATAAAATAGTTTTAGATGTGAGTAACAGTTACTTGTTTCATCATCCTGTGATCACAAGGTTTCCTTCCATAATAAGAATAGTATGAGCCCATTCCCATAATTTTAATCACTTTAAAGCTTCAATCAACAATAACTAGATAATGGGTCGGTGCGAAAAATACGTCTCGGTAAATAAGAGCTCACTTGAAATGTGTGCCCTTATTTTGATTTGTTTGTTTGAAACACAGCCAATGTAAGCCTGTTTCACATGCGGCAGTGTATTCAAAAGATGCAAAAATAATACCCGAAAAAGCAATTTAACGGCCTGAGTATCTTACTTTCGCTAAATACATGTTGAATAAGTTATATTTTAAGCTTTAAACTAACAAATAATATCAAGTTTTGAACAAAATTACCGATTTTAGACCTGTGATACAAATGTTTGGCCTTTCCAGAAACAAACACGCACAATAACGGGAAAACGTACTTTATTCATTACCCGTTAGTGTTGAATTCACACTAAATGTTGTTTATGTTATGTTTTCTTTTGTGAGGGAAGTAATTTATTACTTTGTTCGTTTTATCGTAAGTATTACATAATATTTTGAACATTTGTGACTTTATTACTAGGTGTTATGGTTGTAATTAGGTTGAACTTAAAACAGTTTTAAAACTTTTTTTCTCCTTTTCTTAGTAAACAAATAGCTACACATTAGTATATATTTACGGGAATGGCTTTTAGCTTCGATTTGTAGGTGACCCTTTACCTAGTTATTGTTGATCAAAGGTTTAATGTGACTCATATATGTAATTAACTATGGCTAAAGCTAAAAATAAATGATTTTGAAACATTCTTCACTGGTACTCCCTTCCTATTGGTCTATGGTGATATATAGCCTATAGCCTTCCTCGTTAAATTAGCTATCTAAGACTGAAAGAATATTTCAAATGAGACTAGTAGTTCCTGAGATTAGCTCTTTCAACCAAACAAATCCTTTAACGTTATAAAATTAGTATAGATAGCGTTGCCCGCACCTCCCATGTGCCCTTATGTAAAGAAACAGGGATTAATGAAGTCATCTGAATTTATTAACCCCATTTACTATATCTAATTTTCTGTCCTACTTAAGTCGCTTCGACATTAATATTACGATAACTTGTTATGGTTGGTTCTGAAGGTGGTAGAGTCACGCTGTAGCTATTACTAGTTTCAGCATGAATGGGTCGGCTCGTCCGGGGTAGTACCACCCTCTCACAGAACACCGACGTGAAGTAACTATGCTTGCATTGTTGCGTTTCATTCGGTCAGTGAGAGCGCCGGAGGCTCACCTCCTGTCCCTTCCACTTTCTCCTATCCCTACCCCTGTACGGGTACACAGGCTGGCAACGCACTTGCGACTCCCCTGGTGTTGCTAGTGTTTATGGACGGTGGTGATCACTTAACATCAGGTGACCCACCTGTTCGTTAGCTACCTTTTGACATAAAAAAAAAAAAAAATTGATAAAGTGGACCGATTTTAATGAAACAAACACTTAGTTACTCTGGGGGGGTATGCATTACGATTTTCTTGTTGAGGTTTTATCGTGAACCCCGTACTTTAGCGGTGATGTGTTTTCATACAAATAGACAGACAGATATTTTTAAAATTGATTGGAATGTATTACTTATTCCTAGACACCAGCAACAATTTTTTTTTTCACAAAAATCGAAAAAGTACAAACACAGAATTATATGTATAGAATAGATTAACTTTAAATATAAGCCTTAGGATGGGATGCCAGCTAATTTAAAGAAGTGATTTAATAGTATCTTTGTAGGAACTTATGTTACAGAAAGTTGACATTTTTGTTTCTAGAATAACATATTATTAAAATGTGAGGACACACAAGAAATAAAACACGAGGAGGATTTCACTTTATATATAAAGGAAGAACATGAGGATATAGAGTGTCAGTCTGAGATAAAAGGAGAGAGTTTAGTGAAGCAAGAAATATTGTCTAATATTGGAGACATTACGACACATTGTGATGTACAGGAAACACAATACAAGAGGCAAAATAGGTGAGTACCCATTGTGTCATTCACTACTTGGTAATGTAGAAATTATAAATTTATTTTTAAAATATTTTAAGGGTAGGGTAATATTTACCTTCCTAGGATTGTGATTCTTACCCACATTTTCTTGTATATAGAAACTAGATAAGGTCTGCCCTCGCCCTTGGGCTTTATAAAAAAAATTTCTCCAAACTTCTAGTTTGCTCTGTACTTGTAACACATATATATTTTTGCAAGTATAGTTAAACGGATAAAATTAATGAAATGAAACTTATTTCATTAAAGAAGTGGTCTTGTAGTGGTCGAGATTCAACCATAAAAAGGCATTCATTTTTTTTTCCTTACCCTTTACATACCTTTCGAAAAAGGAGGGTAGAAAATAGTAGTCCTTGTCAGGACACTAGAATAGTCAGTTCGAGAAAAAGAAAACTAATCCTTAAGATGACTCACTAAAAAGGTTTTAAAGTTGGAAGCAATCTAAGAACTCCTTTTGTATTCAGTTTTCATGGCCCATACTTTGTTTACACATTTTATCACTACACTACAAAACAAAGTCCTCTGCCACATCTGTCTGCCTGGCACTTCGCAATAAACTCAAAAACTGCAGGAACAGATTTTCATGCAGTATTCACCAGTACATAAAATGATTCATGAGGAGGGTTTAGGCATATAACCTGTCAAGTTTTTATAATTATCATGACCGGATAATGTCCTCCTTGCTCGCTAGTGTTCCTATATTAAATATGTAGCATGACCTACCAGAAATAACCTCTGCCACTTATAAACTGTTCGTTATAGGCGTAGCTGAGAACTCCACATTATGAGAGTGAATACATCAGTATTAATGATATTTTAATATTTACAGTTTAAACTTATCAAAATGCAACAATGAACACATAGAATCCGATACAAACTCACCAGGGAATAGTAAAATAAGTGAGTCAGATGACAGCCAATTATGTGAGAGATATTCTAATGATTCGGATGATCATATTAATGATGCTCAGAGTAAAACGAAACCCAAATGTAAGTTATGTGGAAAGCAATTCAGGAATGTGGGGAATTTAGATCGTCATATTCTACTTTTTCATAAACAAAAACAAACAACAGAAAGCGATGGTATGAAATGTAAACATTGTAATGCAGATTTCAGTAGCAAGTACAAATTGCATAAACACCTGAGGCTGACTTGTTCTGGCAAACAGGAATGCGGAGATGAGATGGGGATGTATATATGTAACACTTGTGACACTGTTTTTAAAGATGAACAGGCATTAATAACACATGCAAAGAGATTGCAACACGATTACGGGAGAAAGTTTGAATGTTGGTGCGGGAAACAGTTTAATTCACCGATAAACTTACGTTTACACGGACAGCTTCATCACCGTATGCAGATCAAGAAGGATGTAAATAACGGCCAATATCAATGTGACTCCTGCCAGAAGTATTTCAAATCTAAACCGAGTTTAGTTCTACACGTACGAAGGGTTCATTATGATTATGGGAGGTTATTTGAATGTTCATGCGGGAAACAGTTCCGTTCACCGATTTACTTAAATGAGCATAAGAGAGTGCATGATCCCAAAGTTCAGAATAAGGACAAGGATAAATTCATATGTGACTACTGCAAGACGGTGTTTAAAAGGAAACCGAACTTAATCAGTCATATAAGGAGATTTCATTACGATTATGGGAGATCTTTTGAATGCTTCTGCGGTGAAAAGTTCTGTTCACCGATACTGTATAATCAGCACAAGAAGCGGCAGCACGATACCAAGATTCCAAATACCGATAGTTTCCAATGTGACACCTGCCAGAAGGTTTTCAAAACGAAACCATGTTTGGCGGCACATATAAAAAGAATGCATTACGATTATGGGAGGAAGTTTGAATGTTGGTGCGGGAAACAGTTCCGCACACCTATACAGTTGAAGTATCATAAGAATACACAACATGTACTGATGTTTGGAGGATACAAATTTAGTCTGTAGTAAAGAATACATTTTATAAAAAAACCGATTTCTTTTTATTGAAAGTGAATTTATTGTTTATGATGGTATAGCCACGCTGAAGCAATTACTGGTTTCAGAATGAATGGGTCAGCTCGCCCGCGGTACTACCACCCGACATACAGAAAACCAACGTGAAGTAACTTACATTGTTGCGTTTCGTTTGGTCAGTGAGAGCGCCGGAGAGACACCTCCCCTTCCCTCTCTTCTCCCCTCTTCTTCTAACTCTCCCTACCCCTCCCCCTTTCTCCTAAACACAGGCTAGCAACGCACTTGCGACTCCGCCTGTTTGTTTTTAGGGTCGGCAACGCGCATGTGATACCTCTGATGTTGCAAGCGTTCATAGGCTGCGGTGACTGCTTAACATCAGGCGGCCCGCATGCTTGTTAGCCACCATCGTATTATTAAAAAAATAAAAATGTAGCATATTTGCTGATATGTCAGTATCACACTGTCGAATCCCTTGGATATTCGATAACATTAATTGTTCACCCATTAATGCCAACATATAAGTCCGCAACCGTTACGTTAAGGGGTGTAAGGGGTGTCGAATAACATCATAAGACTTGAGACACCCAAGCCCACCTCACCTGCACGTGGTGCACCCTGCTGAATAACGAACGAGGCAATGGCGAAAACGGGGTAGTAGGGTTTCACAGCCTGACTGGGTCGCAACCACCGTGTATATGGCGAAAAAGCCCGTAATAGGGGTTAGCTTCTGCGGGTCGCGTTTCGGGATCAGCCTATGCATATCCATTTTTTTGCAGGCCGGTATGATAGTGGCGACCGGCGATGAATAGTGTGTCACTCGGTGGTCACCATTGTTTTTGGATTGTACTGTGCTTACCATCAGGCATAGTGCAGACATTTTGCCATGCTACAATGAAAAAAAAACAACCAGTTTAATTTTAAAACTGTACGGCATTAGCAAGTACTATTACGTCAGGCAACCATTCCAGTTTTAGTACCACTCTATTGCTGAGGTAATTATGTGCCATATTAGTGCGTGAAAATGTTCGACCTATTTAGTTTTATTTCCTCATGTAGATCTTATTGTGTCTCTTATCATTTCACTTAAGTATGGCAGGCAGTATCCTAAATACCCGGCATGATCAAAATACTAGAAACTAACAAACTGACTCCATGTTTCAGACTCAGCAAAAGTTTTGTAGGTGGTAGAGTCTCGCTGAAGCTATTACTGGTTTCAGCATGAATGGGTCGCCTTGTTAAGGGTGGTACCACCTGACCCACAGAAAATCAACTTGAAGTAACAGTGCTTGCATTGTTGCGTTTCGTTCGGTCAGTGAGAGCGCCGGAGAGCCACCTCCCTTCCCCATCCCCCACCCCTTTTCCACACAGGCTGATAACGTGATTGGTGTTGTTAGTGTCTATGGACGTTGGTGATCACTTAACATCAGGTGATCCACTTGTTTGTTTGCCTACTATGACAAGAAAAAACGAGAGAGTTTTTTTAGGGATTAGTATTAGGTTTTACAACAAGGTTGAGGCCCTTCAAGTTTCATGTAAGCAGTAATTTTGTAATTTCTGACCGTTCCTTCCTTCTGGTCCGTAAAAGGAAACAATGCTTACGTAAAAATGTATATGAGTATTTTTGATGTGATAACGTCTTATAAATCGATTAACGCCGTCGGTTGCACGAACGAAAAAGCTTGACATAGTTCCCGCCAAAAACTATATTTGTTTGTTACGCTTTCATTCCTAAACTACTGAATCGATAATCATGAAGTTTTGCCTACACCTTGTCCATGGTGCAGAAAAGGACAGAGTATATATAAAGAAAAATGTACTGGACCGGAGGGATATGACGACAAATCTGTATTAAAGTTAGCGAAGCCGCGAACAAAATATAGTAAAATATATTTCGCTGCATTCTGCACCTTTTATTCAGAAAAACAGGACTATTCTCGAAGGAGTGATTAAAACTATAGTAATAAGAGCGACGCTGCGGGCAAAAGCTAGTATAAAATATAAAACGCATGTCTTTCTACCATAAAATAGGTAATTAAATAGAAATAATCAATAATGAAAAAGTTTTAAGAGAAAATTAGGTTTTTTTTTATTACAAACTGTACAAAACCGTGAAGGTTTAGGGTCCATGTAGATGATATTTAAAATTTATCTATTGTTTTGTTTTTTTGCGTAGTATAGAATAAAATATTATGCAAATAATTATCTAACTCTTATAGATTTAAATCTAAAAGTAATAGATAATATTCTGAATATAGTAGAATATGTCGGACGTTAGATGTTGATCCGAATCATAAAATATTGAATGAAGAAAAGTGATATATTTTTTTAATTAGCTATCATTTTGCACGAGAAAACATAAACGATTTTAAGTATATAGGAATATAAAACTATATAAATAAATGTATTATTGCGAGCATAGACAAGTTTCGTCCTATTGGACGAAAGCATTTGGCCGTGGATTGGAAAAAAAAATTGAAAACAATCCGCCATTTTGAGATCTGGTTCATAGAAAAAGAGCAGAGGGCTTAAGCTTTCATTTAGAAAATGATAATTTATACTTACTTGAATTATTTTCAGCGTCTTGGACGTATGGCATATAGCACGCTGCCGACTCAATATTTTCTACAGCTAATATAACCTGCGATTTTTTCTTTCTCTCACGAAATTTACGAGACCGCTCCGTAGAAGTCATTGCCGTTTTCTTAATTTTATTTTCAGTGGCTTTTTTTCTTGCTCGATATTCTCGAACACGATCAGCATTAGTTTTCGGCATTATTTTGAAATATATATATATATATAACAATGTCAATAATACACAACAAACAAAAAAAATGTATTTTGTGATAGTCACTACGATCCAACAAAAAATAATGTGCTATAGATTACATCGTTACTCTCTGTCGACTTTGTATATAAATCGAATACATTGAGAATATATTATCTCATTCTATCACAATCTATAACCTGTATATACATTTATAGCTATCTCTGTTTCGTTACACATTTTCGTTTCATAGTATCTATAGTCCGCGTCAAACTTTCTACCGCTCTGAATATAGGTTTAAGTTCGGCCATGTTCATAGTACAGACAAGAGGTTAATTAACAACATATCAGAAATTTCAATTCTGTTTTACTAATTTTATATAATCTTTTATGTATATATGTAATATTGTAACATCTTTGTTGACCGACATTTTTTTCTGTGAACGTGTTTTAATACGTATAGGTATTCGAATTTAATAAATTACAATTAGGTACCAATAAAAAAAATCTATAAAACTGTCGCATACATTTTTTTTAATGGACTTATTTGTTAATATGTGTGCTGCGTGCCGAGAATTATAATGGTAGTTTATGTGGAATAAATTAAGTAAATATCGATTCTATAGTAGTCAAATGTGATGTCAAAAAAGCTTTAAAATACTTGCATCAAGTGACCCTAGTATATTTAAAAAAACTAACAAATATTGTCAAAAAATGGTCTCTGCTCTGTTTATTGTTGTGCTGTTTATGTTTCAATGAGAGATTTTGTAATCTAAGGATGCGTTAAAATTCAGATAAACCCTTATTAGACATAAAAATGAGTTGGAATATTTCTAAAATGAACATTTTCAGTGGAACATTGCCTGTGAATGCAAAGAAAACCTAAAAGAGTAAAACCGATTTCCATATTTTTAAATTAAACCAATAACTATATAAAACAGCTACGAAACAAAAAATAAATATAGAGTTCATGAGCACGAAATCACAGGCATAGCTAGTATTAATATAAAATTTGAGAATAATAAAGGAACTTTATAAACTCGATTCATATTTAATTTCAGATGTAACTGCAAGAGTTATCTAAAAACTATAATAAACTTTAATAATTTATACAACTGATAGAAACAGAATTACGATTGATATAGCATTAAATATGGATAATAAGGAATATCTAGTGCCCAGCTGTAATATGTTAACTACTACAACCACAGAGCCACTGTCGAATCAGGACATGTCTACAGTAACTGTGAAAGAAGAAATCGATTGCTCATTTGAGGTAGAATCGCCTTTCATAGACTTGGTTGTTATAATTGTATATATTTGTCGCAATGTTTCTTACTGATGCTTAAGTAATAAGAATAAAATGGTTTTAATAACAAAAATTCATGGTTGTACTACAGTAGGAAACTGGTGGACTATTTTTGTATAAAAAAAATTAGTTTTAGTAAATTAGGTTTAGTAAAATCCTTACAAACATCGATATATAAAAACCCAAGATGCACACTTAACTCTCACAGCTCACACTCATATCCAGCTTTTCGCAGGCCGGCATGACAGCGGCGACTGGAGATGGATAGTGTGTCACTCGGTGGTCGCCATTGTTTTTTGGTTGTATTCCTTTCCTAGCAAATTTGGCTAGGCAGGGAGGGAAACTCGAGCAGTGAAGGTGAGCTTTGATGCGCATCTCAAAGGGTCTTAAACCTACACCTGGGTCGCAAGTCCTGGGAGCTGCTCTGAGTTTCTCCCTCTGCCACACAATGGACCCGGCACCCGCACGGTGAATCCATGGAATGCTAAGAAGTTCGTCTCTACTCTCCACCAGGCATAGTACAATCATATTGCTGTGCTCCAATAAAAAAAAGGACTGGGAGGACATCAAAAAGGGAGAATCTGTTTCTCCTACAATTAAAGAATATATGATCTGAAGTACAGTCAACATTGGCAGAGAGTATGGTCCTTAATCCTTTGTCTTTGGTTTTTATATGTCAATATTTACAAATGAAAAAATACATTATTACATTTTACATAAAAATTATGATTTTACAATATCATTTATGTAGTAAAACTTGTTTACCCACACTTGACTTGGGTAGTAAGCAGGTGAATGCCTAATGAGAGCATTATGATTAGTGTGATTGGGCTCAGAGAACGGAAGTTCAGAGGGAGATATAAGTTAGTGAAGGTAGAGAGAGAGTTACCTTTCGTATTGCCACATCTCTATTAAACCCTGAACAAAATAGGGGTAGAAGCTACTACAGAACCTTCGAAAGTTTTGCTTTGAATATTTAATGACTAGCGTCTGCCCGCGACTTCGTTCACATGGAATTGTTACTTTGTGGTCACGCTATCATGCAGCGGAAGCTCTCAAGAGGAAAAAAACGCGGATTTTGAAATATTCTGTTTTGGTACTCTGCTCCTAATCGTCTTAGCGTGGTGATATCTAGCCTATAACCTTCCTCGATAAATGAGCTATATAACGGAATTTTTCAAATCCAGTACTTTTTTACTACTTTACTTTTTACTTTTCCAGTATTTTAAGCCCTGTTTATTGGTGTGTATTTTTTATTTTTTTTAAATCTTTTTCCGTATACATTTACATTTGTTATGTTTAATCCTAACTTTGTGGTTACAGCATTTATTTCTCTATAGTATGACCAACTTTGACGTGTTACGTGTGTCTGTGTTATTTGTTTATTCGTCTCAAATTTTGTACTAACTTTAACGTCCGTTTATCATCATATATAGGCTCCCATCGAAAATCAGCGCTGCAGTACTACTTACAGTATTGCAGATTTTTTGCTGAATGGGTTCGCCAATAGTTGGACACCTATTTTTTCATTTTTAAAATGTTTCTTTTTTTCTGTCATAATTATTTGTGTAATTTAATTTAATTGTATGGTTGTTCCAACAATAAAGTATTTCTTTCTTTCTTTTCTTTCTTACTTCCTGAGATTACCCCCTACAACATCACAATGTCACAAATTAACAAATTTTAACTCTTTATAATACTAGTATAGATAATTTTCATATTTCAGTATTCATCTACTGAGACAGAGTATGTGAATGACTACGATAGTAAGTGTAATTTGTTGGAACAAGTCAAGGACGAGTTCTCTGAGGAAGAATGCCCTCAATTAGACTTCAGTATGAGCAGTAAACCATATTCCAAAGTGAGTAATGATTACGTTTTCTGTTTGGCCATTTTATATCCCACTTATGATCTTAAACCTTCTGCTCAGTATGAGAATAATTTGAGATTTCATTGGTAATGATCTAAACACAGGGTGGTCTATTGAATGTGAGTAATAATAGATTTCTTTGGTACCATCTTAGAACCTGTCCAGATGAGGCGTTTTACGTGCGAGTGGACTCGCATGTAGACACTCGCGCGTACCCAAGATAGTAGAGCTACATATATTCCGTCCAGAGGGTGCGGTGCGTCTCCTAACTCGCGTGCAATGAGCGAGACTCTCGCCTCGAGCGCCGCGCGCCTCGAGATACTCAGGTCCCATTGCTGAGTCCAGTACTACGCGCGAGTCGACATTGTAGTCAGTCCTCTATCCGTATGAGGTATACCAGCGTATGCGAAGTTTTCTAGGGTGGAATATATTTCGAAGCGCGCGAGTCAACTCGCTCGTAATACGCCTCATCTGGACAGGCTCTTGATGTAAATAGACTAGTGCTAAATAATATTATACGAATGTGAGTATGTTACGGTTTCAAGTGTTACCTACTCATGTGATTACCATTACATTTTTCATACACATTAGTATAGAATAGTAATTTTGGGCTAACGTTAACATACAGCAGAAGCTCTCGGAAGGGAAAAATCCCGATTTTAAAACATTCTTCTCCGCTTCGCTCCTATTGATCTTAGCGTGATGATATACAGCCTATAGCTTTCCTTGATAAATAAGCTATCTGACACTGAAAGAATTTTTCAAATCAGACCGGTACTTCCTGAGATTGAAGCATTTAACCAAACAGACAACGTGAAGTAACAGTGCTTGCATTGTTGCGTTTCGTTCGGTCAGCGAGAGCGCCGGAGGCCCACCTCCCCTCCCTTCTCTTCTCTCCTCTCCCTCTCCTAACCCAAAGGGTGGCAACACACTTGCGACTCCTCTGGTGTTGTTAATGTCCATGGACGGTGGTGATCACTTAACATCAGGTGACCCACCTGTTCGTTTGCCATATATGACATTAAAAAAAAGACAAACTCTCTAGCTTTATATATTAATACTTGCACACTTTTGTTTCCAGAATAAGGACTTATTAACATTTAAAGACAAAGAGGATATAAAACATGAAAACACACAGGAGGAATTGTCATTAACAATAAAAGAAGAAAATTATGTTAATAAGTATGAATGTATAGTTAAAACAGAGAGGCTAGAACAGCAAGATGTATTGGATAATGCTGGAGACACAACTCATTATGATGGTCTGGTAACCCCTCAAGAATTTCAATGTAAAGTCTGTGACAGAACATTCCATAGTAGGTGAGTGTTCATAGAATTGACTATTTCATTTGTGAATGGGATATGATTTTTTGTTTTTCTGGCACTTTAATGTCTGCCAAACCAACTGGTATACTATACATTTTGTTTTTCAATCTTATTAGAGCTTAGGAGTAGCATTCCTAATCAGCATGTATTGAATGTTATTTGGAACTAGCTGTTCCCGCGACCACTGTCTTATGGAAACTAAGACAAAAACACAATGACTAATAAACTCACCTGCATATATTAAGTCTATTTACTTATTGTAGTCCGGTGAAGCTGTTAAGACCTTGCTAAGTCAATAGCGTAGTCAGTTAAAAAAAAAACCTACTTATCTACTTTTCCCTTTACTTAAGTCGCGTCGTCATTACAATTACAATAACTTTTGATAGACGAAACCGATTTTAATTAATCCAAGTCTAAATGTTACTCGAGGATTCGTTTTATGATTTTCTTAGTGAGGTTATTATCGTACGTCGGTTTTCTGTGAGAGTGTGTTACTACCCCGTGTGAGCCGACCCATTCGTGCTGATACTAGTAATGGATTCAGCATGGCTCTACCGGCGTGGGTGTTTAAAAAATCCGGGATTTCTTAAAACCTGGATATCTTTACTTTTTTTTTTTGGATAAAGACTAAGTATATCAAAATTGAAACTAAGAAAAAATCTTATATTTCGATTTGTTAAATACTTTTGCGTGTTGCGCGCACAACTACAGATTTCTATCATTTTATCTTTATATATATAATTTGTCTGCGTGTATGTGACTGAACTCCTAAATGGCTGTACCGACTTTGATGGAATTTTTTGTGTGTGTTCAGGTGGATCTAAGAATGGTTTGGGTTCACAATTGGCCCTGGTAGGTGGTGCTGCGGTTGAATTTTAGTTTTTTTTTTTATTATCAAGAACAATGTTCGCTGGGTCCGCTAGTCTATATATAATAGATTAAGATTCTACTGTCTGCTACGTAATTTTTTTTTGTATCATAGGATGCAAACGAACAAGTGGGTCACCTAATTTTAAGTGATCACCACCGTTCATAGACACTTGCAACACCTGGGGAGTCGCAAGTGCGTTGCCATCCTATGTTTGGGGGGGGGAGGAAGGGAAGCGAAAAGGGGAGGGGAGGTGGGTCTCCGGCGCTCTCATTGACCGAACGAAACGCAACAATGCAAGCAGTGTTACTTCACGTCGGTTTTCTGTGTGTCGGGTGGTACTACTCCGGACGAGCCGACCCATTCATGCTGAAACCAGTAATAGCTTCAGCCTGGTCTACCACCTACAGACTTACCTACATGTGAGCGATCACAGCTAATTATTATTTCTTATCCTTTTCAGTAATGATTTATTAAATCACAATAAGGAGCATATTAAAGTTGAAATAAGTATACCAGGGAATAATGAATTGGTAGAGCTACATAGGTGCCAATATTGCGATATACATTTTGATAGCCATAAAGATATGCTTGCACATATAAGTGATGCCCATAGTGAACTGAAACCCAAATGTGAATTGTGTGGGAAAGAATTTAAGAATGTAAAGAATCTTAAACGTCACATGCGAGTAGTGCACAAAATTAAAAGTCCTCCGAAGAAAGCCCAGTCCAATAGTAATGTGGATGGCAAACATAAAGCTAATGGTCGCAAAAATGACGAAGAAATGAGATTTAAATGTGAGTCGTGTGAAGGGATTTATACAAATAGGTATAACTTATCACTACATATGAAAAGAGTTCATTATAGTTACGATAAATCCTTCGAATGCTCCTGCGGGAAGCAGTTTCGTTCACCGATACACTTGAGCGAACATAAGAGAAGACAACATGACAACGAGAATGCACATAACGATAAATTCCAATGCGATTACTGCAAGAAACAGTTCAAGACGAAACAGAATCTAGTGATACATATAAAGAGAACGCATTACGATTATGGACGATTGTTTATCTGTTGGTGCGGTGTTCGTTTCTCATCGCCGATACATTTGCGAACTCACAAATGGCGAAGGCATGATCCCAAGCGTGGCGATATATTACAGCCTAAGTAGTTGGCTTCGGTGATTCGAGACGACATTGTTTTCATGGCAACCAATCTTCTGGTACATAGTACTGCCATTATCGAGTAGGCAATGGTATTACGAGTTTCTAACAAGATGTTGGCCTTTTTGTTAGAACTTTCCAGAAAGTTTTTGTGGCAAGTTAGAGTCCATGCTCCGTGGTATTATCACCCATCCACTAGTGCATAATAACCGAACTATATTATGTAAAACACCACTAATAGAACGAAATATAGAGTCCAATAACACAAAATGAAAAGTAAAATATAAAATCCGCTATATGACATTTCAAGATCCCGCCAAAAATTCCATTCGTAGTGATTTGGAACGCAAAAATAGCTATTATAACGATTATAATCTGTTATGTTATTTTACGGAATTTACTGTTATATGTTAGTTATTCTGCTGTTGGGTGATTTGCTGTTTTGTAGCATATTGTAATTATTTCTACGTGCGTTCCTCCTACGGCGCTGTAGTTTATATAGGTAGCTATAACGGTATTAAATCAATGCTGTTGAGTTATATGTCTTTGATTTGCTTTTGCTTGCTATGATTTGCTTTGGTAGTTTTGACGTTCATAAGCGCCTTATTAGGGCCTAAACTGAATAAAGTATTTTTGATTTGATTTGATTTTCTTTGGGTGATGGGAGTGATGGGGAGATCTGTATGTGCAGGTCTTATATGTGAGACGTGCAGTCTCATCCATGGAGCTACCCTCGCCTTAGTAGTGTATCAGTATGAATTAATAACTCTACAGACTATACATACCTTATTTCTAGACATGTTAACTGCTGCCCATGAATCAATAAGTAAACTAGAACCGATTAAAAAAAAACTGATATGAATGCTAACGTAAGTATGGGAGGGGTTAAGAGCATTGCTTACCCTTTCTGACGAGAGGGAGCGGGCGGTCAAAAATTACAAAAGATCTATTTACATAGTACTTGAACGGCCTCTTTAGCGCTAATAATAAATTGTGTGATTAAGACAAACAACAAAATAAGTAAATGTGTTATAATAATATAAATATATTATACCTATTACTGGTTTCTTCGCTGAAACTATTACTGGTTTCAGCATGAATGGGTCGGCTCGCCCGGTGTAGTACCACCCTCTCGCAGAAAACCGACGTGAAGTAACAGTGCTTGCTTTGTTGCGTTTCGTTCGGTTAGTGAGAGCGCCGGAGGCCCACCTCCCCTCCCCTCTCCTCTCCCTCCACTAACCCTTCCCTCCAAAGGGTGGCAACGCACTTGCAACTCGTCTGGTGTTCTTAGTATCCATGGACGGTGGCGCTCACTTAATATCAGGTGACCCGCCTGTTCGTTTGCCACCTATGACATAAAAAAGGGGGCTCCTCACGTTTCCATATGGTATAATTTTTACAAATTCCAATACGTTACAAATATACCAAATTAATCAACAGTAGAATAACTGATAACCGTTTATAGCAACTATTTCAAAATAACGTTATAAAAAGCAATTGTCATAAATGTCAACACAAGGGTTTATATTTATTACATTAATAATTAATTCTACAGTAGAGTTCTCTTCAAGCTTAATACCTATGATATAAATATATTGCGACCATTCCGAGTGCTTAGAGTTTAGGCTCTAGACCAGCTATACTCAACCTGCGGCCCGCCAGGTCTTCGTAGTTGGTCCACCCGATTATATGTTGAAAATAAATTATTTTAAATTTTGTGCCCATCAGAAAAACTGCATAGATTAAATAGATCCTAGATAACCCAACCGCAATGCGTTCCTTATGATATAAGTGTTATACGAAGCTTGTTATATTGGACAATCATTTTTCGCTACATTAATACGTTATTAATTTGTAATTACGTTTTTAATACCTAAATATTTGTAATTTGCGGCCCGCTACACCATGAGTGAAACGTGTTTGTGGCCTGTTTAAAATTGTGTCGTCACGGGACGCCTGGCAGATGTGAAACATCGAGATTTTTTTTGTATATCTTATATGCCTAAAAGAACAGTTATTTTTTCAGATTTCAGATCTTAAGGGTCGGCAACACGCATGTAACACTTCTGATGTTACAAGCGTCCATAGGCTGCGGTGACCGCTTTACATCAGGCGGCCCGCATGCTTGTTATCGTCGTGGTAAAAAAAAAAAGATTACGACAGGAGCCAGCTATGGCATACTGAAAAGATAAAGAACTACAAATTTGTTCCATAAAATAATGACTATTATTACAAAAATATTATTTTTTATTAAATTCAAAACTTCAACTAGGCACAGGCGCGGTGTGTTTGGCGGCATTTATCAAAAGGCGCTATGTCGTCTGCGCGTGTCGCGTAACATTAGTATAACGAGGGACCGACAAAACAATTTGAATACAATACAGATAGGGTTGCAAATGTTTTGAGTATTTCGTGAATAGTGCAAAGTTCGCGTTTTACGTCGGCACGTTGTGCCAAGCCGAAATCAGGTTTACCCGCGCCTATATATGTCTCACATCGAAAAAGGTTGATTACTACTGCCCTACACGGTGACAAGTAGATTGCAATCGAAGAAGAAGGAGGCTGCTATTACGTTTGCTCTCATTGTAAATTAACAGATCTGTTTGTTGTTATGTAACTTAATAATATAATGTGGATTTTTAAAATTTGTATATAAAGAGTATATTTGTCAACCTTTTTATCTAAACAACTTATGTTAAAACTAGCTTTAATAATTAAAAGAAGTAAACAGTTGTAAGTTTTTTTTTTCTTGGCAACCATTCTTCTAGTAGATTATTACTGCCACTGCCACTGTCGAGTTGAATGTTCGAACAAGATAGCGGCCTCACCCTATTTAATACTTTCTGTATTATATGAATATTTACATCTTATATACATACATTTATACATAATATAGTTTACATTTCTAGTGTTGTTATCAGTGGTGGATTATCTATAGATAATAAGATATTAGATCTTATAGTGTTATTATATTATATTTGGTATGTGGTATTGCCACGCTGAAGCTATTACTGGTTTCAGCATAGATGGGTTGGCTCACCCGGGGTACTAACACCTGATGCACAGAAAACCGAAGTGAAGTAACAGTGCTTGCATTGTTGCTTTTCATTCGGTCAGTGATAGTGCCGGAAGCCCACTTCCCTACCCCTAACCCGTCCCCTCCCCCTCCGCCCTTCCCTTAAACGCAGGCTGGCAACGCTGGTGTTGCAAGTGTTTATGGACGGTGGTGATAACTTAACATCATGTGACCCACCTGTTCGTTTCCCTCCTATGATATAAACCACTTGGCCACAATCGCTAGGGTCACTTGTAAGGGTGGCAGCCAGCATGTATTGAATTGTGCGCCTTTATAGTAAAACCGTGACATAATTTTAATATGTTTAAAACCTTTCCTTTTACTATGTTAAATACATCTTTGTTGTTCTACTTCTGAAATGTATTATGTATATGAATTCTGTTGTACTTCTTCTGAAATTATATTGCCCGTATATTTGCTGCAATAAATATATTTTCTTTCTTTTCTTCTTTGTTACGTAAAAAGGGACCAATATTACACTATATAGAACCAAATAACACAAAATCTCCTCACATTTTAATAATATATTATTCCATAAACAAAAATGACAATTTTCTGTAACATAAGTTCCTAGAGACATACTATTAAATCACTTCTTTAAATTAGCTGGCTTCCCATCCTGAGGCTTATGTTCAAAGACAATCTATTCTATATATATATTGAGAATGTAAATGTAACGTGTCTGTCTGTACTTTTCAATTTTCGTGAAAAAAATTGTTGCAGTTGTCTAGAAACAAGTAATAGAGTACATTTCAATGATTTTTAGAAATGTCTGTATGAACACGCATCACTGCTAAAGTGCTGCGTTCACAATAAAACCTCAATTACAAATCATAAAGAATATTTTCGGGAGTAATTTATTCTTTGTTTTATTAAAATCGGTTCACTCTATCAAATGTTGTTGTAATTTGAATGACGGCTCGAGTTATGTACATGTACGAGAGAAGAGTATACTAATATCATAAAGCTTATTTGTTTGGTTGAACGCGCTAATCCAAGGAACCACTGGTCCGATTTGAAAAAATTTTTCAGTGTTACATAGCTTATTTATCGACAAAGGCTATATATCATCACGCTAAGACCGATAAGAGCGGAGCACCAATAAAGAATGTTTCAAAATCGGGGGTGTTTCTTCCTTTTGAGAGCGTCGGCTTCGTGTTAGTTAGCCCAAAGTTACTATTTCACGCGAAGTCGCGGACAGAAGCTAGTTTTAAATAAATTGCAACATAATAATATATTAGATATCTATAACAATATATTAGTTTAATTTTTATTATACTCTTAACAATATTACGCGCAAGCCCGAACTGGCGACCTATATTTAGAACGGCCAAAATTAATAAGTAATAATACTCTATACATATAATAAAAATGAAGTGTATGTATGTAATATCAAAATATATTTTTTTTACTGATTGGGTACGAAAGTATACACGCTACTGATAACAAAAGTGCAATTTTTAAAATTTTTGTCTGTCTATCTGTTTGTTCCGGGTATCTCCGAAACGGCTGGACCGATTTTGACAGGAATTGCGCTGAAATTACAGCGGGTTATTTAGGCTACTCTAAATTAGACTAGGTATTAATCACGGCTTCGTCTGCAATGCTATCTCCAAAACGTTTGGACCGATTTTCATGAAACTCTGCTGGTGCAGATAGCGGACATCATATCAAGTAATTTAGTCTATTTTAATTTAGACTAGCTGTTAACCGTGGCTTCACCCGCGTTACTATCTTCAAAACGGTTCGATAGATCTTCATATGACTTTCACTAGCAGATAGCTGACTTTACAAAAAGTAATACGTCTCGGTAAATAACAGCTCACTTTAAATGGAAGTTTTTATTTTGTTTACTTTGTTTGAAACACAGCCAATGTAAGCACGTTTCACACGCCGCAGTGTATTCAAAAGATGCAAAAATAATACCCGAAAAAGCAATTTAACGGCTGGGGTATCTTACTTTCGCTAAATACACGTTGAATAAGTTATATTTTAAGCATTAAACTGACAAATAATATCAAATTTTGAACAAAATTACCGATTTTAAACCTGTGATACAAATGTTTGGCCTCGCCCCTCGCAAACACGCACAATAACGTGAAAACGTACTTTATTCATTACGTGTTACGGTTGAATTAACACTAAATGTTGTTTATTTTGAATTTTCATTTTGAGGGGAGTAATTTAATGCTTTGCTCGTTTTATCGTAAGTATTAGATAATATTTTGAACCTTTGTGACTTCATTACTACGTGTTATGGTTGTAATTAGGTTGAACTTAAAACTGATTTAAAACTTTTTTCTCCCTTTCTTAGTAAAGGAATAGCTACACATAAGTATATATTTACGCGGACAATTATTAGCATCGATTTTGTACGTGACCTTTTATCTAGTTTTTGTTGATCGAAGTTGTACACGATAAAATACTATACACCAACCAAAGCCCACATCTCTAACAAAATGATGGAATTGCCTAATCAAATCAATAAATATATATATTACTAGCTGACCCGTGCGACTTCGTCTGCACCAAATCGGTTATTACCGGTTTCGATTGTACTTTTGAACGCGAAAAATCTAAATACATCTCAAAACCCGATTGCAGCGATACCTACTGTTTCAAATTGTGAATCCCAAATATCCAGGGACTCACTCAAACATATACCCAGTTGGTATGTGAGAAATATTTTAAAATATGCTTTGAACCCGTTCGCAGCATCACCTACCAGGTCCAATTAAGATAACAAATAACCTACATATATTGCCGATAAATGTCTTCCCAGTACGTTGTCCCAGTAACTTCTGTCCCAATAAGCCTACAACCCGTTCGTAACATCATCTACCGGGTTCAATTAAAATAAAAACTAACCTACGTATATTGGCAGTAATGTAAAAAAAGCTTGAGAGGTCCATGGACCTCCAGTTGGAACGTAGTTCCTTTCCCTTTTTTGTAGGCGTTTACTATACGCTCAGTATAGTTTACATTATAAAATATCAAGTTGATAGAGTTAAATTGTAATTTAAACGTTAAAATATATTCATAAAATAAATAATGATAAATTAAACACTGAATGACATCATAACTATTTTCAACTTGTATTAAAACTTTTTCACACTACATTGTATTAAAGAAAAACATAAATATTAAAAAGATATGAGCAACATGTGTCATCTGTCACTTGCCTGTGACTATTTGTCTAAGAGCTAGGCAACGGTTTCGACAGCGAATTGGCTGCCGGTAAACCTTTACAGGCAAAAATATTGAACTTTATATAATTTTAGAATGTTTTGTTTTTCACTAACTTTTAAACGCTACTAAAACGTGAATTTATTATTGCCAGACATTTTTGATATTAACAATAATGTGCCCGATGCAATTTTTTGTAAATAAAGAAGTATGTTCAAACCATGTTAAGATATCTGTAATTTTATTGAAGTTATATTTCTTTTGGCGCGTTAGGGAAAAATGATGAGAGTAAATTTTTACGATGAACGCGCACACCGTAACAAAAAAATGATGAGAGTAAATTTTTACGTTGCGCGCACACACCGTCACGAAAAACCGACACCCTGAAGTTAGCTATAGTCAACATTTTGTTTCTTTGTATTTGTTGTTTGTATTTCTTTATATTAAAACTTTCATTGTATTAAATACCTTTTTTTTATTGTTAGTGTCGTTTTTTCTACAAACGTAGAATAAGGCGCAAGATAAAATTTTTGAAAAGATTTTTACTTGTTACGCCAAAGAAGTATAACTTCTAATGCGTGTACATAAGTACACACACACACTTTTTTTTAATATTATTTTATTTCAACATAAAAAAGGGTAAATTAAAAATATAATGTATTTTTTTATGTCATAGGAGGCAAACGGACAGGTGGGTCACCTGGTGTTAAGTAATAACTACCGTCCATAGACACTTGCAACACCAGGAGAGTCGTAAGTGCCTTGCCAACCTGTGTTGGAGGGGGAGGAAGCGGAAGGGGAGAGGAGGAAGGGGAAGAGAGGTGGGCCTCTCCGGTGCTCTCACTAATCGAACGAAACGCACTAATGCAAGCATTGTTACTTCCCGTCGGCTTTTTGTTAGAGGGTGGTACTACCCCGGGCGAGCCGACCCATTCATCCTGAAACCAGTAATAGCTTCAGCGTGGCTCTACCCCCTACCAAAACCTATGTATAGAATAACTTAGTTATAACTCTAGCTTAGCGCAACACTGGCTGTATAATAAAGATAGCCATAATTGTGGAAGAGCCTGGTTAACAAAATGAAATATGTTCTTTGCAAGGGAAAAAATAAAATGGTTTGAAATGAATTATTTTGTTTATAAAGAATATCACCAGGCACATTATTGTCAATAACAAAATTGTCTGGCAGTGAAAAATTCATGTTTTTAATAACGTATAAACGTTAAACTTATAAAAGTTACTGACAAAAAATGTTCCTTAAATTATTTATAAATCAAAATGTTGATCTGTAAAGGTGTAATTCGCATTAAAAAATACAACGTTAACCGGCTACCAGGTATCCTGAATCGTGTTTGGAAGGGCATAATATATCTTCATATTAAAGAACCAACTTTTCTCAAATTCTCGTTCTTCCAACGTTGCTGGCTCTTATACTAAGGTGTCGCAAAAAAGTCTAGTTACATTAACTAATTTCTTTTCTTTCGTTATCCTGGAGAACCCCTTGCGTTTTATGGGTCAAAAAGTATCCTAAATGTAACCTTGTAATGTACAGATTTGGCTTTGTTACAGTTTTATTATAGTATAGATAAATAAATAAATCTTGTCACCTTTGTTTAGCAAACATTTTTTTATACAATGAAATAAATGTAACAACATAATTGACAGTTTCGTCTACATAAATGTTTCATAAGTGGTCGATAATTACGTACAGAAATGTCATGTAGGCGTAGCTCAGTTGTAACGTACGGGGCTTTAAATGTTTCGACGGGGCCGACGGTTCGAATCACGGTGGTCGTTTTTTTTGGTATATTTTTTTTTGAAGTAGCATATGGAAATATAGCTTAATTTTTTAGCTAATCTGTCTGCTATATATAGCACAAAGAAAATTTACCAAAATTCGTCAAGAATATCATGAACTACATTTTTTTTACTTTCGTCCGTTATCCTGGAGAATCCCTTGCGTTTTATAAGATAAAAAGTATCCTAGATGTAACCTTGTGATATTGGTTATAACTGTGCCAAATTTCATCTAAATTGGTTCAGTACTTTCAGAGTGATTCGTGTTTAAAGGTATAGACAAACAGGCAGATCCTGGAGAATCCATTGCGTTTTATGGGACAAAAAGTATCCTAAATGTAATCTCGTAACATTAGTTATCACTGTGCCAAGTTTCGTTAAAATCGGTTCAGTACTTTCCGAGTGATGCGCGTTCACAGGGACAGACAGACAGACAGACAGACAGACAGACAGACAGACAGACAAAAATTTTAAAAGGGTTAGTTTTGGCTTCTATATCGATAACAAAGCCTACCCCGATCAAAATTTTCAAAAAATATTTAATGTACAGATTTGACCTTGCTACAGTTTTATTATAATATAGATATTCTAGCTCGTAATATAAATCACTTGAGGAACAAAGTTTATACCTACTCTTATATGTTTGCTTAGTCCGATGAAGCTGTGAAGGCTCATCATGCCAACAGCGTAGACATTTCGAATTAAAAAAAAACTAGGTAGGTTCATTAGTGAAAAATAATATATGTAATGTGAAACATTTCCAAAATTCACCAGTAAACAATAAAACGGTCACATTTACGAATTGTTTCACATACAAAGTCCGCTAGGAGTAATATTATTCTGCGTTCACAAAAGATATAAGATGATAAGTTTGTAGTCCACAGTATCTATTTAAGTTTTATCATAGGCTTTTTTTTTCGAACTGACTACGCCATTGATCATGTAAGGTCTTAAACAGCTTCATCGGACTACTTAACCTTGGGTAAAACTGGGTAAAACGAAATGTTCAATGACGTGAATTGCATATAATCTGTGGTAAGGATTTCGTAAACATTGCAAATTGCATTGCATTTTTTATTATTTTTTTTCTCAAAAACTACGCGTTTCCGCATGTTAAAACTTTGCGTGTGTGCTAATAATAATATTACCGTTTTGTAAAAAAAAAATCAACCCCAATCTCGGAGGACGTTCGTGGAAAACTGAGCAAAAATTACTTCATAATTAAAAATTAAAAAACTCGAAAAGGGGTTTTGCAACCTTTCCTTTTAAGGGGTGGTTGTACCCCTCCCCCTTCCCCCAACCCAATCTCAATCCTCAATTCGACGGACGTCAATGGAAAGTCGTACCATTTTTAGCTGCGACTATAAACATTTGATATACCGATGTTTAGATAAATAATGATACACTACCAATATAAATGAATGATGAAGTTGAAACAAATAAAGACATGGCTAATAAGGATCATATAGTACTTAGTTGTGATACACTGAGTACTCCAGTTCCGGAGGCACGGCCGAACCTACGAATGTCTTCACTAACACTAACAGAGGACAATATAGAGTGTGTAGATGAGAAAGTATCACATTACAACAATTGTGACGTATGTGTTGTGAGTATGAATTTACCTAATACATTAGTTGTGCCTATGGCTTAATCCTCTTGGAATTGAATGTAAAAAGCTACTTTTTTCTGGTACTTAACTCAACATAGTCATTAAAATTACAAGAAGTTTTGATAGCTCAAACGGATTTTTGTGAAACTTAAATACTTAAAACTTAAGTTACTTAAAACTTAAGTGGCTTAAACCTTAAATTACTTAAAACTTAAGTTACTTAAAACTTAAATTACTTAAAACTTAAATTACTTAAAACTTAAGTTACTTAACTAAGTTTCTTAAAAATGTTTTATCATGAACGCAGTAAATATCAATAATTAATGTTCAAACAAACAGACAGACATTTTTAAAACTGAATGAAATATATTTGATTACTTACTAGTGGACCTGTGTAACTTCGTCTACACCAAATCGGTTATCACTGGATCAAATTGTATTTTTAAATGTGAAAATTTTTAATATACCTAAAACCCGATTGCACGGTCACCTACAACTTCCAATTGTGAATTCAAACTATCTAGGGAGTCACTCAAACATATACCCAGTTGTTATGGGTGAAATCTTTTAAAATAAGCATAGAACCTGTTGGCAACATCGCCTACCAGGTTCAATTAAGATAAACACATACCTACGTATATTGGCGGTAATGTAAAAAAGGAGCATATGGGGATGAAATATAGCTTAAATTATTAGTTAACCTATATATCTATCTATAGCGCAAAGAAAATTTGTCGAAGTTTGTCATGAATTTCATTAAGTATAAATTTTCAACTTTCGTCCTTTATCCTGGAGGATCCCTTGCGTTTTATGAGACAAAAAGAATCCTGTATGTAACTTTATAATATTAGTTATCACTATGTCAAGGTTCAGGACTTTCGGAGTGATATGTGTTGACAAGGACAGACAGACAGACATACAAAAATTGTAAAAGGACGACCTGACTATGCTATTGACCTAGTAAGGTCTTAAAAGCTTCACCGGACTACTAAGGTGAGCGCTTAAGGCACTCAGCCGATTTTATTTGACAACTACCTCAAGGGTGTACGGCACACCTTGGCTTGGGCCTGATACATGCAATTCGCGACCTATCTGAGCTAACTGTTCATACATATATGAGTTGTTGAAACATATATGTGTACAAAGCCTACATACCTCAACAGCTCTTATATATATTTCCTATCAGATAATTTTCTAAACTATTTCAGTTTGATAAGGGAAAAATAAACCCTTCCACTTGCATGTGTAAGCCTGTATACGTGCATGTGATATGTGTAATGTTGTTGCAGTGATGTAAGATTTTGTGTCACTGTATAGAGCGAGCAGCATACTCAAGAGCTCCATGCCGAGAGAACGGACCTAGGCTTGAGCTGCTGCCGAGGAAGCCTAATCTGGTTGTAAAAGGATTATTTTTGGCTTCTATATCCATAACAAAGTCTATGGTGATTCATGTACTGATTTGGCCTAGTTACAGTTTTATTATAAGTATATAGACTTCTAGAAACTTGCAACAATTTTTTTACAACAATCTAAAACGTACAGATACTCTAGACCTACATTGTAATTATACATTTTAGACACTAGTAAATTTATTTGAAGGCAACAGTTTTATTCCAGGATTCATCTGAGCACATACCATCATCAGAGTATGTAAATTACTATGACAATGAGAGTTATGTGGAACAACTGAAGACTGAATTCCCAGAGGATGTACTTCCCCAATCAGATTGTAGTGTGGATAGTGAAATGCAATCTGAGGTGAGTGATAGTTTTCCATTCTGATCTTTATCATTCTTCTGGTACTGTTTATAATTTAAGCCTTTAATGACATTGATCTCTGTAAATATAATATTTGAAATAGTCATCGCTTACAGTACTAAATATTTGAAGCAGTTATAAAGAATCGGGTAGAACCAACTGCTAACAAATTTCTTTAATTATAATAACAAGTTTGCATAAAATTTGGTCCCTTTTTAATTTAGGAAGTATAAGATTATTTATGTTTATTGAGAATATGAAATTCATTAGTTTTTATTATAAAATAACCTTTTTATAAATTTTTGATAGTTTATGTAAATGTAACATAACAAAAAGTTCTTTCATTAACTCTACAAGTATAGTGATTGGTTTTTGTGCTCAATACAATCTTTGTAGGGAATGTAATTCGCGATAAAACCATTCGATTTTTGAAGAGAAATCTTCTTTAGGTAGGTTGAGTGGTACTTCTTGGCTGGAGATAAACTTATGATTTTGCATCAGACGATGCTAGTAAATGTGACTGAATGTATTAGACTTGTGTGGCTTACTTAAGACTAGGGACTCGTAGTATGCTCACACTCCCCGTGACACCCCCATAGTGCGGCGTACGGTTTGCCGTGGAGTATTCGATTTTTTTTTAATTGTTGTAACTGCACTGAGCCTGGTGGTGAGCACAGTAGAATCCAAAAACAACGGCGACCACCGAGAGATACGCCGTCCTCCGGCGGTCGTCGCTCGTTAACTAACCAGCTGACCCGTGCAACTTCTGCACCAAATCGGTTAGTTGTTTCAAGTTGCCGAAAGGCTCCATCAGCTACGACCTAGTACACAGTCGGTAGTTGACTCAACTCAGGCCTTCCCTGGGGGCCTGACAGTCCATGATGGATTTTCTCTCCATTTTAATGTAGTGTACTGGCCATGTATAATTCTTTATTATAATCTCGATGGCCATGCCAGTGTAAATAAATGAATGTCATGTGTGTTGGCATCCCTTTCAAATAAATAATAAAAATATATATGAGATTATAAGTATTACAGTTAAAAGAAGATATTTTGTCTTGAGATTCTGCAGTCCAACATATGTTTGATTAATCAGTAAAATGTGTATAATTATCATTTTGAGCGTTAATAGATTTGAAAACCAGAGGAATGTTAATAATCTCAATATATACTTAGTAAAATCTAAATATTATAATTCACACTATAATAGATCAAAAGAGAACACAGTTATTCCATTGTTTTGTGTTTTCACTTCTGTAACTAGCTGGACTGTTTTTTATTTCACTAATTATATTGAATGTAGGTGGTAGAGCTATGCTGAAGCTATTAATGGTTACAGCATGAATGGGTCGTCTCGACCGGGGTAGTACCACCCTCTCAGAGAAAACCGACGTGAAGTAACAGTGCTTGCATTATTGCGTTTCGTTCGGTCAGTGCGAACGCCGGAGGCCTACCTCCCCTCCTCTTCCCCCTTCCCTTACTCCCTCTCTCTCCCAAGACAGGTAGGCAACGCACTTGCGACTTCCCTGGTGTTGCAAGTGTTTATGGACGGTGGTGATCACTTAACATCAGGTGACCCACCTGTCCGTTTGTCTCCTATTATAAAAAAAAGTATAATAAGGTATAATTATATAAGGTATAATTTCATAATGTATGTATATTTCATTTTAATTTTGACATGGGGTCCTTAAAAACATATAGCCTGTAGCAACTTAAGTTACAAATGGATATAATTATTAATTTTATTTCTAGAATAAGGAATTATTAAAATTAGTCGCTAAAACAGAAATAAATGATGAAAATAAAGAGGATGGACTGTCCTTAAATATAAAGGAAGAAAATGATTATAGTGAGTATCAGTTTATTGTTAAAACGGAGGGCCTTGAAGAGCAAGAAGATGTCAAATGCAAGTTCTATCACAACACATTAAAGAATGGGTAAGTACCAATCAGAGTGTCTCCTTAATTGATGCATAATATAGAAGTTATAAATTGCATTGTGGTAGGGTTTTCCTAAGTCCACAAAGTCACCAAGCTTCTATAGGTACTTGTGGGCGCCCAGAGGTCGACATTCGACCATAGCTCATTGATTTATTAAAGTTTGAATTTTATTAGGGTTCTTTTGTTAAAGGGTATATTATGTTATAATATCATTGTAGAATGTAGAATGAAAAAGGGTAATTGGAACGTAAGAGTAAAATAATACTAAAATAATACATACAGTCGAGCATAGCAACCTCCTCCACAACCTTTTTTGAAGTCCTTTATTGACAGATGTTAAAATATCTTTTATATTTACATGTGTGTAAATGTTGTGTAAAATTGAAGCAGTAGTGTGAGTAATGCATATTTTAATTAATTTAATGTACTTCTAATGCATTTTATATAAAATAAATAGCTTTATGCACTTCTCCTCCATATAAACTTTAACTATGACAAATTTCACTCTTCATCCGTTCGCCCCCATTCCGTTAAAAAGGAATACAAAATTTAGGCTTCACGTATTAATATATATGATATTCTTGCAGCGGCTCTTGAGAACCATTCCCCTCTATGATTGTAGTATTTACCATCTTATATTTCAATATAATTTAGAGTCAGGTCAGTTGGTGGTCAGAGGCTGACCTAGAATAATTATGTTAAAGACCTTTTTTTCTGAACTTTTTTTTACATTGAATTAGGAAATGTGTTTCAAATATTTATAGTATACTATCTGTGCCCGATACTTCTTCCGCGTGGTATGTCATGTACGAAACAGTGATTAATAAAGTCATCTGAATGTATTAAGTTTAATTATCTACTTTTCTCTCGTACTTGTCGCGTCGTCATTAAAATCACAATAACTTTATAGAGTGGACCGATTTTAATGAAACAAACACTAAGTTACTCTCGAGGATATACTTTTAAGGTTTTCTTTCTGAGGTTTTATTGTGTATTGTGAACCCAGTACTTCAGTAGTGATGCGTGTTCATACAAACAGACAGACAACATTTCTAAATATGATTGAAACGTGGTTTATTATTTACTAGCTGTCACGTGTAAGTTTTGCACCAAATCGGTTATTACTAGTTTCAATTGTATTTTTAAACTCAAAAAATCTAGAAAACACGATTGCTAAGACTCCTATCGTTTCCAAATGTGAATCCAAACTATTCAGGGACTCACTCAAACATAAACTTCGTTGATATGAGAGAAATATTTTAAAATAAGCCTAGAAACCATTCGCAGCATCACCTATCGGGCCCAGTTAAGATAAAAACTAACCTGTACATGTTACCGATAAATATCTTCCAAGTAACAATTGAGTTACTTCTGTGCCACTCACCTCCGCGCCCGTTCACTATTCGCGTATAGCCAGCTGCAGCGACAACGCAATAATTTTGCTGGCTTATAGTTTATACTTCGCGTTATCTTATGACTAACTTCATCAATTAACATATTAGAAAAACTAAACTTTATCTACATTAGTTTTCCATTTTGATTTGGTTGTTTATTTTATAAAAAATTGTAAAATATACGTGAAATCTGTATCCAAACATAATCTTGTCAAATTTATTTTACTTTTGACATATAAACAATATTTTTGGCTGAGATATTAAACTTAGATATATGGTGTCGCGGACTTTTTTGTAAGAGTAATGAATATATTCATTATAGATATTTTTTTTGTATTTCAAACCGTTCAAGCAGCGCTCGCCATATTATACATTTTTTGTCAATTTCAATTACATTTATCGTGTGTAATTATTGAAAATATATATTTGCCAAAATAAGAAATCTATAGCACTGAGGTATAATATACCTTTCTAACAGTAAAATAAATGTTCAAATCTAAAAATTTCAAGTTTATAAATAGCTTTTAAGTATATAAAACACATAAGGTGTTTGGGGTGTAAGGGGTGTCGAAACATCGATAATTACATTATTATTATAGGATTCTAAAATTGTCATCTATTCGCCCTTGAGTTACCTTGATGGTATACATACAATATAATATGTATTTATATCTAAATTTATGTTCTATGCATCTATATTCAGCGCAGTCAAAAAAATTGTGAAGTCTGTAGAAGATTTTAATTATACACCCTAAGTCTCACAAAACGATAGACGATACATTAGTAACTCTATTTTACTTTTGCAGTTGTAACTTGTTACAAAACAGTAACAAACATGTTAAAGTTGAAATAAACACACCACTGGATAATGGAATTACTGAATTACATCAGTGCCAATATTGTGGCAAGGGATTTGATGATTACAATAATATGCTTGTATACATCAGTAACGATCATAAACAAGAAAACTCCAAGTGTGACATATGTGGAAAACAATTCAAGAGTGTTAGAAATTTAAATCGTCACATTCTGGCTGTCCATAAACTAGACAAACCACTAAAGCCTGTAACTGAAAAATGTGTGAATTGTCAACACAAATGCCCACTGAAGGACCATTCAAAACTGTCTTGCTCTGGTAAAGAGGATGGAGAAGATGAAAGTGAAAATAAAGTAACAAGAAATATATCGAATTATGACTATGGAACAATGCTCAAATGTCGTTACGGGAAAAAGTTTCGTTCATCGATACACTTGCGCAAACACGAAAGGAAACCCCACCCTACTAAGAATAGCAAGGTCCAATGCGATGATTGCAAGAGTTTTTTCAAAACAAAATCGAATCTTTTGGTACATATAAGGAGAGTTCATTATGATTATGGGAAACGGTTCGATTGTTGGTGCGGGAAACAGTTTCGTTCACCCATACACTTACACATATAAAGGCAGTGCATATTGAATATGGCAGAAAGTTTGAATGTTGCTGCGGGAAACAGTTTCCTTCACCCATACACTTACGCAAACACGAAAGGAATTCCCACCCTACTAACAATAGCAAGTTCCAATGCGATTATTGCAAAAAAATCTTTAAAACCAAATGGGATTTAGCTGCACATATAAACGGAGTGCATTTTTATGATGGCAGGAAGTTTGAATGTTGGTGCGGGAAACAGTTTCGGTCACCGCGATACTTACGCCAACACGAGAGACACATGCACCAGCAGAATGTTCAAAATATTAATAATGTTAAATTGCAATGCGATTATTGCAAGATTTTTTTCAAAACGAAATCAAATTTAGTGCTACATATAATGCGACTTCATTATGATTATGGGAAACGGTTCAATTGTTGGTGCGGGAAACAGTTTAATTCACCAATACACTTAGGCGAACACGAGAGACGCATCCACAGGCGCAATGTTCAAAATACTAATAATGACAAATTCCAATGCGATTATTGCAAGGTTCTTTTAAAAAACAAACGGAATTTAATCTCACATACAAAAAGACTTCATTATGACTATGGGAAACGGTTCGATTGTTGGTGCGGGAAACAATTTAGTTCACCGATACACTTATACGAACACGAGAGACGTATCCACAGGCGCAATGTTCAAAATACCAATAATGGCAAATTCAAATGCGAATATTGCAAGATTTTTTTTATGAACAAAGGAAATTTAATCTTACATACAATGCGCCTTCATTATGATTATGGGAAACGGTTCGATTGTTGGTGCGGGAAACAGTTTAATTCACCGATACACTTAGACGAACACGAGAGGCGTATCCACAAGCGCAATGTTCAAAATACTAATAATGGTAAATTCCAATGCGATTATTGCAAGATTTTTTTAATAAACAAACGGAATTTAAACTTACATATACAAAGACTTCATTATGATTATGGGAAACGGTTCGATTGTTGGTGCGGGAAACAGTTTAATTCACCGATACATTTACGCGAACACGAGAGACGCATCCACAAGCGCAATGTTCAGAATACTAATAATGGCTAATTATAATTATTGTAAGGTTTTTTTAATAAACAAACGGAATTTAAACTTACATATACAAAGACTTCATTATGATTATGGGAAACGGTTCGATTGTTGGTGCGGGAAACAGTTTAATTCACCGATACATTTACGCGAACACGAGAGACGCATCCACAAGCGCAATGTTCAGAATACTAATAATGGCTAATTATAATTATTGTAAGGTTTTTTTAATAAACAAACGGAATTTAAACTTACATATACAAAGACTTCATTATGATTATGGGAAACGGTTCGATTGTTGGTGCGGGAAACAGTTTAATTCACCGATACATTTACGCGAACACGAGAGACGCATCCACAAGCGCAATGTTCAGAATACTAATAATGGCTAATTATAATTATTGTAAGGTTTTTTTAATAAACAAACGGAATTTAAACTTACATATACAAAGACTTCATTATGATTATGGGAAACGGTTCGATTGTTGGTGCGGGAAACAGTTTAATTCACCGATACATTTACGCGAACACGAGAGACGCATCCACAAGCGCAATGTTCAGAATACTAATAATGGCTAATTATAATTATTGTAAGGTTTTTTTAATAAACAAACGGAATTTAAACTTACATATACAAAGACTTCATTATGATTATGGGAAACGGTTCGATTGTTGGTGCGGGAAACAGTTTAATTCACCGATACATTTACGCGAACACGAGAGACGCATCCACAAGCGCAATGTTCAGAATACTAATAATGGCTAATTATAATTATTGTAAGGTTTTTTTAATAAACAAACGGAATTTAAACTTACATATACAAAGACTTCATTATGATTATGGGAAACGGTTCGATTGTTGGTGCGGGAAACAGTTTAATTCACCGATACATTTACGCGAACACGAGAGACGCATCCACAAGCGCAATGTTCAGAATACTAATAATGGCTAATTATAATTATTGTAAGGTTTTTTTAATAAACAAACGGAATTTAAACTTACATATACAAAGACTTCATTATGATTATGGGAAACGGTTCGATTGTTGGTGCGGGAAACAGTTTAATTCACCGATACATTTACGCGAACACGAGAGACGCATCCACAAGCGCAATGTTCAGAATACTAATAATGGCTAATTATAATTATTGTAAGGTTTTTTTAATAAACAAACGGAATTTAAACTTACATATACAAAGACTTCATTATGATTATGGGAAACGGTTCGATTGTTGGTGCGGGAAACAGTTTAATTCACCGATAGGTGTCCTTGGACATCGCCAACGCCTTTAACAGTCTGCCGCATGGTGTCATACGGGAGGCGCTTCGCTTTTTCGGAGTGCCCCCGTACCTTCGGCGGCTGTTGGAGACGTACCTGGAGGGTAGAGAGGTCGCTTTCGTGGACACCAGAGGGCAGAGTATAGGTTATGGGGACCGCCGAGCCGGTCGTTCGTGGTTGCAGAAAGAATGTAGAGAATTAAAACGCGATATATGCTGATATAATTCCTCGTTATATATTAACAAAACTGTCATATAATATATTATATAATAATATATATATTATATAATAATGTATTATATTATATGATAATAATAATATAATATATAATAAGCTACATAGGGACCTAGAATATAATATATAATAAGGTACACTTGTTATTAATCTGAGCAAAAGCTAAAATATCAAGTCAGCCACTCCCAGTCCGTTAGTGGTATCCGCCGCAAAATACGAACCCGTACCAAACGCTGCGCGTAGTAAAAGACGTCCGCGACATATTTTTACCGACCCTCCCGATGAAATAACGGCAGTGAACGATCAGTACCAGCCTGTCTCTCTAAACAGAGCGTGCTCACGCCCACGCCCGCGTAACCACAGATCACGCCGCCGTGGTCTGGGGGTAAATTTCGCTCCCGCACACCAGACTAGGCCCCCCTCGGCAGCAGCTCAAGCCTAGGTCCGTTCCCTCGGCGTGGAGCCCTTGAGTACGCTGCTCGCGCGATACAGTGACACAAAATCTTACATCACTGCGACAACATTACACATATCACCTCCACACACGTGCACGCATACACGCTTACACATGCAAGTGGAAGGGTTTTTTTTTTTTCCCTTATCAAACTGAAATAGTTTAGAATATTATCCGATACGAAATATATATAAGAGTTGTTGAGGTATGTATGCTTGGTACACATATATGTTTCAACAACTCATATATGTATGAATAGTTAGCTTAGCTTAGGTTAGCTCAGATAGGTCGCGAATTGCATGTATCAGGCAACAGCCAAAGCCGAGGTGTGCCGCGCACCCTTGAGCTAGTTGTCAAAGTAAAATCGGCTGAGTGCCTTAAGCGCTCGCCTTAGTAGGCCGGTGAAGCTGTTAAGACCTTGCTTGGTCAATAGCGTAGTCAGTTCGAAAAAAAAAAAATCAAGTCAGCCAGTCGTGACACAGTACGATTACTGAATCGCGTGTAAACCTAACGCTTCTATTTAGCTCGCACTCGTGCATGTGCGAATTTGCTATCTGCTCGCACCCTATAAATATGAGTGGCACGCGCATGCGCACTCAGCACCAAATTAGGCCTCCCTCGGCAACGGCTCAAGCCTAGGTCCGTTCCCTCGGCGTGGAGCCCTTGAGTACGCTGCTTGCGTGATATAATAACACAAAATTTTACATCACTGCTACAACACTACACATATCACTGTTATGTATGTAATAATAAAGCATTGTACAGTAACCTGTTTATTTTAATATTTCCAACTTCCAACATATCAACATTCATTCTTATTCTAAATACAATGACAGCCTCCCTATTGTTTATGACTCGTCTTATTAAAACCTTTAACTATCCACAACATCTTCTCTCTTTTAAAACAATAACAATACATATTATAACTAAAGAAAACAAACAAATATACTGAACTTCTTAACT
This sequence comes from Antheraea pernyi, assembly GCA_015888305.1. Lineage (NCBI taxonomy): Eukaryota > Metazoa > Arthropoda > Insecta > Lepidoptera > Saturniidae > Antheraea > Antheraea pernyi. Next base: position 2,059,303 of record MU158709.1, read on the forward strand.
AATATTAAATTAACAATAATCTAACAAATACGCAGGTCTTCTAACCTCTCTTCCTGCTCTAGTTCTATAACTGTTTATATGTGAGTCTAATGTAGTGTCTACTATATTGTTGTTTATGTTAGGAACTTCATTTTCATCCACAGTGGCTTTATCAGGCAATACCTCATCATAAATCCTGTAACTCTCACTATACTGTCCATTACGAATTAAATCTTTTCTATTTCTCTGCACTATACCACCTTCTTCCGTCTTAATCAGATATGATCTTGGTCCCTGTCCATGTCCTACGACTAAACCACCTTTATGAGGTCCTGAACTACGTTCATCCTTTATTTTTACAGCTTTGCCTTTTTCTAACACAGGCAAAGTTCTAGCATGTTTATTATAATAATATTGTTGTTTTTTTTGTTTAGTATACAGTTCTTTTCTATAACAATTCTTATCTTCTTCAAAACAAGAAACGCTAGGTAACATATTGGTAACTTTTCTATTAAACAATAATTCAGAAGGAGTTTTACCTAACTCTGATATTGGTGTATTTCTGTAAGTTAACAAACCTTGATAAATATCTTTATTTTCTTCTAAGAGCTTTTTCAAAATTCTTTTTATAGTTTGAATATATCTTTCTGCTAAACCATTACTTTGATGATATTTTGGACTGGTTATTTTATGCGAGAAACCCCATTGTTTTGAAAATGACTTAAACTCTAAACTAGTATATTGTGAACCAGAATCTGAGTATAATACTTCTGGCAAACCATGTCTAGCAAATATTTCTTTCAAAAAATCTATAGTACTATTCGTTGACAAATCACATAGTTCTTTTATTTCTACATATTTGCTATAAGCATCAACTACTAAAATATATGGAATTCCTCTCAGATAAAATATATCTGTAGATAAAACTTGCCATGCCCTCTTCGGTATTTCTTTACATACCATAGGTTCTCGTCTATTCGCATTTTGATACCTTTTACATATATCACAATTAGAAATTAAGTCTTCTATTTCTTTATTCATCATTGGCCAAAACAAAGACTTTCTGGCCATTAATTTACATTTAACAATGCCTAAATGTGCATAATGTATTCTGCCCAGCATTTCTGATCTTAAACTTTGTGGCACAACTATTTGTGAACTTTTTAAAACTAAACCGTTACAGAAACTTAACTCATCTCTATATGGAAAATATATTTTGGCCTGGGAATCTACATCACATTTATTATTTGGCCAATCACTTTTGATGTATTTTAATACTGACTGCAACTCTATATCCTTAGCAGTTTCATCAATAAATATTTTTAATTTCAAGTCAGACATATCAAATTGATTCAAAATCATTGCTACATGAGCCTGAATTTCTTTTTCACATTCAGTCGAATCACCAATTAGGTATGACCTACTTAAATGATCTGCTACTACCAATTCTTTACCTGGTTTGTACACTATAGTAAACTTATAAGGATGTAATGCTAATTTCATTCTTTGCAATCGTGGCGGACACTTATACATAGATTTTGCAAAAATAGAAACTAGTGGCTTATGATCTGATTCAACTATAAATTCTTGTCCATATAAATATTGGTAAAATTTATTACAACCGAATACAATTGCTAAAGTTTCTTTTTCTATTTGACTATACAATTGCTCTGTCTGTGTCAAAGCACGTGAAGCATAGGCTATGGGCTTAGTTTCCTGCAATAACACAGCACCTAAACCTTCTTTTGAAGCATCAACACTTAATACAATTGGTTTACTTATATCAAAGTATGTTAATATAGGAGGTTCACATAACATATTTTTAAGTTTATCATAAGCCAATTGCTGAAAGTTACCCCATACAAATGGTACATCCTTTTTTGTTAGTTGTCTTAATGGAGCAGTCATTTCTGAATAATTCTGTATAAACCGTGAAACATAATTAGTCATACCTAAGAATCTTAATATTTCTGTTTTGGACTGTGGTTCTTTCATTTTTATAATAGTCTCAACCCTATCAGGATCTACTGTAATACCTTCACGCGATAATATATGTCCCAAATATTTGACCTGCTTTACATTAATTTGGCACTTATCTTTATTTAACTTAATATTATATTCCCTAGCTCTATCCAACACCTTTTTCAATATAATATCATGTTTTTTTTCTGTATCACTATATATCAAAATATCATCAATGAATATTTCTACTCCTTCTATATCCTTGAAGATTTTGCTAAATATTCTATGAAACACCTCTGGACTGGAGCTCAAACCATATGGCAAACGATTGAACATATACCTCCCATATGGTGTATTAAATGTAGTAAGTTCTCGGGACTCTTTTGATAACAAAATTTGCCAAAATGCTCTATTAGCATCTAATGTACTGAAATATTTTGATCCCTGAAGCCTACTAGTAATTTCCTCCAATGTTGGTAACAAATACTGTTCTCTCATCACTTGTCTATTTAAGTGTTGAGGATCTAAACAAACTCGTACTCCTCCATTAGCTTTTGCTGCTACTACAATCGAATTAACATATTCCGTAGCCATCTCTACTTTAGATATTATCTCATTTTTTTCCATAAAATCCAACTCTTTTTTTAATTTAGGTAGTATTTTGAAGGGAACATGTCTACAAGGTTCTATTTTTCCCTCTGCATTCTTTTTTAACTTAATAGAATATTCATAATCTTTTATTTTACCAATCCCAGTAAATAAATCATTGTATTCCAACAAGATGTTTTCCACTGCCACTGTATCTACCCTTGTTACTCTGTTTAGCAAATTTAATCTGATAATTGTTGGTAACCCTAAAACTGGTTCAAAATTTCCTCTGCATACCTGAAACTCGATATTTTCTATATTACCCGAAATTTCACAATCAACTTTAACTTTCCCAATTGTTTCTATTTTAACACCATCATAATTTGTAAGCATTAATGTCGAAGGCACATACTTATTAATATTTAACATTTTGCATAGTTTCTTAGAAATGACATTACACTGGGCCCCTGTATCTAATTTAAATGCTAAACATTTATCAGTGTTTATAAACCTTACAGTCTCTTGCCATGAAGAGCATATCTTTTTATCAATACAATTTATTTTAATTAGACCCATTGACACTTGTTTCACTTTATCTATTTCTTCTTGTTCAGTGTCACTGAATGTTTCTATGTTTCTAATCACTTTCTTATATCTTTGACATTTACTTGCAAAATGACCAATTTTACCACACTGCATACATTTTTTACCAAATGCAGGACATTTTCCTCTCTGATGATTATAATTACAACGGAAACATTTTCCTCTTAACTTATCTCCACTTGTCTTTGGATTCTCCGATGTATTTTTCTGTTTATTTATAGTATATAATGATGTTTCTGTTGTTTCGAATTTTTTCAATTGTTCTGAAACAAGTTCAGCTGACCTCCCTATAGTAATTGTCTTTTCTAATGTCAGGTCTTGTTCTCTTAATAGTCTGTCACGTAGTTTACTATCCGAAATTCCTGCCACTATTCTGTCTCTTATCAATCTATCTTTTAAATCTGCGAAATTGCACTCACTGGCTAACTTTCTCAATTCGGTTACATAGTGATCAAATGTCTCACCTATTATCTGGTTTCTTGTAAAAAAAATGTGGGAATTTAAACATTCATTTCTTTTTGGAATAAAATACTCATTGAATCTACGCAGCACTATATCATACTTATCTTTTTCTTCTTCTGTTAAGTTAAATGTATTATATATTTCAACACAAGCCTCACCCATTGTGTGCAAAAGAACCGCAACCTGAATATCTTCCGGCTTATGCGCCAATCCTGATGCTTTTCTATATATATCAAAAAATTGCATCCATTTTTTATAACTTTCTGACGTGAGGTTATTGAGGGTTTGCGGGGTTTTTAAGCCCGAAACGCCTTGTTCTCCGTGTATTACAATTTTCTTGGTACTTTCCGCCATTTTGACTTCTTTTCATTGATTCTGTTATTTTATAAAATTTTCAGAACCGGTTCATTTTCATAGTATTTTTATAGTTCGACTTTCCGCAGCGCCATGTTATGTATGTAATAATAAAGCATTGTACAGTAACCTGTTTATTTTAATATTTCCAACTTCCAACATATCAACATTCATTCTTATTCTAAATACAATGACAGCCTCCCTATTGTTTATGACTCGTCTTATTAAAACCTTTAACTATCCACAACAATCACTTCCACACACGTGCACGCCACACGTTTACACATGAAAGTGCAAGGGTTTTATTGTTTTCCCTTATCGAACTGAAATAGTTCAGAAATTTTCCGTTACAAAATACATATAAGAGTTATTGAGATATGCTTGCCTGGTACACATGCATATTTCAATAACTCATATATGTATGAATATGTAGCTTAACTTAGGTTAGCTAAGATAGGTCGCGAATTGCATTAATCAGGCAACAGCAAAGCCGAGGTGTGCCGTGCACCCTTGAGCTAGTTGCCCAAATAAAAATCGGCTGAGTGCCTTAAGCTCTCGCCTTAGTAGTCCGGTGAAGTTGTTAAGGCTTTGTTAGGTCAATAGCGTAGTCACTTCGAGAAAAGAAAAAAAAAAACAAACGCGCTCAGTGTAAACTTGATATCTGCAATGAATATAGTCTTACAAGGTGTTGGTGCGGGAAACAGTTTCGTTCACAGATACACTTACGCGAGCACAAGAGTTTGTGACACTATGGTAAAACTGAAAATATAATTTATGATAAATACCAATGTGACGCATGCCAGAAGTGTTTCAAAACTGAAAGTAATATAATAGTACATATAAAGAGACAACGTAATGGTAATAGTAAAGTATTTGGTTGTACAAACATAAGAATACAAAGCACGTTCTGTTCTACGGAGGTTATATATATTGTTTGTAATAACAAAAATTAATGTAAAAAGTATAAAACTGATTTTTAGTACTTATTCTTTTATTTATGATCCCTTTGGAAATATTCCGTAGTTCTGTCAGTGTCATGTAATTTTTCGTGAAACCAAATGAAGGAATTTGATGAGAGATTTCAACAGTATGAATTACAAGTTTCTTGATATAATTTCAATTTACCAACAAGACGGTGGCCATCTTGTTAGAACTTAACTGGGAGTTTTTGTGTTAAGTTAGAATCCATGCACCGTGGTATTATTTCCGATCCACTTGTGCACAATAACAAAACTATATTACGTAAAGCACCACCAACATTACACGATAGAGAACCAAATAACACAGGATTATAGATAAAATACAAAGATGGCATTCCAAGTTCCTGCCAAAAACTCAAAGCAATAAGTTGTTTACTTATAAATTCCTTATCTTCTGTAGGGATTGATATTGAATAAACATTGATGTTTATGTGTAAAACATCGATGTTTGACTTCGTAACATCGACATATAAATGTTATAAACTAAATATCGAAATGTTAATATATTCTTTAGGGTCATCTAGCTAGGGTCTAGATAACTACCAAGTTTAACTATTTTACACTAGATGATACTGATCAACGTAATCGGAGTAAGCCTTACGAATATTTGTTTTTTTGCATTTTCTAAGGGAAAAAGGAAAAAGGACAGCTTCAGAAAGGCTTTCTTCCAAAACTGACGAACTCCTGTATCAGCAACGGAACAGATAAAATGGAAAACACCTTACAGATTTTGACCAAAAAATACTGAAAATGTTAAATTTTTTCTTGTATTTTATGTTCAATAACAATAAACACATTTAATAAATAAATCTCTTTTGGGATCCTATGTCCCCAAAACTGTCAGGGCAGAGGGATATGATTAAATGAGTTCAAATTATTGGAAATGCAATAGAAGAAAAAAAATTATAGCCATAATTTTTCTGGCACTGTCTGTAGAAAAATAAACTTCGTCAGGTGTATCCTCGTAGCCTCGGCTGACTAGGATAGCGAAACAAAGCATCGGTATCACGTCGGAGTTACTGGTGATGATGGGGCTCTCGTTCTTGAACACGCGTCGTGGCATCGGCGACACCATTATAGGAACCTCGGTATCACCACGTCGGGGTACACTATCGTAGGTGTCTCAGGCTCACTACACTACACTAGGTGTCTCGACTGATTTGGACATTTTTTTTTTATATCAAAGGAGGCAAACGGACGGGTGGGCACCTGATGTTAAGTGTACACCACCGTCCATAGACATTTGCAACACCAGGGGAGTCGCAATTGCGTCGCCAACCTGTCTTGGGGGAGAGGGAGAGTAAGGGAAGGGGGAAGGGAAGGGGAGATCGGCCTCCGTTGCTCTCACTCACCGAACGAAACGCAACAATGGAAGCACTGCTACTTCACGTCGGTTTTCTGTGAGAGGGTGGTACTACCCCGGTCGAGCCCATCCATGCAGAAACCATTAATAGCGTCAGCGTAGCTCTACCACCTACAAAACAGTACTACAGTGCAACAATAAGACTAGGAGTGCGTAAAATAGACTTTAATTTAAACTCCATATATGGTATTTACATACACAAGGGATCGTTCGAATAACATATTCTATTTACAACAAATTCAAACGTTTCAGCCAGTCTGCCAAAGAGAATGATATACTACAGGTGTTTTCCTTTTAGTCTGTTCTGTTGCTGTTGTAGGAGTTGGCCAGTATTGGAAAACAGTATTCCTGAAGCTGTCCTTTTCGGTATTCCCTTAGGAAATATAAAGAAATAGTTTTTCGTTTCACATTAATTACATTGATCAAAACCTAGTAGTCTAAAATAGGTAAAGTTAATCGTTTTCTAGTCCCAACCTAGTATACCCAACGTTAGACGGGCCTAAAGGATATACTGACGTTTCGATATTTTATTCTCATATCATCAATGTGTTGGCATTTTTGTTATTAATACATTGATGTTTTCCTGCTAAATATCGATGTTTATTAACCATCGAGTATCCCTAGTTATACTATACTTTGACTTGTGAGGTTAGTCGTAGATTGTAAATAAACAATTGGAACTCTGTAAATTATAAAATGAACTTCGGGATATCAAAATAATACTAGTTAGTAGTTACTACATACTGAAAGAGTATAGAATGTTTGTGGAAGTGATTACTATATATAACCAATAAGGCTACCCTTTATAAACCACATAACTTGAAATGTCTAATAGTATAAATGTATCTATAACGGTGTGGAATATTAATCAATAAATGTATATATTGTATTACATGTAATATAAATTACTTATAGAACAAAGTTTTACTTCTGTATGTGCATAGTTTCATAAATGAAAAATAATATGTGTAATGTTTCACATTGTTTCACATTACACATATTATTTCCCAAAATTCACCAGTAAACAATAAAGCGATCACATTTACGAATTGTTTCATAAAGGATGTACGGGTTAGCATTAGAAATTCGCATCACGAATTTGGGGTTGTTGAGGGTTGTTTTTCATAGGGGTTGGTTACCTCGCCCGCAGAGACGTAGACTGTAATGGAAGTGATTTTTCCTTCAGAAGCGCATTTCTAAGCCTTATAATACTATAATTTTATGATTTTATACATATTTATTGTTGTTTTATTATTTTAGAAAGAAAAAAAAATCACATATATAATATTTGTATGACAAACTGAGATGTTTTCCGAGATCTTATATTTTTATTATATTTGTATTATGTTTAATCCAAAACTTGACTGATTCAGTTGTAGAAAAAAATGTAATATAGATTATTTGTACGATCATACAGCCTATTCACATGTAAGACAGGCGAGCAAGCAAACTAGTCTGAGCAAATCCAACTGAGTCACGTTAGGTAAATAGAGGAACAGGGCTGGAGCAAAGCATAGCTTTGCTCCCACCCTAGTCCTCTGTGTAGGTTAGTATTGTGAACACCTATCACTTTTCTTGTTTTATTAGAATAATATTTTTTTAACCACTATTAGCTTAAATGTGAAATATTTCAATGAAAAATGATGACAAAGGTTTATTGTGAATAATTTTTTTTTATTCTATTGTCTTGTTCCTTTGTTTTATGCTTTTCCATCGATAATTTATTCCTTAATGCATAGATTATACATTGTTTCCTACAAGTTATTATTTTTTAGTTGAACTCAACCTTTTTATGCAAAATTACTATATTTTTTAGTACTGTTACAAGATTTTTACATATTTAAAGTTAATTTTTTTCCATAAAATGTACATTTTTCCAGCAATCATTTCTTGCTCTACTTGTATGCAGACATAGTATTAAAAAAAGCCTTTAGTTTTAACTTAAAAATCACGGATTTGTTAATATACAAAATTATCAATAATTGTTCAGAGCTGATATAATGTCAAAACTTTGATCATAAATATCTCAGTAAGTATGACTTTTCGCGGCAGGGGAGTGGTATAGGGAGGTAGTCAGCCCCCTGCCCCATCCTTCTCACAACCCTCAACCCTTTTTTCAGGATGCAAATTTCTAATATAGCCCGGGATGTTCGGAAATGAGTTTGAAGTTTACATATAAGCTTAGGTTTTACCCGAGCATTCATAAATATTATAAGTATGTTCTACGGCGGAATCACCGCCGACATATCTACTTATTTCTGTACCGACTCACGCAAAATACGAAGATAATAATGTTAGCTGTAACTATAAACATTATTTTGTGAAACCTATGTATAGATGTAATGTAAGGATGAAGTTGAAACAAATATAAACATGGATAACAAGGATAATATAGTACTCAGCTGTGATACACTGGGTACCACAGTTCCAGAGGCATGGCAGAATCTACAGATGTCGTCACCGACACTGACAGTGGACAATATAGAGAGTGTAGATGAGCAAGAGTCACTTAATTATCCCAATAATTGTGGGGTATGTATCCTGGGTATGAATTGATCTAAAACTCTAGCTGTGCCTGTGACTTCGTCCGAATGGATCCTTATGTAAAATGCTATGTTTTATTTCATACTTTAACTTTTGATAGATGAAACTGATTTTAATTAAACAATGACTAAATGCTACTGGAAGTTGCATAACCTATTTTTATGATTTTATTGTAATTGTTTTATCAATAATGCAGGAGGAGTGTTTGGCGAGATCTTAAATTGTATGTAGTATATGTAGCCCACATCGTTATATCGCTAAAATGCATAGTTTTAAAGAAATAAGAAGTTTCTTTGTTTACACTTTATTGCAAGCCCCAAGCACCAGTTTTCTTTAGAGTTTAGCATGTTGGCACTATAGGATACTCTCGAGTATCCACCTGCTTTGGCTATAATATGACGTGCGCTGCTTGAACGGTTTGAAATAAAAGAATAAATTCTATGGCAAAAATATTCATTACTTTTACAAATAAGTCCGCGACACCATATATATATTTATATATAAGTTTTATATCTCAGTCAACAAGATGATGGGATATGTGTCAAAAGTGAAAGAAATTTGACAAGATTAAGTTTGGATGCAATTTTCACGTATACTTACAAATTCTTATAGAACAAACAACTAAATTGGACCCGATTGGTGATGCTGTAAACGGAAGCTACGCTTATTTTAAAAGATTTTTCACATACCAACTGGGTATAGTAAGTTACTGAATAGTGTGAATTAACAATTGAGAACTGCAGGTGCATGTAATTAGGTATTAGGTTTTTTAAGATTTTTTGCCTTTTAAAAATATAATTGAAACCGGTAGTAACCTACTCGGTGCAGACAAAGTTGCACGGGTCACCTAGTAATATATATATTAAATATTATTTAAGTAGCCTGATTGGAGTAGTCATTATTCATATAGCCCAAATAGATAGTATCATGTTTGATCATTGGTCCATAACATAGACATATATGAAAGAGTTTTTCAAATATAACCCTTAAATGTGTGAAACAAGTTCCTATTTCTACGGAGAAAAAATATAAATAAAATGGCTGACGATTTTCATACTAGGGGTCTTTGACCGAATAAAAAGAATACACTGTACAATTAGATATGACAACATGTACACTCAATAAAGATCAGAGAACTGTACAAAAAATCTATACATATAATAAAGATGTAACTGACCGCTGTCTGTAAGAAAAACTATTATTAGGGGTCTTTATAAATGCAATAGAACCCAAAACAATGATTTTTAGAATTTTTGTCTGTTTATCTGTTTGTCTGTGCGTTTGTGCACGCTAATCTCAGAAACGCCTTATCCGATTTAGATGTGGTTTTCACTGATATATCGTGGTAAGGTTCACTTAACATTTAGTGTTTGTTTCATGTCAATCGGTTCGTAAATAAAAAAGTTATGCCAATTTAAAGAATCACGTCGAACATTTGTTAAACTAGATAGTCTATTGTTCTTTCTCTTTTCAGTAGCATTGACTGCAACTGTACTAAATTTCATTATAATAATAATGGTCTATATAAAATTATGATTACATAATAATAATAAATATAAGGTAAAAATGATCAGTTTCGGAAAATTAA
>MU158709.1:2089364-2100501 GCA_015888305.1 Antheraea pernyi
ACAATACAATAATCCGAAAAAAAAGTTAAAAAATTTAACTAAAAAATTAAAAATAAATAATAGTTAAAAAACACGCTTTCATAAAAAATCCAACTAAAAAACAGAAAATAAAATTTAATAAATTTGGATTAAGAATAGTGTAAATTAGAAATAAATGTATATTTTTGTAAAAAGTGACAAAAAAAAAAAAAAAAATGATGTAAATAAACCTGTGGCACCGATTATTTACAATAATATCGCCACCCCGTCGCGTCATCGTGTTGGACATTTAAAGAAGCGAGCCGGCAAACGGTACCGGGCTGTGCCAGCCACCGAGATACGCGCGAGCGCCGCGCACCCCCGCACGGAACGCGAACTTTGCAATATTAACGAAATACTTAAAAACATTTTCAACCCCATCTGTGTAAACATAAGATTCAAATTATTTTTATTTAATCAAGGATGCACGGCTCAACTCGGCTTGGGCTTTTGCCTGACTCATGCAATTCGCGACCTATCTTTTTTTTATCACGCTTTTATTAGCTTCACTTGAGCCGTGCATCCTTGATTAAATAAAAATAATTTGAATCTTATGTTTACACAGATGGGGTTGAAAATGTTTTTAAGTATTTCGTTAATATTGCAAAGTTCGCGTTCCGTGCGGGGGTGCGCGGCGCTCGCGCGTATCTCGGTGGCTGGCACAGCCCGGTACCGTTTGCCGGCTCGCTTCTTTAAATGTCCAACACGATGACGCGACGGGGTGGCGATATTATTGTAAATAATCGGTGCCACAGGTTTATTTACGCCTATAGATGTTTCGCATCAAAAATTGGTTATCCGTAAAGTCAGTTTACAGACTATAATTTTACGTGATTGCACCATAAGGAAACATTGTTGAATAATTGTCTACTTTTATGAATTGAATTATTTTATATATAGATAGTAGCGTCACACGCCGAACGCTTAGGCCAATCACGCCTCTCTATCGCTTGTTCCGCACTCTCGCCTGAACGCTCGGCTCAGGTGGAAGTGACAATTAGTCATGCGTTGCGGTGCGTGCAGCCGGCGTTCATCGATTTATAAGACGTAATCATGTCAAAAAAATACAAAAAATCGTCAACATAACGCTACGTAATGAAATATAGCCTCCTACTTTTCTCGATTAGCATTAGGGATGACCGACGTTAGAGAAACTTCGATAGTAACAATATTATTATAGGATTCTGAAATTGTCATCTATTCGCCCTTGAGTTACCACGATGTTATGAATACAATATAATATGTATAATATCTCAGTTATGTTCTATACATCTATATTCAGTGCGGTCAAAAACTTTGGCAAGGATTGTAGATGATTTTAATTATAAACCCAATAGGCTCACACTATGATAGGCGATACACTAGTAATTCTATTTTACTTTTGCAGTGCTAATTTGTTACAAAACAGTAACAAACATGTTAAAGTTGAAATAAACGCACCACTGGATAATGGAATTACTGAACTACATCAGTGCCAATATTGTGGCAAAGAATTTGATAATTACAATAATATGCTTGTACACATTAATAACGATCATAAACTGGAAAAATCCAAGTGTGATATATGTGAAAAACAAAACAAGAGTGTTGGACATTTAAATCGTCACAGTCTGGCTTTGCATAAACTTGACAAACCACTAGAGCCTATAACCGCTTATGCATATAACCGCAAATGCCCGCTTAATGACCATTCCAAGCTGTCTAGTTCTGATAAAGAGGATGGAGAAGATGAGAGTGAAAATAAAGTAACAAGAAATATAACGAATTATGACTATGGGACAACGATTGAATGTTGTTGCGGGAAACATCACCGTTCACCGATACACTTAACCGACCACCAAAAGGTCATACACCGACCTAAGATTTCGAAAACAAATAATGAGACATTACAATGCAATTCTTGCAAAAAATCCTTTAAAACCAAATGTACTTTAACTAGACATATAAAGCGCGTGCATTTTGATTATGGCAGGATATTTAAATGTTGGTGCATGAAAGAGTTTCGTTCACCGATACACTTAAATGAACACGAGAGAGCCGTTCACAGGCGCAATGTTCAAAATATTAATAATGACAAAATCCAATGCGATTATTGTAAGACTTCTTTCACAACTAAATCGAATCTATTGGTACATATAAAGAGACTACATTATGATTATGGGAAACGGTTCGATTGTTGGTGCGGGAAACAGTTTCGTTCACCGATGCACTTACGTGATCACGAAAGAATCATCCACCAGCGTGATATTCAAAATATTAATAATGGTAAATTCCAATGCGAATCTTGCAAGATTTTTTTAAAAACGAGAACAAGTCTTTTGGCACATATAAAGAGACTTCATTATAATTATGGGAAACGGTTCTATTGTTGGTGCGGGAAACAGTTTCGTTCACCGATACACTTACGCGATCACGAGAGAATCATCCACCAGCGTGATATTCAAAATATTAATAATGACAAATTCCAATGCGATTACTGCAAGATTTTTTTTAAAACGAAAACGATTATATTGGCTCATATAAAGAGAGTTCATTATGATTATGGGAAACGGTTCGATTGTTGGTGCGGGAAACAGTTTCGTTCACCGATGCACTTACGCGATCACGACAGAAGCATCCACCAACGCGATGTTCAAAATATTAATAATGGTAAATTCCAATGCGATTATTGCAAGATTTTTTTCAAATCGAAAAGGTTTTTATTTATGCATATAAAGAGACGACATTGTAACTATGAGAAACGTTTCGATTGTTGGTGCGGGAAACAGTTTCGTTCACCGTTCCACTTACACGAACACAAGAGACGCGTCCACCGGCGCAATATTTTAAAAAAAAGAGTACGTGTAACCGTCACACGCGATTGAAGTAAAATTTCTTTGGCGTTATAAGAGATGGCGATTAAGTTAAAAATAAATACATCATATGAGAATTTAAGAAGTTTTTTTTTTTTCGAACTGACTACGCTATTGACCTATCAAGGTCTTAACAGCTTCACCGGACTACGGAATTTAAGAAGGCATTTATTGATAATATAACACTAGTATTATATAAATTTATTATCATCGACCACTATACATTTTAAAACAATAATTTAATTACTACCATACTTCAAATATGTTATGATTGGTTTATGATAACTGAAATGAGAAACATACACACTACTTTGCAATTTTTCTAAACTTCTTGAGAAAACTGAATTAATACACGTGCCACATCTTGTTGTTGATTGAACTGGACAATTATTCATTGTTACATTTAGTATATCACATAAACAATCACTCAATGGTCGACATTCTACTTAAGGAAAATTAACATTGAAATCTTCAGAAACAATTAATGGTAACTCATGGTAATTAGTATTCAAAAGACTTGAACCTTGATTAGTGAAGTGGAGTAATTGCTGATTAATAGATTTTATGATATTCAACATTGTTTTATTTGGAGAAATGTAAAGAACAACTAATCAATGTTTAATCGTATATGTTTACACAGCGAACAAAATGAATATTATATTGTTATACAGCTGCATGTGTGTTCATAAGATTCTTAAAACATCATCATCATCTTCTTACCCTTATCCCACCTAAGTAGGGTCGGCACAACATGTTTTCCTTTTCCACGCTCGCCTATCAGATGTCATCTCAGTCATCACACCTTTTACACACATATCATTTTTCACACAATCCATCCATGCTTTTTTCGGTCTTCCTCTACTCTTATATCCATCGACCGTCATACTCAAAGCTTTTCTAGTTACATGGTCTTCATCTCTCCTCATAACATGCCCATACCATGCTAACCTATTACTCCTTAACTTCTCTGTTTCTGGTGCTATTTTCAAACTTCCTCTTATATATTCATTCATAATCTTATCCATTCTAGTTACACCACACATCCACCTTAACATTCGCATCTCTGCCACATGTAGTTTTCTCTCATCCGTCTCTCTCGTCGCCCAGAACTCAGATGCGTACAACATTACTGGTCTTATAATAGTTTTATACACCTTCCCTTTGAGTTTCAAGGGCATTCGTGGGTCACAAGCGACACCAGACACCTTTCGCCATTTCATCCACCCTGCATTTATCCTATTCCTCACGTCCTTGTCTATGCAACCATCGGAGTAGGCTGGTAAAATGGCGAGAAAAACTGGAGAATGTTGGTTTGAAAATCAGTAGAATGAAAACTGAACATATGTTTTGCGACTTCGGTGGTCCATCCAGCTTTTCTCCTATAGCTTTAAATTGTATATCCTTACCAACCTGCTCTGATTTTCGGTATCTCGGTTCTCTGATCCAAAACGATGGTTGCATAGACAAGGACGTGAGGAATAGGATAAATGCAGGGTGGATGAAATGGCGAAAGGTGTCTGGTGTCGCTTGTGACCCACGAATGCCCTTGAAACTCAAAGGGAAGGTGTATAAAACTATTATAAGACCAGTAATGTTGTACGAATCTGAGTGCTGGGCGACTAGAGAGACGGATGAGAGAAAACTACATGGGGCAGAGATGCGAATGTTAAGGTGGATGTGTGGTGTAACTAGAATGGATAAGATTAGGAATGAATATATCAGAGGAAGTTTGAAAATAGCACCAGTAACAGACAAGTTAAGGAGTAATAGGTTAGCATGGTATGGGCATGTCAT
Organism: Antheraea pernyi; assembly: GCA_015888305.1. Lineage (NCBI taxonomy): Eukaryota > Metazoa > Arthropoda > Insecta > Lepidoptera > Saturniidae > Antheraea > Antheraea pernyi. The sequence continues at coordinate 2,094,029 of MU158709.1, forward strand.
GAGGAGAGATGAAGACCATGTAACTAGAAAAGCTTTGAGTATGACGGTCGATGGATATAAGAGTAGAGGAAGACCGAAAAAAGGATGGATGGATTGTGTGAAAAATGATATGTGTGTAAAAGGTGTGATGACTGAGATGACATCTGATAGGCGAGCGTGGAAAAGGAAAACATGTTGTGCCGACCCTACTTAAGTGGGATAAGGGTAATGATGATGATGATACAAAGAATTCGTGTGCGATTTTTTTTGAAGTGAAAACTTCTTTAAACGTTTTGAGGGGTATTTTTGACAAGAGATATTTTTTTTATTTCGCGTCATGACATGCTAGTAAGAATGACCGATCGTATTGTGCGTCCGCGGCTTGCGTCATATTAGCGAAAGATAGTATAGCGGCCTGTGTCATCATCATCTTCTAACCGATATCCCACCTAAGTAGGGTCGGCACAACATGTTTTCCCTTTCCACGCTCGCCTATCAGATGTCAGCTCAGTCATCACACCTTTTACACACATATCATTTTTCACACAATCCATCCATCCATCCTTTTTTCGGTCTTCCTCTACTCTTATATCCATCGACCGTCATACTCAAAGCTTTTCTAGCAAATATCAATATTACATGTAGTCCGGTGAAGCTGTTAAGACCTTGCTAGGTCAATAGCATAGTCAGTTCGAAAAAAGATAAAAATGTTACTCGTGTCCTCAGGAAGTGTACCTCTCATTCCTCTGCAGATACTCCCTGAGTGGTGTTTCAATACATTTCCATTCATTGAAAGCCGTTTTTTTTTCAAAGCCTTTTGTACCTCTTCGTTCCACCACTTCGTATCCTTATCTATCTTTCCTCTTCCTTTCGTTACACCAAAAACATCCTTTGCTACGTTCCTTACACATGTTACCATTTCATTCCAACAATCATTAACAGTTTTCGCTTCCATATCTTCCATTTCTATCATTTTATTAACAACTTTTGTTCTAAATTCTTTCACATACTCATCTTTCTCTATTAGATACCATTTAATTTTGGGTGGAGCATTCGCCTGATTTCCAGCAAGTTTTAATTTTATTTCCGCGACTTTCGCGTTATTAACACGAGGCTGTAACCAACTGAGCTAATTTACTGCGTTTATGAATTGCACGACAGTATATACATACCAGATGATCAAATTATGTGACAAAAGCATAAAGTACGTATCACTGCAATTATGATTTTATATTTTTTTGCGCTTTGAAATATATTTTTGAATTAATTAAACAAATAAACTTTGTAATTATCCCACCCTCGATATATATATATATTCATCTCATTCTTTTGTCGAATTACTGAAGTTTCATTTCTATCGTGTGTGAATCGCACACACACCTTTTTTATTATGTATGTCTGCTTCAGTAGGCCATAATTATTGATTTTTATTTTAAAGAGATTTTCATGTAATTATGACGAGCGATGTTTTTTGGCTTTAATTTCAGCGGTAAATATTTTTGATAACTGGTAACTCTGGTCTAATTGTTGTTTTGCTTTTGTAATTTGTTACAAAAACGTCCAATTTTATGTGTAGTAACCTATCAATTTGATCGTGTAAAATATTTGAGAATAAACAATTATTAGTGAAAATTATATTATATTGCATAGCATATAACAAGGCGGTTGATTTCTTGGGCATAACAAAGATTAAATTTATATTTTAAATAATCATTAAGACAAATGCGTAATCGTAATTTAAGAAAACCTATTGGGTATATGTAAAATGTTTCGAAAAGTGGTTACTGAATTTGAGTGATTTTTTTTACATTTTATCAATGACTTTAGCTTCTATAATCGTTCTGTATATATATATGTTATGAATGTCTATAGGATCAAAATTTACGGAAAGCTACACTGAGACGTGATTTAGGTTTTTAAGTTTGCTTTTCGTTGAATAATGAACAGAAAAAGAAATGTAGCTTATATAAAACCTGAAGATCCAGAATTTCTTAAGGTTTTAAAAAAGCAAGCTGGCTATGATGATACAAATCACAAGTTTGATGAACTTGAAGATTCTGAAAAAGATTTTGTGGATGACGGAGAAAGTGAACAACCACAAGTAGTGGTATTAAATAAGGGAGACCTAACAGCAGAGGAAGCTGAAGAAGAAAGAAAGAAAATAGAAAATCTCGAATCTGTAAAGAAAGCTGACCTGAATGAAAAAATCATTTTTAAATCAAAGAAAGCTACAGATTCCATAACAGGAACAAAAAAACGTAAACTAAAAAATGACTCTAAAGACAAAAATAAAAATAGTAGTAAAAAACAACTTTTGTCATTTGGTGATGAAGAGGATGATGAATGATGATAGAATAAATTGAAAATTGGAAACCATATATTTATATACAATTTATTAATAATAAAATTTACATACACACACTTTTTTAATTTTTAATAATCGAGATCAAATTCAGCTTAATACAATTTTTTTAAATTATTTACTATCCTCAAGACTTTGCCTTTTCTTTAATTTCACTTTAGGTCCATTTGAAGAGTTCATCCCTTCATTCTTGGTATATGGATGTGACATATCTGGGTCATTTTCATATTCTAAAATTTTGTGGAGTAAAAATTTTCTTTCCTCTTTTACAATCATAATACTTTCCTGTACTTTGGCGACTTCATCGCAAAGTGCTGCATTCTCCTAGAAAATTATTTAAACAAAATGCATTGTACCATTCATCTTTTATACATTACTAGCTGATACCTGCTCACTTTACTGTGCATAAATAACAGTTTAATTTTAAAAATGGCCAAGGTTCAATTAAATTCAATGAATAATTAATTAGCCTAGAATTATCAACAGAAAATTCTGCATGAAATGATCACAGCCCCTATGTCTATACACTCAGTAGTTTTGACATGAATGAGCCTGAAAAGTACTGTATTTTCATTATAGAGTAACAGACCTAGTAAGCAGGTTTTTTTTTATAGTACGACGGAGATATCGATTAACATACATAAAAAAAATACACACAACCGAACGTAGTAACCTCCTCCTTTTTCGAAGTCGGTTAAATATAAAAGAAAAAGCTGTCAATCACGCGGTGTTACCAAACTTTCATTCATCCAAGCCTATTATATTCCTATTATTAAGTGATGGTCCCTTTAAAAAAAAAAAAGTATTAGCTATGGCTAGGTCGAAAGCAACTGCAGCTTGAATGAGATTTTTACCTTCTTTGTTTTTATTCCCAAAACCCCAGCCTCCATGCACTCTCTCATAATCTTCACTCTCTCTTCCCACATGCCCATTAAAAGCACCTCCTATATAGATATCCTCATCCTGTGGAATATCAATCATCACGGCATCAAAATCTTCCCAAAACTTTTCTTTTACAGCCTCATTACACCCAGCTTGCGGCGCATACACACTTATTATATTGACCGTCATATGTTCTATCAATAATTTCACCAATATTAATCTATCATTTACTCTTTTTACATCTGTCACACATTTCTAAAGCTCATTGTCTAATACAATTCCTACCCCATTTCTCTTACCGTTACTCCCACAGTAGTAGAATTTATATCCTATACCAATCTCTCTCGCTTTCGTCCCTTTCCATTTCGTCTCTTGCAAACAAGCCACATTTATGCGTCTTCTTTGCAAGACATCAGCTAATTCGATTCCTCTTCCAGTCATTGTTCCCACATTCCAACTCCCAAATCTCAACCGTACATCCCGAATTCCTTTCTTACTTTGAGTCCTACCCTGAGTAAAACCCTATTCCAGTTTTCATACTTAATATGTTGTGAAGTACGATTTGACTTTATTTTTACGATCGGCCGCCTGCCTAACATCAACCCTCCTTGGGATTAAGGCGTAATGCCCTAAATACAATAAATCATAATTTTAGTAGGATAAATATTGAAATAAATATATATTTATTTACTATATACGGAATAAAATTTAAGAACTAAAATAAAATGTCAGAAGAAAATGTAAAAGCAGGTTTATCAATGAATATAGGGAAAACAAAAGTAATGACTAACGCCGCTAACATCTTACAATCAAAAAGTATTAAAATGAATAATGAAGAAAATATGCTACAACATTTATCAGAAGAAAATGTAAAAGCAGGTTTATCAATGAATATAGGGAAAACAAAAGTAATGACTAACGCCGCTAACATCTTACAATCAAAAAGTATTAAAATGAATAATGAAGAAAATATGCTACAACATTTATCAGAAGAAAATGTAAAAGCAGGTTTATCAATGAATATAGGGAAAACAAAAGTAATGACTAACGCCGCTAACATCTTACAATCAAAAAGTATTAAAATGAATAATGAAGAAAATATGCTACAACATTTATCAGAAGAAAATGTAAAAGCAGGTTTATCAATGAATATAGGGAAAACAAAAGTAATGACTAACGCCGCTAACATCTTACAATCAAAAAGTATTAAAATGAATAATGAAGAAAATATGCTACAACATTTATCAGAAGAAAATGTAAAAGCAGGTTTATCAATGAATATAGGGAAAACAAAAGTAATGACTAACGCCGCTAACATCTTACAATCAAAAAGTATTAAAATGAATAATGAAGAAAATATGCTACAACATTTATCAGAAGAAAATGTAAAAGCAGGTTTATCAATGAATATAGGGAAAACAAAAGTAATGACTAACGCCGCTAACATCTTACAATCAAAAAGTATTAAAATGAATAATGAAGAAAATATGCTACAACATTTATCAGAAGAAAATGTAAAAGCAGGTTTATCAATGAATATAGGGAAAACAAAAGTAATGACTAACGCCGCTAACATCTTACAATCAAAAAGTATTAAAATGAATAATGAAGAAAATATGCTACAACATTTATCAGAAGAAAATGTAAAAGCAGGTTTATCAATGAATATAGGGAAAACAAAAGTAATGACTAACGCCGCTAACATCTTACAATCAAAAAGTATTAAAATGAATAATGAAGAAAATATGCTACAACATTTATCAGAAGAAAATGTAAAAGCAGGTTTATCAATGAATATAGGGAAAACAAAAGTAATGACTAACGCCGCTAACATCTTACAATCAAAAAGTATTAAAATGAATAATGAAGAAAATATGCTACAACATTTATCAGAAGAAAATGTAAAAGCAGGTTTATCAATGAATATAGGGAAAACAAAAGTAATGACTAACGCCGCTAACATCTTACAATCAAAAAGTATTAAAATGAATAATGAAGAAATAGAATACTTAAGCTATAAGCGATGCCGATAGTAAATACACAAGCATATTTTAATATATTTGTAAGCAATATATATTTACAGCAATATAGGCTTATTTTATTTTATTTATCTTATTATGTTGATCAGACAACAGCGACTGAATCTCTAAAGGAATAACCTCCAATCTATGTTTTTTTCGAACTCACTACGCCATTGGTCTGACAGGCCTTTACAGCTTCACCAGAGTACTAAGGTGAGCGCTTAAGGCACTCAGTCGATTTTATTTGACAACCAGCACTAGGGCGCATGGCACACCTCAGCTTGGATAATTATCTTGGTTACGCAGCATCGTGAATCTTAACTAAATGCAACGTAATAATGCTATGTACAATTACAATAATTTTAATATTACCGTCCGCTAAGCTTCTTTGATGTCTGTAAAAACCCCTAGTCCAGTTGTGTTGCGTCTATCGTCAGCCCGATAATTTATAATTCCTTACCATTCCACACTTTATTCATTGTGACCATAAACAAAACTTTGTAGCGATGCAAGCAGGTTTGGAAGTAGCATTACACCAGTCCGTAAACATTTGTGTTGTAAATAATCACTTAGTATTATAATTATTACATTGAACAGGTCTACCGCAAGAACTGTGGTACTATTGGCAGATACATCCAGATCTCTTCGGCAGTTCAGTTTGTAAACTACGTGCTTTTATAAGTGAAACGTAAGTATTTTTATATTATTTTTCCCCAGCAACTCTTATTACATCTAGAATGGAGATGATGCGATCATCATATACGAGATGCAAATATATCTTACAAATCCTCGTAATTCGTAACTAAGCCAATCAGTTTCAAAGTTGTAAATCTTAATTTTAGGTAACTATTACTATTTCGGTAGACAATTTTTTTTTTACGTCATAAGTGGCAAACGAACAGGTCACCTGCTGTTAAGTGATCACCACCGTCCATGGACACTAACAACACCAGAGGAGTCACAAGTGCGTTGCCACCCTTTGGGGGAAGGGATTAGGGGAGGGAGAGGGAGAGGAGAAGAGGGGAGGGAAGGTGGGCCTCCGGCGCTCTCACTGACCGAACGAAACGCAACAATGCAAGCGCTATTACTTCACGTCGGTTTTCTATGAGAGGGTGGTACTACCCCAGACGAGCCGACCCATTCATGCTGAAACCAGTAATAGTTTCGGCGTGGCTCTACCACCATTAGAGAATAATTTCTATTCACGAATTCTTTCTCAGAATATGAAC
>MU158710.1:3985-25672 GCA_015888305.1 Antheraea pernyi
GACCTGCAAGCAGCTGAATACACCACTGTATGATTCCAAAACATGACGAACAGGTACAGATCCCCATGACCAGTCTTGGTTACTAGATATAACCCAGGCATAAACTTATTACTATAGCTGAATCAGACCTGGTGTATGGTAGCTGGGACACAGTTAGATACAATTGCCATGTCCTACTGTTCCAGTGTAACAAATGTAAACAAATTATTTTCATTCTGGCCTGATACCTGGAGTAGGCAGAGTCCTGGTGTGCTCGGGGTGGTGTGTGACCCTGGTGTTAGGTGAAGGTGGCAGGCTAGTGGAGCTGCCGGAGCTGCGGGAACACTCCAGTTCTCGACCCACACTATCCACCTGCAACATCATATACATATACACTTTGTTTTTTTTTTCCTGTTGGAGGTGTCACCCACTGATTATTATATAGTGGGTTTGAATTACTCCGTAAATATATTAATTAACACATATATGCCATTACAATGCCTTTTGACTGTAGTTTGGCAGTCATTTAATAAGAGCAAAATAAAGGAAACTCCTATGTTGTTCTTGTCCTTTGATGATAATGTTTTTTTAATGAGGTTAGGTATTGACTTGCCTGATTAGATATATAATTGATGATGTCGGATGCCATTTGCGAAACTTGAGGGTGTGGCTCCCGCGACATCATGCTCAGGGTGTTCCACAGCTTCATGTATACAGAACCGAAGCCTGTACATCATTCATACGTTAATATTCAATTCATTTCAATTTCATAATGAAAGCTAGAGATTAATTAAAATTTGAATTGGCACTAACCACCATTTGTAGTAATATCTTTAGATTACACTTAATCTATGGTTCATGTGTACCACAAGTGGGACATGATTTAAACCCCGCATACTCCTTTTCCCTATCGAGTATTGACTACGCAGGTCAACTACTCATTTTCCACGAGATCTCGGAGATCTCGGCGTACGAAGAGTGCTCTCGTAATCCGCTACTAGGAACCAAAATCGGCTGAGTGCCCTAAGCGCTCGGCCTTAGTAGTCCGGTGAAGCTGTAAAGACCTTGCCAGGTCAATAGCATAGTCAGTTCGAAAAAAAAATAAAAAAATCAAATGCCACAAGAATCGTTTTTGCACCCTTTCTATTTTATTTACATAAATTTCATAATGAGGATTCCATGCCACAATGCAATATTGCAAGCCGTCACGAACAAGTGAATTAAACATCGCAATCTTTGTATGTGCCATCTTGAAATCCTTTGTGTTATGTAATACAAATCCAAAAGTTTTAAACCCCCTATCAATATGAATATTGACTAACCTAACTTAGAATCTATTAAAATGTTCAGATCACGAATATTGTTCTGTGTTGTCAAGATGTTAGATTTTATAAAGTACTGGTGATGACTAAAAGTTCTTTTATTGTGGGAAAAGATAACTACACGCACATATCACCTCCACACACGTGCAAGCATACACATGCAAGTGGAAGGGTTTTATCTTTTTTCCCTTATTAAACTAAAATAGTTTAGAATATTATCGGATACGAAATATATATATAAGAGTTATTGAGTTATCTATGCTTGGTACACATATATGTTTCAACAACTCATATATGTATGAATAGTTAGGTTAGCTTACATAGGTCGCGAATTGTATGTATCAGGCAACAGCCAAAGCCGAGGTGTGCCACGCACTCTTGAGCTAGTTGTCAAAATAAAATCGGCTGAGTGCCTTAGGCGCTCACCTTAGTAGGTGAAGCTGTTAAGACCTCGCTTGGTCAATAGCGTAGTCAGTTCGAAAAAAAAAGGAAGATACCTACATAGCATTTATTGGCATTCAACACCATGCCGTTTGTATCACACCATTTAAGCAAAGTATTTATGTCACTTTGCAGTAACAATACGACATTAGGACACTTAATCTGCCGAAGCAATTTTCAGTCATCGGCAAAGAGGTAACACTTCGTATTAAGAAGTTGTAAACAGATGTCGTTGATGAATATATTGAATAATATAAGCCCGAAATTGGAACCCTGTGACACTTCTGATAGCATTTAGAATGGTTGTGAAGTATATCCTTTAACAACAACCTGAGACATGCCATTAGAAAGATAAGATTTACACCACTTTAACAGGTTAACTGCAATGCTTATTGAAGCTCATTTTTTTATTAAAATAGCTTTACTGTAATACACAGGTTTTTTTGTCCAGGAGGGTAGATAATTGAGCAATGAAACTTGTAAGGTTTGTAGAAGTTGACCTAGCCTTCACAAAACCATGTTGTTCTGGAGATACCGCTTGCTTAAATTGCCATGAAAATAATTCAAACACCTTAGCAAATATTGGTATAATTGAGATTGGTCTATAATTATTGATCAAATTTTTATGTAAAGGAATGACTAGTGATGTCTTCCAACAGGAAGGATACAATCCGTTGCTCAGCGCAATCACTGATTAAAGATAACAGACTGAGGATAAGCAAGAACTTTAGCACATTTGACAACAAATATGGATGGAATTCCATCGGCACCAGCCCCCTTGTACAAATCCAGTCTTTTTAAAACATAATACATCTGCTCCTTCATAAATGTTATCTTGTCAAGAATATTGCTATAATTAGGATCATTATACTCATCCTGGCCTAGAGCTCGTATATTGGTTGTATAGACTGAAGAAAAATGAGTAGCAAAAAGATTGCAAATTTTATAATAAACCATCAATTGCTTTTTTGTTCTCAAAAATCATCTCAGCTGGATATCCAGTGTTATTTTTCTTTGTTAGTTTAATAAAGGACCATAACAATTAGGGATTAGAGCTCATACTTGTCTCCAGTTTAAATATATAATTTTTGTAGGCCATAGTTTGTAATTTCTTAAATCGATGTTAAGCAAGGCAAATGTCAATATATCGCATGGGTTGTTATATTTGTACATTTTAGTCTTATATTTGTATTTTTCTTTACTTAATTTAATGAGATTTGAAGAATACCACACTGGATATTTACTGTTTGCTTGCTTTTTCTTGGGAACATACTTAATGACTAATTCATGAATAATCTTATTAAGAGTCAGTATCACATCAGTGATATTTTCAACGGACTGACATTCGGAAAATAAATCAACCCAGGAAATGACACTCAATTCTCTAATTATTTTTAACGTAATCTGCTTTGAAAAAGCAGAATCTTTTGTTATTATTCAAAGGTAATGCATTCTCACTCGAAATCGGAAACCCAAATTGTAATGCAGGATGTAAATGATCTACTTTCGATAATGGTGCCGTGCTCATACCTAGATTATTAACACAGTCAGTAAGAACAAGATCTAATATTTTATTTTTATTGTTAGGAATATGGTTGTATTGATTCAATCCACTAAACACCATAAAATTAAAAATATATCAGCAAACTGACCTCCTGTTGATTCACTTTGTAGTGCTGATATATCTGTGATTTTTGACCACAAAATACTACTCAGATTAAAGTCACCGACAACAAGAAATTTGGTACAATGGTATTCTATAATATGACTAGTAGTGTCTACAAAATGTTTCAAAATGTGGTGTTGCATGGGTGGAGGCAAGTAAGCAGTACAGATATATAAATATTTAGTGTTCACCCTGACATTTTATTTCAATTGAAACCCATTAAACCCATAAAAGATCATTAAAAAAGGCAAGGCAATTCTTTACAAAATATTCAAATCTTTCAAAGTAATGAAATATTATAGAAAGTGATAATGAAAAATATATTTTAAACTTATTCTACTCACCGCAATAACACCTGATGCCTTTTTTGTAGTTATATAGAACATAGTCTCCTTGTTTCTCCTTCCTCCATAAGGCCTAAATGGTAACTGTCCTGTTGCTACATGGTACAGAGTTACACCTATTGACCATAGGTCTACAGTGGCTCCAAAACTCTTGCCCACTGGCTTCCTTAATACTGCTCTCTCATACATATCAGGGTGGAGGTACTCCTCTGTCCCATACAATGAAACAAACTGCTCTTCCTCTTGCAACTCCCTCGCTGCACCAAAATCTGTCAGTTTGTATGTTGTACTACCATCCTCGTTTATACATTTCATTATGTTACCTGGTTTCAAGTCTCGGTGTACAAGGTTGTTATCACGTAGATGTTTCATGCCTGCAGTTAAATGTTCTAGAACTAATAGAAATTCGTGTTCTTGAAGGCCGTACGTATTCTCAGGGTCATCCAATATATTGAATAAACTTCCACCAGTGCACAGTTCCATTACGATTACTTTCCCACGGCCCTCCTGCTCCTCCTCGATAGCGAGGAGTTTCACAATGTTTTCATGTTTTACTTTCTTTAAAACTTCGAATTCTCTCATTTGGACATCGTGAGGTCTCATGTGGCTGAGTTGATTGAATGTTTTAACTGCTACGGGTTCACCGTTGTTCTTGTTGACTCCCTGGAATACGGCGCCTGTTGCTCCTTTTCCGAGGACGCTAGTTGTACACCACACGTAATTCTCAGAGCCGCGTAAGAAAGACATTTTCGAAAGTTATTACCTACTTGCTCAAAACTGTATTCACTGTCACCTCATGTGGTTATTTCTGATGTTTTCAAAATAAAATCTGTTTTATTTTGTCATATTACAATTCGTCAGCGGGTGCTCTATATTCATAATAATTATAATGATATTCCATAACATTCACCACAACATTCACTTTCAACTTCCATCAACTCTTTTTTTTTTTTATTAAGGCCACTGGATACAAGTCCTTTAAGCCTAACTTAGTATTATAACCTATCTTAAATAAAATGTACAAGTTGATGGAAGTTGAAAGTGAATGTTGTGGTGAATGTTATGGAATATCATTATAATTATTATGAATATAGAGCACCCGCTGACGAATTGTAATATGACAAAATAAAACAGATTTTATTTTGAAAACATCAGAAATAACCACATGAGGTGACAGTGAATACAGTTTTGAGCAAGTAGGTAATAACTTTCGAAAATGTCTTTCTTACGCGGCTCTGAGAATTACGTGTGGTGTACAACTAGCGTCCTCGGAAAAGGAGCAACAGGCGCCGTATTCCAGGGAGTCAACAAGAACAACGGTGAACCCGTAGCAGTTAAAACATTCAATCAACTCAGCCACATGAGACCTCACGATGTCCAAATGAGAGAATTCGAAGTTTTAAAGAAAGTAAAACATGAAAACATTGTGAAACTCCTCGCTATCGAGGAGGAGCAGGAGGGCCGTGGGAAAGTAATCGTAATGGAACTGTGCACTGGTGGAAGTTTATTCAATATATTGGATGACCCTGAGAATACGTACGGCCTTCAAGAACACGAATTTCTATTAGTTCTAGAACATTTAACTGCAGGCATGAAACATCTACGTGATAACAACCTTGTACACCGAGACTTGAAACCAGGTAACATAATGAAATGTATAAACGAGGATGGTAGTACAACATACAAACTGACAGATTTTGGTGCAGCGAGGGAGTTGCAAGAGGAAGAGCAGTTTGTTTCATTGTATGGGACAGAGGAGTACCTCCACCCTGATATGTATGAGAGAGCAGTATTAAGGAAGCCAGTGGGCAAGAGTTTTGGAGCCACTGTAGACCTATGGTCAATAGGTGTAACTCTGTACCATGTAGCAACAGGACAGTTACCATTTAGGCCTTATGGAGGAAGGAGAAACAAGGAGACTATGTTCTATATAACTACAAAAAAGGCATCAGGTGTTATTGCGGTGAGTAGAATAAGTTTAAAATATATTTTTCATTATCACTTTCTATAATATTTCATTACTTTGAAAGATTTGAATATTTTGTAAAGAATTGCCTTGCCTTTTTTAATGATCTTTTATGGGTTTAATGGGTTTCAATTGAAATAAAATGTCAGGGTGAACACTAAATATTTATATATCTGTACTGCTTACTTGCCTCCACCCATGCAACACCACATTTTGAAACATTTTGTAGACACTACTAGTCATATTATAGAATACCATTGTACCAAATTTCTTGTTGTCGGTGACTTTAATCTGAGTAGTATTTTGTGGTCAAAAATCACAGATATATCAGCACTACAAAGTGAATCAACAGGAGGTCAGTTTGCTGATATATTTTTAATTTTATGGTGTTTAGTGGATTGAATCAATACAACCATATTCCTAACAATAAAAATAAAATATTAGATCTTGTTCTTACTGACTGTGTTAATAATCTAGGTATGAGCACGGCACCATTATCGAAAGTAGATCATTTACATCCTGCATTACAATTTGGGTTTCCGATTTCGAGTGAGAATGCATTACCTTTGAATAATAACAAAAGATTCTGCTTTTTCAAAGCAGATTACGTTAAAAATAATTAGAGAATTGAGTGTCATTTCCTGGGTTGATTTATTTTCCGAATGTCAGTCCGTTGAAAATATCACTGATGTGATACTGACTCTTAATAAGATTATTCATGAATTAGTCATTAAGTATGTTCCCAAGAAAAAGCAAGCAAACAGTAAATATCCAGTGTGGTATTCTTCAAATCTCATTAAATTAAGTAAAGAAAAATACAAATATAAGACTAAAATGTACAAATATAACAACCCATGCGATATATTGACATTTGCCTTGCTTAACATCGATTTAAGAAATTACAAACTATGGCCTACAAAAATTATATATTTAAACTGGAGACAAGTATGAGCTCTAATCCCTAATTGTTATGGTCCTTTATTAAACTAACAAAGAAAAATAACACTGGATATCCAGCTGAGATGATTTTTGAGAACAAAAAAGCAATTGATGGTTTATTATAAAATTTGCAATCTTTTTGCTACTCATTTTTCTTCAGTCTATACAACCAATATACGAGCTCTAGGCCAGGATGAGTATAATGATCCTAATTATAGCAATATTCTTGACAAGATAACATTTATGAAGGAGCAGATGTATTATGTTTTAAAAAGACTGGATTTGTACAAGGGGGCTGGTGCCGATGGAATTCCATCCATATTTGTTGTCAAATGTGCTAAAGTTCTTGCTTATCCTCAGTCTGTTATCTTTAATCAGTGATTGCGCTGAGCAACGGATTGTATCCTTCCTGTTGGAAGACATCACTAGTCATTCCTTTACATAAAAATTTGATCAATAATTATAGACCAATCTCAATTATACCAATATTTGCTAAGGTGTTTGAATTATTTTCATGGCAATTTAAGCAAGCGGTATCTCCAGAACAACATGGTTTTGTGAAGGCTAGGTCAACTTCTACAAACCTTACAAGTTTCATTGCTCAATTATCTACCCTCCTGGACAAAAAAACCTGTGTATTACAGTAAAGCTATTTTAATAAAAAAATGAGCTTCAATAAGCATTGCAGTTAACCTGTTAAAGTGGTGTAAATCTTATCTTTCTAATGGCATGTCTCAGGTTGTTGTTAAAGGATATACTTCACAACCATTCTAAATGCTATCAGAAGTGTCACAGGGTTCCAATTTCGGGCTTATATTATTCAATATATTCATCAACGACATCTGTTTACAACTTCTTAATACGAAGTGTTACCTCTTTGCCGATGACTGAAAATTGCTTCGGCAGATTAAGTGTCCTAATGTCGTATTGTTACTGCAAAGTGACATAAATACTTTGCTTAAATGGTGTGATACAAACGGCATGGTGTTGAATGCCAATAAATGCTATGTAGGTATCTTCCTTTTTTTTTCGAACTGACTACGCTATTGACCAAGCGAGGTCTTAACAGCTTCACCTACTAAGGTGAGCGCCTAAGGCACTCAGCCGATTTTATTTTGACAACTAGCTCAAGAGTGCGTGGCACACCTCGGCTTTGGCTGTTGCCTGATACATACAATTCGCGACCTATGTAAGCTAACCTAACTATTCATACATATATGAGTTGTTGAAACATATATGTGTACCAAGCATAGATAACTCAATAACTCTTATATATATATTTCGTATCCGATAATATTCTAAACTATTTTAGTTTAATAAGGGAAAAAAGATAAAACCCTTCCACTTGCATGTGTATGCTTGCACGTGTGTGGAGGTGATATGTGCGTGTAGTTATCTTTTCCCACAATAAAAGAACTTTTAGTCATCACCAGTACTTTATAAAATCTAACATCTTGACAACACAGAACAATATTCGTGATCTGAACATTTTAATAGATTCTAAGTTAGGTTAGTCAATATTCATATTGATAGGGGGTTTAAAACTTTTGGATTTGTATTACATAACACAAAGGATTTCAAGATGGCACATACAAAGATTGCGATGTTTAATTCACTTGTTCGTGACGGCTTGCAATATTGCATTGTGGCATGGAATCCTCATTATGAAATTTATGTAAATAAAATAGAAAGGGTGCAAAAACGATTCTTGTGGCATTTGATTTTTTTATTTTTTTTTCGAACTGACTATGCTATTGACCTGGCAAGGTCTTTACAGCTTCACCGGACTACTAAGGCCGAGCGCTTAGGGCACTCAGCCGATTTTGGTTCCTAGTAGCGGATTACGAGAGCACTCTTCGTACGCCGAGATCTCCGAGATCTCGTGGAAAATGAGTAGTTGACCTGCGTAGTCAATACTCGATAGGGAAAAGGAGTATGCGGGGTCATCCTGTGAAGGATTAGCCGCCGGAGGTTTGGGAGTGTGCTGGGACGCGGGTTTAGGAGCCCACGGGGCCTGAGGGGCCCGGTAGGGGCGGGGGGGCGCACTAGTCGCGGGTACGGACGCTGCCGGTGCACGAGACGTGCCCGGCAGGTTCGGGAAGGCCTCTCGAGACATGAGAGGCGGAGGTCGAGGACGGGCGGGGGCAGCGGCCGTCTTAGACGGCGACGCCTGCCTGGGGTATCGAGGGCGCTTTGTGCGCGGGGCGCGGGGACATCCGCGATAATTCGCGGTATGGCCCACGCCGCGGCACAGAACACAGCTCGGAGGGTCGGAGGCGTCTTTCGTGCGAGAACACTCCCTAGTGGAGTGGTCGCCGAGGCACTTAACGCACCTGGGTTTCAGGCGACAGTTTCGTGCGGAGTGTCCGTACACCTGGCAGTTGTGACACTGCGAGGGCACAGACGTTTTGCGCGGCGGCTCGACTATGACGCCGGAGAGGCCGCAAAGGGATGTAAGATTAAAAATCGCTTTCCCCTGAGGGGTGCGATCGAGGACAACGAGAACCATATCATATGGAGCCCTGGTGCGCGGAGAGCGCATACGATGAACCTCGCGAACAGGAATCTTCTGTTCCTTGAGGTCGTCTGAAATGTCGTCAGTCGGGAGTTCTGAGGGGACTCTACGGATCACAACCCGTAGTTTACGCTCCTCTTCGAGAGAGTGCGTGAAATAGCCCCACTGGTTGTCCCGAAGGAAACGAGTGAGGTTGCGATGGGCGGTGGACGTGGCTACCTTCACCTGAATACCTACAGCGGTATTCACGGCGGAGGTGTAAGGGATACCTGCCGTTTCCAGCAGGCTAGAAATCTCAACCCAAGACGCTTTGTCTTGGATCGTAACGGGGGGCGGTGGGCGGGGCTTCTTGCCCGAAACTGCGGAACCCGCAGCCACGGGCGAGTCGGGTCTAGAGGGCGCTGGTGTCGCCTTTGGCACTTTCGCGCCATCGACGTTTGCGATCTTTTTAGAGGGCAATTTGTCCTCCGGATCGGAAGAGGAGTTCGGGCGCTTCTTGTTCTTGCGCGGTTTGCGGTGCGTGACGGTGGTGAAGCCATCGTCCGCAGCAGGGGCTTGCTCAGCCTGAGGGGCTTGCTCGGCAGGGGGATCCTGCTGAGCAGGAGGGTCTTGCTCCATGTCGGAGCCGGAGTCGGAGTCGGAGTCATCGCTATCGCGATCGGCTGGGATTGGGAAGTTGTTGGAAGCCTCGATCTTGGCATAGATCGAGGGAGCGGGCTTCGAGGAATGAGGGAGCTCGGTGCGACGCTTTGCAGCGTACGCATCGTAATCGTCTACGAGACGAGGACAGATAGCGGCTATGAAGCCGCGGAGGCTAATGAGCTCAGTCTCTAAGAGACTGATCTCTTGTTCAGCGGCCATACCGGGGCCTGAGGAGGGGAGTGGGGCGGGGGAAGACATGTGAAACCTCCCTGCCAGAGGGGCAGGGGGGCGCGCCTTAATGAATTTAACGGACTATCCCGAGTCCGGATCAAAGGGAGCTGTTTAAAACTAAACAAAATAGGAAAACAACGCAAATAAGTACCTGAGCGAGACAAGGGAAAAATAACATAAGACTACTTAAATAAACAAACAATAAAAAGAAAATAAATTTAAAAATAAATCACTGAAGAATTAAAGAAATACGTAAATAAATAGATAAACAAAAGAGTAAATAAATAAATATACCAAGAAATAGATAAAGCAATAAATAAATACAAGGAAAGGTCTCACTCAGTTCCAAGAAAAAGAACGCAGGTGCAGCGCACCTGTGAAGCGCAGGTGTGCCGGATCGAAACAAACAATAACTGACGTCACTAAATCACAAGTATTAAAATCGAACTTAGCGCGCGCAGCCAAACGGACAACCGCTCAAGTCGACGGTTCGATCGGAACTCCCTTGTGGCATTTGACATACAACTTTCACTTATGGATAAAACTTCTCACATACCAAGACAGACTCCAATATTTTGAAAAATATATAAAGGTTACTTGATCTCGTTTTTCTATACAAATTAATGAAAGGAATCTTGGATGCACCTGAACTACTAAGCAAAATTGATATAACTGTTCCAACGAAGCTGCCTAGAGCCTCACGTTTTAATATCACTATATAATCTAGATATTGAATATATCTAGTATAGTCTCAGTCAGTATATACAAATTTATTTAAGTAACTGAAAATTAGAATGTATGGTTAGTGTTTTCTCTTCTTTTTTGTTGTATTTGTTTTAGCGTTCTCATTTACTTAAGTTATTTGCTGTAGAATATAATAAATACGTCGTAAACACCTATAATTAAGATTGCACTTATATAGAATCTTTAAAAATGCATGTTATGTACTATGTTAGTGTAAATCTTGTTAGTGTTTCTAAATAAATAATTAAAATAAAATACGAAAAAAAAAACAATCTACGTATTTTATTTTCTTGAAGTAAATGAAAGGTAAACATGATTAAAAAAAACTTTCTCTTGGTAGTTGGTTCCTTTCTACCGCCACCAATTGTTAAGAGATATCTACATTGTAGTTGTGCTTTAGATTTGCTATACATTTTTGTATACATATATAGTTGCTTTTAAAAATGTTGAATGTGAATGCTTGAACAGTAAATGTTACTTAGAATATCTGGAATCGTAATCATTACATAGTATAAAACAAAGTCATCTGTCTGTCTGTCCGTCTGTTCGCAATAAACTCAAAAACTGCTGAACGGATTTTCCTGTGGTCATCACCAGTAGATAGAATGACTCATGAGGAAGATTTAGGTATATAATTATATATATATATATATAAGTATATAATTTAACTATATTTTTATAATTATCAGGGGTAGGGTAGGGGGATTTGGGGAGGGAAGTGGTTAGGTGTAGGTTAGCATAGGCCAGAGGGGCCTTATTAAAATAAATCAATGACGGGGCGCCGGCGGAGGGGTCTCCCTCTCCGCTGCCGGCCGAAACCAGGCGGGAAGGGGCAGGGGCCCTGACCTTCCATTGCATTGCATGGGTTCGGCCAACTGGGAGGCAATCTCGCAACGGGGCTGCTCAGTCGGGTGCGGCGTGAAAACACCTGCCACCGGAGGGTGTTCCGGAGCTTGCTCACGTACCCTCATGACACCCCCCATAGTGTTACGCACGATTGTAGTGGAGTTGTAGTTGGTTAAAGGCACCATCACCACTGCGCCCAGTACGCAATGGGCGTTGGTCTCAGCTCAAGCTCCCTGGCTTGGGTCTGACAGTTTTTGAGGATTTCAATGCCTGCCGGGCATGCTTGTTCTTTATAATTATAATATTTTATTGAGAATTAATTGGATGACACACCCAATCTATGTATAGTTACATTTAACTAATATAAATTATCAAATAACTGTTACAGTGACCATTTATATTATTTGCTCAGTTGTAGTTTTTGTTGAATGCAAGTTGTTTATTATGTATGATCACCTGTCAGTTTACACATTCTGCAAATAAAATGAAAAATATATATCTATATTACTGTAAGAATAATTATCTACTTGTGTTTAGATTTTTTTTAATCATTTAGTTTTAAATGGTGATTAGAAGTGATCTTATTCTCTTGAAGTTGAGGCAATACCATCTGTTAGTTGTAAACCCATTGATCCTAGAAGTTACAGTTACTGCAAATGAATGCTTGACTCTTTCCAGTTGCCCGAGCCATAGGGTTAAAATGAGACACTTAGGATTTTAGTAAGACATGAACTGTCTACTGCTAACTGACAGATGATAGTTAATAAATACAGAATTTATATTATCTCATTATAGCGTGTGTCTTGCAATTAAATAAAGTGAAATTTAAATGTTTTATTTTATATTTAACAATGTCACTACATCCAGCTACATGATGAAATACCACTATTCTATGCTTATAATTAAAACACAACATAATACACCCAAAAAGTCAATTGCTGCTATAAAAAGTAGAATAAAAAATATACATATTAAAAAAAAGTTTTTAAGGAGGATCCTATTTATACTATAATGGTATTAAACATAACATAGAACGAAAGAAACCTCTCTATGTGTATTGTGGAATGTAAGGTGCTAGCCCAACACTTCTATAAACAATTTGCTACTGCAAGAAATTTTAGGGAGGTTCTAAAAAATATCAAGTGAATGATAGACTTAAGGGGGAAATGAAGCTTCCAGGATTAAAACCATTAACAGCTGGTTCCGAGTATCTATCTATCTATAATTGGTAGTTAAAACTACTACCAGCCTATTGGCCCCGTTTCTCCGTTTCAATAAACATAGATAAATAAAGAATTCTATCTTGCCTTATAAACTATTCGCTACCCTAGTTATGTAAGTTCATAGAAAAAAAAAGTAAAGCATTTCAATAACAATTTTACAATTAACTTTCCTTAGTTCACATTATCTTTTGTTTGATCTTCATCTATGGTTATTGAAGAATTCTTAAATAATAAATTTTAATAAAAAGCCATGGATTTCTTTTGTGATATTAATGATATTGAATTGTATGAAGTCCGTGTATTCAATTGAGACCCTGATGATGGAGAATTTGATTATCATATTTTTGATACTCGAGTAAACTAGAAATATCCGAGCTTGAGGGAATACTGTTATTGAGTCACCAGTTATAGATAGATTAGAATACACAATCTATCTCAGATAGCTACTTACATTTAACTAGAGTTAGATTATTGAGACCTGCCGTAAATAAAATAATTGCAGTTGGCAGAGTCCTGTAGTCCTATAAGAATCAAGTAATGTAACAAGTGTTGTAAAAAATGTAAGTATCTTGTTTTTTTTTTGTCCAGGGAACACAAACAACAGAGAATGGTCCAATAGATTGGGCAAGAGACCTCCCACCGCATTGTCAATTGAGTTTGGGTCTTCGTAAACTGGTCACACCACTCCTGGCAGGCCTGCTCGAGGTTGACCCCCACAGGATTTGGACGTTTGACAGATTTTTTTCCGAAGTACAAGTTGTTACGTCCACCAAACCTGTGCATATCTTCCATGTAAACAAAGCAGCTAGTATTAAGGTAAATATAAAGTTTATCTCAATGCAAGTTACGTAACAGTAAACAATATATTATAAATGTGTGTTAAAATGGCTTCAGTTTAAAATTTTAATCATTGTAAATTATTGCTGTTCCATTTGTTTTTAATTTTTTGAATGAAGATTATTACTGCCATTGTAATATTTTTTCCTTTGAAGTGAATGATTGATGATTCAATTCAAGGGCATCCCTTGATAGAACTTCCAAGGAGTTTCAATGAAAGTTCTGGAATTATAGTCAAAGTTATTATTTTTCGACTGCTTTAGTTGTGTACAATAATGGAACTATATTATGCAAAATACCATTAATATGGCAAAACATACAGTCAGAAGAAACATCAAATCAATTATTTGTGCCTTCAAATTCTATTAAAACTATATTATGTCAAATATGTAGACTCGGGCTGTTTTTTATGCTATGTTGTGCTGACATGAGGTATAGAATTTTATGCAAGCTCTAAAGATATCAAGGTTCATAGTTAGAAATTAATTGTTGAACTGTACTGCATATATTGAAATACATTAATAAACTTTATGAGGAATGAAAATATACATATGGAGAGCGTACAGCCAATGTAAGTGTTGAAGGGATGCTACATTGACTCGGGTATAATAAATCACTGGTATGACAAAACATATATATATATTGTGTGCAATGGAGTATGAGTGTGACCTAGATTAACTGATGCATATCAAATAGAAAAAGTTTTGACCTTACACACAAATACTGTGGGTAGTGCACATGCATGATTTTATTTATACTAATATATAAAGCTTTAGAGTTTGTTTGTTTCAAAATCAAATCTCTGGAACTACAAGTCCGATTTGAAAAGTTCTTTCGGTGTTAGATAGCTCATTTATCGAGGAAGGCTATAGGCTATCTATCATCACGCTAAGACCAATAGGAGCGGAGCGCGAATGAAGAATGTTTCTAAATCGGGCTGCTTCTTTTAGCTGCGTGTTAACGTTAGTATTATATACGTTGCCATGGTAATGTGTAATCCGGTGAGGTAGTCCGGTGAAGCTGTTAAGACCTTGCTTGGTCAATAGCGTAGTCAGTTAAAAAAAAAAACCATGGTATTGTGGTATTTCTATCGCAAACATTTTAAAAATTTATTTTGTGATTCTATTCAAAATGTTTATTCTACATTTGTTTTGTTTCTAATTTTTTATCTGTAATCTATTACTTATTATAAAAAAGAAAGTGTGTGCATGTAAAATTAAAATATCAACTTTTTGGTGAGTGGATGTGGCTACAAATAACATTTTTTTTAAATCTTGCGTTATTTTAAATTATTATAGTTTGTTGTCTGTTTGTTTGTTTGTTCCGGGTTATGTCCGAAATGGCTAGACCTATTTTAACGGGAATTTTACTGGTAGGTATCCGAAATTATAGCGGGTGACATATTCTATTTTATTTATTGAACTGTTACCCGTGCATGTGTCCGTGTGAAATTTATCATAAATATATTGTTTATTGCAAACAAGTGCGTGAGACGTGCGCTTTACTGGACTTCAAGAATAAATGTATATAATTGAAAGTCATGTTTGTATGTAATTTAAATTATATTATCTTTTTGGTCAATTTGACGGTCATTTTGTTTTATTTACATAACTCAGTGATTACAGCAACGTATAAGAGTAACTTAATTATATACAGTATGCGCATATTATATCTATATGTCGGGGAAAACGTTATTCCCGTTGGCATCGTCATTAGTGGTTACTGGTTTTTAGTGGGCGTCATTCGGGTAAAATGCGAGCACAAAACACAATTATCACAGTTTCACTATTTATTACACTATCTTTTAATCTAAACTTAAATAATATTTCGGCAAAAGTAACAATCTGACCGAGAAGCGAGTTCGGGGCACCGATACTACTTTAACAACCTTTCGTTAATGATCCAAATCGATCTTGCTCTTGCTAAAACAAATGTGTCACCAATACTGTCCGCCCTCTAAAAGTAAAGATTGCCTCGACCCGGCTCGAGGCACGTGGTCTGTTCTGATTGGTAGTTATGTGAATTACAATATTCGTAACTTTTATTAGACTATTAAGACTTTTAAGTTATAGAAAAATGTAACAAATCAAACAAAATAAAATTAAGAATTTAGATGAAGACAAATAACTTGTGTGTCCAAACAACAATTAACTCGACTTATAGCTTCCTCCGACATATATAATAAAAGATTTAAGACATATTGTTCGATAATGTACCTATAGCTTAAAATTTTAATTACTTTCATATATAGTCTAAGTGAGCACTGATGATGGGTGATATATTGTAGGTTAAAGTTCCAGGTATGTTGGTGATGATAAATCCCATCACATTCGATACACTGTTATTATTCACTTATGTGATGTACACGTTACATGTTACATTAGATGGCGTGCGTGTCGTACTTACAAATGTTTTCGAAAAAACAATTCTGTAATGAATACACCTACTCATAATTTTACAGTTCTTTAAGACATTTTAAAATATTTAAAAAAGAGTGTGTGTACTTATGTACACGCGTTAGAAGTTATACTTTTTTGGCGTAATAAGATAAAAACCTTTTCAAAAATTTTATCTTTCGCCTTATTCTACGTTTGTAGAAAAAACGACACTAACAATAGAAAAAAGGTATTTAATACATTGAAAGTTTTATATAAAGAAACAAAATCTTGACTATAGCTAACTTCAGGGTGTCGGTTTTTCGTGACGGTTTGCGTGCGCATCCTAATAACTTCAGGGTGTCGGTTTTCCGTGACGATGTGCGCGCGCATCGTAGACATTTACTCTCATCATTTTTCCCTAATTCGCCAAAAGAAAATCAGTCACAGTGACTCACTTTAGCGTATAGCATCTGTATGACAGTATATGTGTTCACGTAGTAAGGCACACGTAGCGACTAGCTGGCAAGTATAATGTTCATAGTGAAAAGTTAGTCAAAGTTACTCATCTCGATGTATAGCGTTACTGTGATAGTCAGTATATGTTTTCTCGTGATTATATACCTGTCATGACTAAATGGTAAATAATAAAATACCAGTCACTGTGTCTCCGCGGATGCATGCTATGTCTATATCAGCCACATGTATATTTTACAATAATTATCTCGCGCTGTAACTACACTTGTTACACTATAACGCACACGGCATCAACGTTAATTTTGCAACTATTTGAAACTTTTGTTAGATATTTCGGAAAAGTGTGAAAGGGCTGTTAAACAAGATAAACAGGAAATTTTCACGATGCAGGTATAATTTTATATAGCTCATACGAATAAATTTAATGAAAAAACAATCATGTCATGGAATAACGTTATATATAAAGTCAAGAAATTATTATTTCAACAAGAATTTGCCATAAATGAAAAGTATTATAGTTCCCATTCTTATTTGTCAGTTAATATCGACTTCCTCAGATGTACCATCAATTTTAGAAAACTGTTCATACGATAATTGATTATAACAATGGTCCCCAAACTTTTTTGTGTCATAGAGCCCATTATTTTTGCCCTGTCAGGTAGACCCCCAATCTTTTGAATAGCTTTGGATCCAACCACAAAACGAATAGTTTGCTAAATGGAATTTACTATGTAATTAGGTACTGTAAATAAAATAATTTTCTACCATGGAATCTATAATGATTCTATTAAATTCAAGTTAAATTTCAAGTACCTATAAAATTAATTTTATATAATCATCCCATTATTGATCAGGAGTTTCTCTTGATTGATGAATTCATGAAATTCTCTGAATCTAATTCTTTATCAAATTTCATAAACATTTATATTTTAATAGTATTTACTTATATATTTATTGTAAAAAGTATTATGTAAGTATTAATTCTCTACCATATTTTATTATTGAAGTCTTCGAAAGTAAAAATTTTCGTCACGACTTGCTTAAATGGAATTCATTATTGTCTACTCCCATTTGCAGCTTGCTGACAGGTAGATTTTGTTTTCGCTCTCATGATTCCCCTGAAGAAATCGTCCCATATGAACCACTTTGGGGACCTGTGGGCTATAGTATAGTTTTATGAATTTATTGTCTGTAGAACTTGTATTTTTTGAGTACCTATGTTGTAACTTGATATAAAAATTTATTGTTATAAAATTTTGTAAGTATCTATAATTTTTACTTCTTTTATAAGTTTTGTACAAGTAATCATAATCATACTACCTATTTTTTATCTAATGTAACCAATATTTTCTCCATTTTGTTGTAAATATAAAATGTGTTATTTTTTTAAATTTCTCAATTTTTTTGAATTTACATCCAGGTATTCCTAAAACCAGATGAGAAATATGAACATTTACAAACATACATCTGTGAGCAGACCAGTGTTGTTGCGGAGTCACAAATATTGCTCTACAAAGATAGGCTCCTGATGACTGAGATTGAAGAAAATACCCTG
Source organism: Antheraea pernyi (assembly GCA_015888305.1). NCBI lineage: Eukaryota > Metazoa > Arthropoda > Insecta > Lepidoptera > Saturniidae > Antheraea > Antheraea pernyi. Next base: position 22,088 of record MU158710.1, read on the forward strand.
GGTAGGGAGTACCCGGAGACGACTCCTGAGGAGCCTCTAATGCTGTTCAACAAGAACAATAACAATGTCAGTATGGCACCTGAACCGGACCCGCCCAAATTCCCAGTATTCTCTAACATTGTGTCGGTCGAGAATGATGCCAGTCAAGCTAAGGTGAGAGTTTCTAAAGTTCATTGTAGTTATGAAAGCGATATAATTTCTTTAGGATAACTTAGGTTTAATTGAGGGTCAGATGGGTAAGGATGGGTGTCCGAATTTTCGAAATATTCGATAGTGAATCAACCCAATGATATTATAAGTAAAAAGACGTAGATACGTTACTTACATGATATTTTGACAAAGCAAATGGCACGATAACGCACACATACGCGAAGTAATATTTGGAACTCTGTGGTGAAAAACAAATAGTTATATTTTAGATCTGTCAGTCAAAAATTAAGAATATTCAAAACACATTGACATCTTGGTTTGTTAAAATATATACCTAAAGATGGATTTTCATTGACTCGTTTCATTGCTTTATTTGCATTATTACAAGCTGCATGCTTTATGACATTGTATAAAATTAATAAAAAAGTGAACACTTATTGCAAAGTCCATGAAACTAAAATCAATTTTATTATACCAATTTAATGAGACGAATATTATTAGTGTTATTTTAGTACATTTTGTAGTTTATTTTTTCGTTGTATGCAAATTTCCTTTTACTTACACGAGTTATACAGCAATGATAGATTAGATATGCAATAATATTTAATCAAAATAACAATATTATTAGTAGTATTATATATAGTAGTTATTATAATTAGAATATACAGCTAAATAATATGAAATAGCAATTAATAGAACACATTATAAACAATTTTGCAATTTAATTATATAAATAACAAAAAAAACCTACAATTTAAATATGTACCACAATTTGTATAGGCAGGCAGTACTGTTCTTATAATATAATTTTAATTTTTGATTTTTGTTCCGTTTGTCATTTTTTGACGTCAAATTTCACGCTGTAATATTTAATATATGAAAATATGAAATTATTCATGGAAATAATAATTATATACGAATGATATGTGAACGATACTGAGGTCACTATTTGCTATCTAGCCACAGTTTGATACGTCGCGCTCGGAGGATGTATAACGTATCTACGTCTTTTTACTTATAATATCATTGGAATCAACTCCAATAATCCGATTAGGAATTCGAATAGAACATTTGAACTATTTAAATAATTTCGCCTATTTGGTTTATTTATTTTATTTATTTATTTGTATGTGATACAATACAATGCGGTGCTATTATATTGTTTTACAAGTAATTATAAGTTATTACAGATAATATACAATATGCTAAAACAACAATAGTGAAGAGGTTGACTATAAATCCTAAACTTATAAAAAATATTATTATACAGTTTATCAAACTAGAACTATGGACCGCAAACTATGAAAAACTACATTAAAAATTGATGAATTCTACATATGACCGCTGCCACCCAAACTAGGTAATCCTGTGTCTCAGGTGGCAGGTGGTTATTGAGATAATTTTAATTATGAGAGTAATTTTAATAAATGATATATTTGTCAAACATTAAATGATTATTAACATATAGAATTTAGTTCAATAGCTTTGTCAGCTCTATAAAATTATTATAGCTTTATAAAATTATTTAAATTAAGATTTTATGCAAAAAAAAAGAATTGAATTACATAGTAAATTAAAGTTCTTTTTCAAGAGCTTTTAAATATATAGAATATTTTTTTTATTAACTTGGGGAATCCATTATGGATACGCCACCCTCCCGGAGGAAAGACTGGGTTATGTCCTATTCCCACGGACTTAAACCTCAGGGTGTACTGACAGACCGTATTGTTGGGGCAGCCAGGGATCGTCCTACGCTAATCAATTTAGATAGCCGCCCCAACGGTCCGCCCGGAAGGTGCCCGCCGGGCTCCTACATAATAGGTAGACAGACTAGGTACACCAGCTGCCTCCCCTCGTCAGCTGGACCTGTACAATGAGGAGATGGAGCCCCCCCGGCCCATCCCCTCTGGTCCGTCTACGGTGGCGGGAGGAGTTGAGCAAATCGCCGCCATCTCCCACCGATCCTCTGTTGGCGGAGAGGGCCACTTAGAGGATCCACCTCGCGGGTTCTCACCGCCGCCTCCTTCTGCGAGATGACCTCCTCGCAGAAGAAAGCCATCGCACGCCACACCTCTTCGCTGTCGAGCATGGCCGAAACCACACTCTGCACCGACAAATCTCCACTATCCCCAACCGCCGCAGCCAGAATGCGACGCTGTCCCTCTCACGCAGCATATTCAGACTATAGCTAAGTTGCGCGGAGTTCTCTTCAGCGCCGCACTCGTGGCATGTGGCGGTCGGCTCCCTGCGAGCGATTTGGTGCAGGTACCACCCGAAACAACCATGTCTGGTTATAATATGAATGTCAGGGAGCCCCATTCCCTTCCCATCCACTCCCGCAGAACCGGGTGGATGGCGTCCACATTATAACGCACGTACCGTACGTCCGCTAGGTCCTGCACGCTCCACGGCCTCAAGTTTCAGCTGTCGCTTCTTATTCTCTATGTACTTGGGACTCGGGGCTCCCCACTATTCTTCCTCGCCTCCAGCCCCCACAGGGCAAAGAGCCGGCGAGCGTGAAGGTCGCCGCCGAGGATACTGTGCGATATGCTCGGATCGCCCTCAGTGCCACAATGCGCTGTGCGCCGCTCAGCGCACGCACGCACGCACCGAGAGCGTCGGCCCACATCGGCGCCCCGTAGGCAGCCAACGCTCGCACGACTCCCACATAGAGCCGGCGGCACCCAACACTCGGCCTCCCTATATTGGGGAGCAGCCGGCCAAGCGCCGCCGCCGCTGTAGCAAAGAGCTTTTAAATAGTGATTTTAGATATAATTGTTTTTTCGACCTTTAAGTTTTTATAATTAAATGATGAAATTAGTGAAAAATGTATCTCGTACATTTTTTTTGTATAAGTTATATCACTAAATAATCCTTTTTTATTAACCGACTTCGAAAAAGGAGGAGGTTACTACGTTCGGTTGTGTGTATTTTTTTTAATGTATGTTAATCGATATCTTCGTCAATTATGAACCGATTTTAATGATTCTTTTATTTGAATCGATTATATTCAGAGGTGGTCCCATATAAATTTGAAGAAAATATTCAACCCCTAAGGAGATATATTTATGGACACTAAAAATGGAGAAATAAAAAAAAATTCCAAAAAAAATAAACCGCCTTCGATGTGAAACACAAATAAGGCACTAAAAAGCGAAAAATAACTGAATTATTAAATTAACCAAATTAAATAAAAAATATTGATATTCGCGCTACCGAATAATATATTAAAAGTCGATGCAACCTTGCCATTTTATTTAAAAAATATTCGATTTGTTTGAATTGAACGTCATTATGCGCACATCCGTGACGTAACGATGTGTGTGTGTGCAGACGGCGTGCAGCGTGGGGCACGTGATAAAGCGTCGCGTGGAGGCGCTGTGCGCGGCCTCCGTGCTGTGCGGCGCGTGCGTGACGCGGTGGGGCGCGCTGCTC
>MU158710.1:36482-61528 GCA_015888305.1 Antheraea pernyi
GCCGAGCTGTATGTGAACGCGTATTGTGATGCATTAACCTAAAATCGGAGCCAAAGGTTTGTGCAAATGGGTAGACATAAGGTCTGAGAATATCCTCAATGTAATTTTCAGCATTCATGTTTCCATTTACAAAAACGAGCTCAGTTCGCCTGTTCTTCATAATACCCGCCCATAACATAACTGTTGAGCCGCTGTATGGATGAACTTCCTGAACGCACCTGATCCTTTCAGTATTTCCGGGCCGACGATACACTCGCACCCTTCTTGTATCAGGCTTAAACCCGAAGCGCGACTCATCGGAAAACATAATTTTATCCCATTGTTCCTGAGTCCATGTTATGCGTTCTCTACACCATTCATATCGACGAGCGCGATTCCCGTGACGAATCGGTGAGCACCTGATTGGGCGTCGAGCTCGTAGGCCGTACTCATGCAGTCGATTTCGCAACCCTAAAGATATTATTTTAAAAATAAAATACAACGTTATAACGTGAAGAACCATCCTAAAATTTAAATTAGTACATGTAGCTTAGACTTTTTTGATGAGTGTATATTAGCCAAATGTGGTGAAATAGTGACAATTATAGACTGTACTACTGTTACCGATATACCACATATGTCTTCGGTGTGTTTTAAATTTACTTGCTTGAAAGTCCTTATTATTTCACCTGCACTAATAGATAAGAATTTAAATTTTGTATCTATAGGTGCACTCATATTTTTTTTTAAAGAGCTGCTGCTCCCTTTGCTGATGATGTTATATCTTTTGTTACTTGTTAAGGTATTGTTTAGGGAAATAAAGTTACCGAGTCTAGAAATAAGACCAAAACTGTTTGGCATATTATAAATAATGAATTAGGTAAAAATAAAATAAATGATAATTCACTTAATCTGAATGTCGACGGAGTACATATTTCCAAAAGTACAGAGGTAGTAACTGTTTTCCAAGATTATTTCACTAATATACCTGTAAATGCTGGTGGTAATTGTGATCAAAATGGTTTGATGATTCGTCGTAATGCTTTTCTGGTGATCGCTAAGAATGCACAACGGTCGGAAAGATATGGGGAAAAATAGGACTCACCTTTCGGTTGTTATCACGGTCGTAGGAGGTCTCCTCTTGTATCACTAACACTTCGGTTCGCACCTTTCACTTCTACTCTCTAATTATATTAATGAATGTTTATAATGTAATTTATTATTAATATAGGTGCGAACCGAAGTGTTAGTGATACAAGAGGAGACCTCCTACGACCGTGATAACAACCGAAAGGTGAGTCCTATTTTTCCCCATATCTTTCCGACCGTTGTGCATTCTTAGCGATCACCAGAAAAGCATTACGACGAATCATCAAACCATTTTGATCACAATTACCACCAGCATTTACAGGTATATTAGTGAAATAATCTTGGAAAACAGTTACTACCTCTGTACTTTTGGAAATATGTACTCCGTCGACATTCAGATTAAGTGAATTATCATTTATTTTATTTTTACCTAATTCATTATTTATAATATGCCAAACAGTTTTGGTCTTATTTCTAGACTCGGTAACTTTATTTCCTAAAAACTTTGCTTTGGCAGCAATACAAACGCGTTTAAAAACTTTAGAATAATTTCTAACATAAGCATGGAAGGATTCACTACTTGTTAGTGATTTCCTATAATAAAGATCATACAGTCGATCTCTACTTTTCTTAATGCCTGTTGTCACTAAAACTTGTTGTGTTCACTAAAACTATTTTTTCCTTTACATTAATAACCTTTCTTGGGCAATGTTTACTGAATTCAGTGCTTATGATACTAAATAAATTGTTATAATAACAATCTGGATCTTGATTATTAAAATTTTTGGAAGATAACATTGTGCAATATTGTGATTTAAAAGACCTAGTCTACTTTTCGATATAAGTCTAGTTTGTTTCTTGCAGTCAGCACTAGGTTTATCACAACTTATTTTAACAAGGAGACTTTTGTGATCAGAGCGTATCCCAGTAACAATACTACTGCCAATAGTCTTGAAGTTACTAAAAACATTATCAATGCAAGATGCAGTTTGAAACGTACATCTGGTCGGCTCATTAAAAAGAGGATCCAGGTTAAACGACTTGAATAAAGATGTGAACATAGTGACCTCCGGTGACATACTTAAGATATCTATTTTAAAGTCACCACAGACCAAAACCCGCTTATTACTATTCAAAATTCTCATAAGAATTTCCTCCATTTTTTGTAGGAATAAAGACTGTTACGCCGAAGATTAGTTGAAGTTAAATTTTTTGGAAGAATCTCTCGAAAGGTACCGCTTCTTACCAAGCAACACCGAGAGAAGCGATTATTATTCGCTAAAAAATATGTTAATTGGACGGTACAAACAAAAATAAATATGGTAAATTCCAATGGAGAGCGCTAGACATTATGTAAACAATGCTTTTAATTATAAATACACAAGGAGTATAGTCAAACACGGTGGCGGTAACATTAAAGTTTGAGGGTGTTTTTCCGGATGTGGAGTTGAACCCGTTCGGAAGATTGAAGGTACAGTGGATCATTGGTAATACAAAAATATCTTAGAGCACACAATGATTCCCTACTCGGACGATCATGTGCCTGTAACCTGGATCTTTCAGCATGACAATGACCCTACACACACGGCCAATAGCGTCAAATGTTTCCTTAGCGAACAGCGTATATCAATTTTAGACTGGCCAGCAAATAGTCCGCATTTAAACCCGATAGAATATCTCTGGTATATTGTTAAAAAGAAAGTCTCGAACAAACGTAACACCAGTGAAAAGGAACTATATGAAGCAATTGTTGAAGCATGGAATTCAATTCTCCTAAAATATGTATGAAATTGATTGAATCAATGCCACGTCGTTGCAGTGCTGTTATTGAAAATAAGGGATACGCCACTAAATATTAATTATAACTATTGGTAGGCTGTGGATAGTGTAGCTATTTTGTAAATAACAATACTAATTACTAATACTTAAAAAAATATTGGTTTTTATATTGTTGTTTCTAATTAGTTGACCATTATTGTGTTCATACCTTAAAACTGATTTAAATGTTTGTCCGTAACGTAATATTGAAACTGCACTTGTGTAGTGGGATTTATATTGTTTTTCTAATATATGATAAATCGTTTAACATATTATCGTCCTATTTATTATTTAATTTCAAAATAAAAACGATTGCAGTGAAGTATTATATAATGTCAAGGACCGTTGGTAGTGTTTCTAATTATACGACCACCACTGTATATGTAGTATATTATGGGCAAAATATATAGAGGGTCATGAATATTTTGTAATGGTTATGTACTGTGTACTGTACATATATACATTTTATAATGAAGTATTAGAGTTGGTTTCATATTCTTTTCAACAGCCATAATTATAAGGTAAACTTATAGATGTTCATCTGTTTTTTCTTATTAATTTACTTGCCCTGCGGACACTTGGTTCGCAAGCTTTTTCTGAAATCCTTTTAAATATAATGCAGCTTAGATACATTATGAAACTGAGCAAGATAATATATTATTATTATAGGTGTGCGACTAATCGAATTACCGAGTTATTCAATAGCGGATCGAACCGAATAATTCGATTGGACATTCGAATGAACATTCGCATTATTCGATCTGTTCGAACCATTAGAATAATTCCAAGTATTCTAATTATTCAAATAGGAAAATGAACTATTTTATTGATTTTAACTAATTATATATTTATTAAATAGTAAATGATAATCATGTACAAAATTAGTTCAATAGATTCGTCTGTCCCTCAAAGGAATAATTAAAAGTAGTTTGAAAATTTATAATAATTAAGAAAGTTCACTATTTATCTTACAAAATTATTAAATTAAGTTTTTATGCAAGAAAATGATTGGGAGATGTTGTATCTTTTCCTGTAACTATTAGTTTAAAACTTCTTTCTAATTTAAAATATATTTGAATGGCTCGAATACTCAATTCAAAATTGGATTCAAACATCATTATTCGATTCGGTTCGGGTATTATTCGTACACGTTTAATTGTTATTATGTCCATCTGTTGAGCAAGCCTTTCTCAGAGGTTATTACAATGTTTCGATGATTTTAAATATCGTGTCGGTAAACTTGTCGTTATAAATATTATTATAAATAAAATAAAAATAAAAAAAAAATAAAAAAGCCTTTATTCTACTCTATTTTTCCGTACAAATTTATTTCCACTTCCTTATCTAAATTGTAGTCGCCTCCTCGGCGTAGGCCTCCCCTAATTTTTTCCACAGGTCCCTCTCCCTTGCCTTTCTCATCCAATCTGCTCCACATCTTTGGTGGAAAATATCCCGCCACCTTTTTTTTGGTCTTCCTGGTTTTCTCTTGTAACCTAGTGGCACCCACTCTGTTACCTTTTTTGTCCATCTGAAATTGTCTTGCCTGCAGATGTGACCTGCCCAGTTCCATTTCAAATGTCTTATTCTTTTCCTTATGTCTGTTACTTTTGTTCTTTTCCTTATACTTTCATTATCTATTCTGTCTGAAATCTTTGTGTTTAGGATGCTTCTCTCCATTTTTCTTTGGCACACTGCAAGTTTTTCCTCATCTTCTTTCCTTAGAGACCACGTCTGACATCCATATGTTAGGCAAGGTAAAATTGCTATGTCATGAACTTTTTTCTTTATGTGTAACTGGATTTCTTTATTCTTCATGATTTCTTTCAGCCCCCAGTACTTTTTCCATGCTGATGCAATTCTTCTTTGTATGTCTTTTTTGGTGCAATCTTCAAAGGATACTAGCTGTCCCAGATACACGTAATCCTCTACATATTCTATCTTTTCATTTCCTACTTTGATCTCTTGGTGTGCTCCATTTGTTAGTACTTTTGTTTTTGATATGTTAAGTGACAGGCCCACCTTCTTACTTTCGCTTGTTAGTTCATTTGTCATTGCTTCTAAGTCAGCTGCATTTTCAGCAAACAGGACTATATCATCAGCAAAACGGAGGTGACTGAGAAGTTCTCCTTCTATCTTAACTCCTCTTGCCTCCCATTTAAGTTTCCTAAAAACAGTTTCTAGTACTGCTGAGAAAATTTTTGGGGATAAAGGATCTCCCTGCCTTACCCCTTTTTTGACAGGAAACTCTTTGCCCTCTCTTTCTAGCCGCACTTTTGCATAACATTTGGAGTAGATACTTTGAATTAGATGGATGTAGTTTGTACTTATACCGTGCTCTGTCAATGCTGTCCATATTGCTTCATGATCCAAGGAATCGAATGCCTTTTTATAATCTATAAAGCACATGTATAGAATTATACCATATTCGTTGGCCTTCTCAATCATTTGGGTCACTACTTGTATATGGTCAAGTGTGCAGTAGTTTTTGCGAAAGCCTGCTTGTTCCCGCGGTTCGTTCTCCTCTAGGACTTTTACAAGTCGATGCAATATAATTTTCGAGAATATTTTATACATGTTTGTCATTAAGCTTATCGGTCTAAAGTTACTTAGATCACTTCGATCGCCTTTTTTAAAAATGAGTGTGATTATGGACTTCGACCACTGTTCTGGTGTTTCTGCTTTCTCTAGAATATTATTGAAAAGTGTTTGAAGAGGTTTCTGTAGTGGATCACAAAGAGATTTTAATAATTCATTTGTGATTTTGTCACTGCCGGGTGCTTTGTCGCTCTTCTGTGTCTTTATGGCATATTCAACTTCAGACTTGAGTATTTTTTCTGACTCTATTTGTATAGTGGCAGGGGTTTTAGTTATACCTGAATCACGTTGGTCTGGCTCGGCATTAGATGAGTAAAGTTCTTTGTAAAACATAGTTGCCTCCTTTAATATATCTGGGCGTCTAGTAAGCACTCTTCCTTTTTTATTTTTTAGATTAGCTGTCCACTCCAGTTTGTCGCTTAACATTTTATAGGCTTTTTGTATTGCTCCAGTTCTATTAATAAGTTTTTCGAAGGTATGTCGCCTTAATGTTTTCTTTTCACGTGCTATGTTTCTGTTTATTTCTTTACTCAGTTTTGTTATGTTTGCCTGAGATTCCTTTGTTCTTTCCGTCTTGTATAGCAGTTTGCGTTCTTCCAAAAGTTTTCTTGTGTCTTTGGTTATATATTTTCTTCCTTCCTTTTTAGTTTGTGGTAATTGTTCTAACACAAGCTTAAGCTCTTTCTCCAGCTTGTCGTATTGATCTTGGACGTCAATTGATTTGCTGATCGCTTCCATAAATTTACCTTCCAGGTGTTTTACACTGTCTTCAGATAATATTGGTATAAGTCTCGCATTGCTTGTAGATTTGATGTGTTTTCTATTTCGTTGTGATTGGGTGAGTATTTTACACCTGATCATTCTGTGGTCTGTATTGAAATTTAGGCTACCTATAATATCGAAATTTTGAATTTGTTTGGCTTGATTGGTAAGCATGTAGTCGATCTCATTGAAGGTTTTTCCGTTTGGATGCCTCCAAGTCCATTTCTTGTGTGATTTCCTTTTAAACATACTATTCACAATTTTAAAGTTATTTTCTAGTGAGAATTCGATCAATTTCTGTCCGTGTGTGCTTCTTTGCCCATGTGAGTAGCCTCCAAAAATTTTTTCTTCGCCTCTTTGCATCTTTCCCACTCTTGCGTTGAAATCACCGAGTATTATAATTTTCTTTGGATTTACGAAATCTAGGGCTGACTCAATGGTTTCATAAAATAGTTCAGTCGCCTCATTTGTGTATGCTTCCGTGGGGGCGTATACCTGCACTAATGACCAGATCGAGTTGTCTGGTGCTTGTATTTCTAAAGTTGCTACTCTATCTGAGAATGCTTTGAAACTGATTATTTTATCTTTCAAGTGCTTTTTTACCATAAATCCAACTCCGTTTCTCGAATTTGCTGCCCATGTATGATAGAGGATGAATTCGGAGTGTTCTTCAATGGTCTCTTTTTCTCTCCTGGTTTCACTCAGGCCTATGATATCCCACTTGATAGAGCTTATTGAATCACTTAATTCAATAATTTTGCTGTTAAATAGTAAGCTTCTTACATTTAGGCTTAATACAAATAGGTGTGCTTGATTGTTTCTTCTCTTATTTGATTGTTGATCTAGGGGGTTTTGGTCAAACTTCTCCACGGTGACCAGCCGGCTTGGAGAAGGAAGTGGGGAGGCGTCACTTAGTTTTTTTTGTTTGTTCCTTGACTACTTGTTGTATTGTTCGGTGTTTTTGTCACTGGACTGAAATGTGGAGGGCTAAGATACTTAGTAATTTTTTGCGCTTTATTTTTCTTTACAATTTGTTTATCGCGTCCTTCAGTTCCTCCCGTGTCCACAACTTCTATTTCGGGGGATACTGACAAGAATCTCTTCTTTGTGTACTTTTCTGGTGATGTTTGGTGTATGGTTTTGCGTGGTTTTAACGTTATCATTTTATCATGACGTAGGTATACCTTATTTCCAGAATCCCACTCTTTCTTGAGGTGTTCTTGTAGTTCTTTTCGTCTTTGGAGTGTGGAAGGGGTGTAGTCTTCTTTGATATACATACCCGTGTTATCCAGTGTCTTTCTCTTCCTCAGGAGCTCTAATTTTTTACTTGTTGTTGAAATTGTTGCTAACACTGGTCTAGTTCTATCAGATTTCTTCCCTATCCGGGTCACGGTTTCTATTTCCCATCTTTCACATAATATTTCCATTTTTGAGTGGATGATGCTTACAATGCACTCCAGCAGCTCATCATAGTTTCTCTCGTTTTCAGCTACTCCAAAGAATATAACGTTTTTCTTTCTAAGTTGCTTGTCAAGGAAATCTATAGTTTTTTGTTGCTGTTCTATTTTTTCTTCTAACTGTTTATTTTTAGTTTCTATGTTACTGAATTTCTCATCTATGTTTTTATTTATAGCTTCTTTTATATTTTTTTCCATGTTTCTCATTTCTTGTTTCTGTTGTGATAGTTCTCCTTGTATATTTTTAAGAATTGACATTATTTCTTCCATTGTTTTGGTACAGCAGGTGTCCTCTGTTGGTAACTGTCCGAACTAAATTTGATATTTCGATTCTTGAACGTAAGCTTGCTTTGTTCAATTTCTCAGTCTCAATTTCGCCCCTCACCGATAGATGGAGCGTTTCCCAATTTTGTTATATATACTGGTTAAATTTCAAAATTTCTTTACAAATATGATTATCACAAAACTTTTGAAGCTAATGTTTATGTTTTTCACTGCCACTATATCAAATATATATAATGTATAATGTTGCACAAATAGTCACTGAGTTCACCATTTAGTCTAAAAGTATTTTTTAGCTATAACATCACTTTAATTTCACGTTTTGTTATATTTAATTTTGTAAGAGAATACGGAGCCGATGTTGACCGTAGCAACAGCCTACCCTCTATCTATCTATCTATCTAAATATTATTAGTAGTCGTAATATCGTAGCGAAACTATAGTATATAAAGAATATTCTAATGCTTATTCAACTATCATTTGGAAGATGAAAATCGAATACCAAGCAATTATAAGTGTTTTTGGCAACTGCTCTTGAGAGATAATTTGGTAGGTTACCACCTGAATCCTATGGTTATTTAAAATCTATTCTGGCTATGTTGAACCATGTTAAAAATGTATTATTATCTTTATACAAAGTATAAACCATAGTGTTTAAATTGGCAGGACAGAAACACGATAAAGACTTGTTGTATGAAGCATGGGGATACGTACGGAGTGTGCGCGTGTGTTGGTGGTGGTGGTGGTGGTGGTGGTGGTGGTGGCGGCGCGCAGTGCAGGCGGTCGCGCAGCGTGCGGAACGCGTCGCTCTGCGGCAACAGCATCAGCAGGCCGTACAGCGCGCCGCGCAGCGCGCCCCCCCCACTCCCGCCCCCCAGCAACTCCAGCCGCAGGTCTGTCTCGCAACACCGCTCACTCTCAACACTACACTCAAGTACAATCGTCCTCAATCTGTTTGCCCATTCTGAATGTAGCCGTCAATTCGGACTTACTGAGTTAGCCAAGAGTTTAATGCAAAACAAATCCGTAAATTCACTCTTACACCTAACGAAGACGAATCCAAAATTGGCATTTAATTATCCTTACATTGTCTCGATGTACCACAACATGACATGTTGTACCGTTGTACATGTTGTACCGACCCTACTGAGGTGGGATAAGGGTAAGAAGAAGAAGAAGAAGAAGATTGTCTCGATGTTACATATTATTACATAGTATAAAACAAAGTCCTCTAACGCGTCGTCACGGCACTTCACGGCACGTCCTATATTCACGATAAACTCAAACCTACTCAATGGATTTTCATGCGATTCTCACCAGTGGATAAAGTGATTCATGAAGAAAATATTAGTATAATTTATTAAGGATTATTTTTTATAGTCAGGGCGGAACAACGTCTGCCGGGCCCGCTAGTATGATATCATATATATTAATACGTGAACTTTGTATCCCTTTTTAACGGAACTGGGCAAACGGATAAACGTGAAATTTGGCATAGTTAAAGTTTATATGGAGGAGAAGTGCAGAAAGCTATTTATTTTATATAAAATGCATTAGAAGTACATTAAATTAATTAAAATATGCATTACTCACACTACTGCTTCAATTTTACACAACATATACACACATGTAAATAAAAAAGACATTTTGACATCCGTCAACAAAGGACTTCAAAAAAGGTTGTGAAGGAGGTTGCTATGCTCGACTGTATGTATTACTTTACTGTTACGTTCCAATTACCCTTTTTCATTCTACATTCAACAATGATATTAACCCTAATAAAATGCAAACTTAAAAAAATCAATGAACTATGGTCGAATGTCGACCACTGGCCGCCCACTAGTAATACCTAATTATACTTAAAATTGTGTTCTACGCAACCATATTCAGAAGCGAAAAAGTTTAGTATGTTAGCTATATGTTAAAATATTTCCAATTTGATAAATCTAAAGCATTATCTGCACATGTCTAAACAATTCAGACCAAGTTTTTGGCACTTTAATATGTATCGTTCAATGATATTATAAGTAAGGTGACTTATGATAACATTTAAGACAACAATTATTATTATAAGTTATCCTTACGGGGCAGACATATCTCATATCAGACTTATAGAAATAATAAATAAAAAATAATGGTAAAAAAATTAAAATAATTACTATAGATTATCCTGAATACATAGGACCATTATGAATATATGTATTTCATAGAGTGGCTAAATATTCCTTCTTACGACATCAATAGAATATAATACACTTTTTCTACTCTATATTAATATACGTACAAACCTTCCGAAAAAAATTCTCTAAATGATAGTAAAGAGCATATCCGAAGTTCGCTTGCAATATCATCGGTATATAAGCAAAAGTTTATACTCACATGCAAATATGGGGGATTCGATGAGTTGCACCAGTTTATCAACTTCTGTGAGGAAATCTACAGTGATCTCTAACTCACCGCTGTCATTGAGTTAACATCATATTATTCTGTTAACGTTGGAAACTATGATTTGTCATTATATTGGATAAAATGTAACGCTGATATATAGTTGCAAATACTATGTAGTCTATCTTCAATTTCTATAAATGTTATTCAGTTCAATAAATGTAATAATGTAGTGCATTATTCCCACATACAACATAAGCGCATTTATACTATTATATGTATAGATCATGTCAATTTTAGAAATTAACTTGTGATATAAAACTGCAAATTATGTAACAGCAACATAGTAAAAAGGATACAAGAGCCAGATGAGCGTGTTGCAGTGGGTGTAGTTGTGCGTGAGCAGACACAGCGCCAGCAGCGAGACGGGGCTGTGGCACCAGCACGCGTACAGCGCCACGAACAGCGACCGCGTCGCCTGCAACGCGCACACCCACAACCGTACTCAACCGTAAACAGTAGTCAACTGAGACTTCTTCTAGCACAGTATATATGTATGTATGTAATGTATGTAGTTGTGCGTGAGCAGACACAGCGCCAGCAGCGAGACGGGGCTGTGGCACCAGCACGCGTACAGCGCCACGAACAGCGACCGCGTCGCCTGCAACGCGCACACCCACAACCGTACTCAACCGTAAACAGTAGTCGACTGAAACTTCTTCTAGCACAGTATATATGTATGTATGTAATGTATGTAGTTGTGCGTGAGCAGACACAGCGCCAGCAGCGAGACGGGGCTGTGGCACCAGCACGCGTACAGCGCCACGAACAGCGACCGCGTCGCCTGCAACGCGCACACCCACAACCGTACTCAACCGTAAACAGTAGTCGACTGAAACTTCTTCTAGCACAGTATATATGTATGTATGTAATGTATGTAGTTGTGCGTGAGCAGACACAGCGCCAGCAGCGAGACGGGGCTGTGGCACCAGCACGCGTACAGCGCCACGAACAGCGACCGCGTCGCCTGCAACGCGCACACCCACAACCGTACTCAACCGTAAACAGTAGTCGACTGAAACTTCTTCTAGCACAGTATATATGTATGTATGTAATGTATGTAGTTGTGCGTGAGCAGACACAGCGCCAGCAGCGAGACGGGGCTGTGGCACCAGCACGCGTACAGCGCCACGAACAGCGACCGCGTCGCCTGCAACGCGCACACCCACAACCGTACTCAACCGTAAACAGTAGTCGACTGAAACTTCTTCTAGCACAGTATATATGTATGTATGTAATGTATGTAGTTGTGCGTGAGCAGACACAGCGCCAGCAGCGAGACGGGGCTGTGGCACCAGCACGCGTACAGCGCCACGAACAGCGACCGCGTCGCCTGCAACGCGCACACCCACAACCGTACTCAACCGTAAACAGTAGTCGACTGAAACTTCTTCTAGCACAGTATATATGTATGTATGTAATGTATGTAGTTGTGCGTGAGCAGACACAGCGCCAGCAGCGAGACGGGGCTGTGGCACCAGCACGCGTACAGCGCCACGAACAGCGACCGCGTCGCCTGCAACGCGCACACCCACAACCGTACTCAACCGTAAACAGTAGTCGACTGAAACTTCTTCTAGCACAGTATATATGTATGTATGTAATGTATGTAGTTGTGCGTGAGCAGACACAGCGCCAGCAGCGAGACGGGGCTGTGGCACCAGCACGCGTACAGCGCCACGAACAGCGACCGCGTCGCCTGCAACGCGCACACCCACAACCGTACGCACAATATATAGTCGTGTGCATTTACAAATGTTTTTGAAAGAGCATTTTTAATACGATTTAAAAAAAACGCGTGCGGAGTCGCTAGCAACTGCTAGTGTACAATATAAGTAACTTACACGGTCGTGTGTTTAATGGTTATGCACTTTATTTTTGGTTTTCGTTACGTACTCGATTAAATAGAAGCACTCGCAGGTTAAAGCGACTTTATTTATTACTTCATTGACATATCAACGATGCTCTCACAAAATATCACATAAATCTAATAACCCACAACTTCAGTACAGTGCCAAGCGTCTTTACAGATGTGCACGTCTTGCGCCATATTTTATTACAACAGTATTTCAACAAAAGAAATTGAATACAAGTTATAATTTCGTATAACTATATACTATAACTTCGTATGTTATATAATTTATCAGCATTCTCATATATAAATATCATTTAATACATATAAATCAAAGTAGTTTCACGTCCTTTTGGTGTACACAGTGATAAACGCAATGTTTTTCTATTCTACTGGCTTCGCAGAATCATTTACATGTGTAGAAAACTCATTATGAAGTTATCAATACAATTATGATCTTTTATATTTATCAAACATAACGATGAAAATGCAAATAATTTGAGATATATTTTCACCGGAAATTTGGGTATCTATGTGGGCCATAGATATGGCTATTAGAAAGGGTCCCTTGTAATAACGATGTTCAAAGAACAGTTTGATTCATATGATGTGTAGGCGTTACAATGAGATCCATTCACAACACGACATATTATTATCCACTATATAGGTACATTTATATATTCACATTTATAAGCATATTAACATTATATTATCAGCATATAAAATAATTGTTTTTTTTTCTTGTAAAATAATTGTTAATTCTTGATTATTAAACATGGTGTTGTTAAGGGGCTTTACTACCTTCTCAACCATTACATACCATACATACATACATACCATTATCTAGATACACTTGTGCCGATGTTTTGATTCCTTTCTCACAAAAGTATGGCTCAGTCACTCCTTAATAGCTAATACCCCACCAAACTATCACTGAAGTCAGATAGTGCCCACGTTGCACTCTGTCCACTAATTGGGAAGCTTCCTTTGAGCTTTAAGCACAAATACGGTCATTTTGTTTGTTAAAATGTTGATCAATTGTAAAAAAATTCTCATCCGTTAACAAATTTTTTATGTGAACTCCCTTTGCGTATCGCTTCAGTAGTCGTTTCGATAATATCACCTTATTCTTTTTTATATTATCAGCTAAGAAATGACCAGTACGTCTCTCATAGGCTGCAAGTCCTAAGTCATCTTTTAAAATACGCGACATGGTTCTAGGTGCTATCTTCATCTCCCGAGATAAAATCTTTTGCTTTCGGACAGGATCTCTTCGAATTCTTTCCGTTACTGCTTTGACCACCTTTTTCGTACGAACACTACGTGGACGGACAGATCTTTTTCTGTCACAAACAGAGGAGGTCTCATTGTACCTATTAATAGCCCGGTACACAAACATTTTACTAATCCCAAGGTACACAAACATTTTACTAATCCCAAGCGTATGGAGAGTTTTAAATATTGCATTTGGCTCCATACCTACTTTGTGTATTGCAATCACAGCGATTCGGTTCTATTTATCACCCCACTCCATTTTAATACCGCAAAATATTGTATAATGTATTGGCGCCAAAATGAGAAATTCAATGAATAATCATATAAAAATGACAGATTCCAAATTCAAATGTAATATTTTGTTTATTTTTAATTGTAATAGTATTTATGGCCAGACTAAGTATATTGCATATTAGTAATATCTATTTATAATCCTAACATACCATGTTTAACAATTGTAAAAGTCTAATCACCTTGTATTTAGACCGGTAGGTAGTTAACATTAACTCGCTTATTAATCTAAGTAAATTCGTATACAAGATAAGCAATTAGTATGGATATGTTTGGCCTATCCATTTATGAGACACCCAACTACTTTACCACGAAAACAGAATCTTGAGTGATTACGATAATAGAGTTATTTAACAAAGGCCATAATTACTCCGTTGTGGCCATCCATATTATTGCCGATTACATCGACAATGGGCAGACTAATTGACTAACAGGTTGTGAAGCTGGACTGTTTATTGTACGTTAGTCAATTATCATTTCCCATACAGAAATTTCTATCGAGTAGCATGCGTTTGCCTGAGTTTATACTTTACTTCATTAGACGTCTTACTGTTAATACAAAACATAAATAATTGAACAAATATTTTGTCATTTTAATGATAAGAGCCTTAACTTATGTATCAAATAGTCCTACTTTTTATATATTTACTAGTGTATTGACATGTTATCGAACCTAAAATAAATAAATAAACTTCTCAGCTGATTTTTTAGGACCCAGATCTCAAAATGGCGGACAATGTTTTTTTTTTTCAATTTCAAGCTATCGTAAATTGTAAGATTCATGGTCTAATAAAAAAAATCCTAGAAATGAAAAAAAAAATTTATAAAATCACATCAAAATTATTATTTTACAATAAATAACTTGTTATATTTTCAAAGTTTTGTAATAATTCAGGTATGTTTATTGCTTATACTACCAACAGTCTATTGAACTGTGCCTCGTGAGGTCTACATTAGTTCGTATGGAGCTTATACTTTTATGGTTTTGGACAATCAAAAATGGTAAAAAATGGACGGAAATGACTCACAGGTTTATTGAAATTCCTGAGCTGCAGCCGCAGGTCGTAGAGCTCCGCGGAGGTGAGGAGGATGGTGTTGAGGATGTCCACCATCGTTGAGACAAACCGCAGGTTCTTCTCCACCAGCAATATCTTCGATAAAGCTTTGTATATGTCTTCCGCGTTCAATAAAACGCACAATTGTCTGTCGATCAATTCAGATAGATTCTTCATGTTGTTCGTCTATCCATATAATAATAATGTAAATCTAACGCGCCTGTACTTTGTAGGTTTTTGTAAAAAAAAAAATGTTGCTAATGTCTAAGAATAAGTAATAAAATACAATTTAATCAATTTTAGAAATGTTTGTCTGTCTGTTTGTGTGGTCAAGCATCTCTGCTAAAATCCTGCGTTCATAATAAAATATCTTTTAGAAAATCATAACATATTACTTTGAGTAATATTTAGTATTTGTTTAATTAAAATCGGTTCAACCTATCAAAAGTTATTACACTTTTAATGAGAACGCGACCTAAGTACGAGAGAAAAGTACATAAATAAAAAGACTTAATAGTACATTCAGATGACTTTTTAAGCGCTGTTTTTTACATAAGGTTAGACGCGGACAAAGTCGCGGGCACAGCTAGTATTTAACGTGTTCCGAAGAAGGCGAATACTGTCCTATTGTCCGGAAAAGTGATAATCATTGTTTTTTGAGATTAAATGGGTGTGATCTACACTGAGTTCCTGGAGAAGGGCTAAACGATCACAGGGCCTTACTATGCCGAATTATTGGACCGATTTGACGCTGAATTACAGAAAAACGGCCACATTTGACAAAGAAAACAGTCCTCTTCCATCACGACAACACATCGGCTCACACCACCACCGTCGTGGCCACGGCTAAATTAGTAGAATTAGGTAACGAACTGCTCCCCATTTCACCGTATTCACTGGATTTGGCCTCGTGAGACTCCTTTTGAAAATTTACCGGCAGATAAAATATAATTTAGGATAGAACATTTGACATAATTAATGTGTAACGTTAGACAGAATGTTATATGTATGTTACCTTATGATAAAGGCTCCCCTGTCCTCGAGCAGGTTGTCGTCGGCCGCCAGCAGCCGCAGCAGCGCCTGCAGGAACTTGTAGTAGTACGGGCTGGAGTCGAGCGGGTGGCGGTGGTGGTGTTGGTGCTGGTGATGCTGGTGGTGCTGGTGGGGCGGAGGCCGCTCGCAGGAGCAGATCTCGGCGAGCACGGCGAGGGAGCGCCGCACGACGTCGTCGGAGGCGTCGGTGAGGCTGGCGACGACGCACACGAACACCTTCTCCGTCTCCAGGAACATCTGCCCGCAACATCCGACCTCACACCTTACTCTCCGACACTCTACACGCTAACCTTCCTTACTACATTGACACACTATTCATAACTTAAATGTTTCATATTTCTGTTATCAGCAAATTCATTTTTACCACCATCAATCAACTCTCTTTGAAAATTCTAAATTAATTTACACCAATTCTAAATTCATTTATACCAACTCTGAACACACTTTAGTTACCATAAGTTCTACATCTTATAACTTAATTTGTAGACAGGAAATGCATGGTAACTATATGTATATGTAACAAGATAATTATCATTTCCATTTTATAATGTTCAGTGGCCTATGATTGTCCGCTGTATGGTTCCACATCAAAACACTGTTTTTATTTATACATTATGCCTTAAATACGCAATGGCGGACTTAATGCC
Source organism: Antheraea pernyi (assembly GCA_015888305.1). Lineage (NCBI taxonomy): Eukaryota > Metazoa > Arthropoda > Insecta > Lepidoptera > Saturniidae > Antheraea > Antheraea pernyi. The sequence goes on from MU158710.1 coordinate 53,083, forward strand.
GAAGGCATTCTCTACCAGTCAACCATTAGGTGATGCAGAGATAAATGTTGGTAGGTTTAAAAGGAGAAGTTTTTATAAAATTATGTTTAACATATTTAAAATAACAATATATAAATAAAATATCAACACCGATATATTACAAATATACAATACATACATATAACAATATCATACATAAATAAAAGTATAATAAGTCAACATCAAGTACTAAATACATCATTAACCTGAAAATTCTGCTAACTGAGACTGGTAAAGCCGACGTACCCTGACTTTAAAACTGTAACGGTTAGATGGCATCCTGATTTCATAAGGAAGCGCATTCCATAGGAGAATAGATTGGATAAAGAAAGAGGAATGTACAAGACCGGAAGTATGGACAGGACAGCAAAGAATAAGATTATTAGAAGAGCGAAGGTTAAGGTTATGATTAGAGCATAAAAACTGAAAATGTGGAGTTAAGTGTTGGGAGAAAATAGAAGAGAATACAGAGTTGTCAGGGCCCGCAAACTGACTGAATAAAATTACCTGACAAATTTAACTAAAGGTAATTAACTTCTTGCTGACTGCATGTATGCATCTGTATGTCTTTGACAGGAATTATAAGTACCAATTTTTTTTCTCGAAGACATCAAAATGAGTGGAAAATGCCAAAGAACAATTCTTTTCTAGTGTATAATATGTTCAGAGCCGAACCATTTTTGTCTGACACATCCTTCAGATAATTTGATATTTAGACAAAAATGACTGTATTATCATACAATATTACATTACAACAGTATGTTACGTACATAACATAAGTAATTCCGTTCGTTTTCTGTAGTTATCGAATTGTGTACGAGCGGTGGCACACGTGGCCTAACGCGGTACAAGTGGCACGGAACGTGCTAACAATTCTTTCAGTCTTCTCAGAAAAAAGTAAGGACAAATTTATTACGCATTTTTCGCGTTCTCTCTAAATGAGAGGAAACAATATGGAAGTTAAAAATAATTAGGTAAGGTTAAAAATGCTTACAAATTGTGTCAATTAGAGGATTGATCTTACCTCTTTAGGCAACTTGTTATAGAGATGCAGTATCCAATCTAGAGTTGCAACTTTCGTGTGAACCGAGCTGTGGTGCAGCATCTGCGTGAGCACACCCACCACCGTGTCCAGCTGCAGCCTCTCCTCCCCCACCACCTCCTCCGCCTCCCCCTCCCCCCCTACAGCGGCCGGCGCCTCCGGGCCCGGCTCCGACACCACCAGCTTCGTCAACTGGAAGTTCACTGTTGCTGCTGTTTCCCTTATGCCTGAGTTATCTGGTTAAGGGTTTAAGACTACTTCCAAGCAGCACAAACAAACTCAACTTGTATGAAAATATTATATACAAACGGCAAATAATTAACAGAATATAATTGTTATCCTTTAACCCACTTTGATATCCCTTGTATCCTCCTCTTAAAAAGTTAAAGATAGGAAATAACTTACAATTTATAATAAGTCATAGTAGTCATAAGTCAGTAATAAGTCGCATGAAAAAAATGTAATTAGAAAGCTTTATAGAATCGGTAAAGGATACTCTTTCTAGGCTCATCGGAGTAGGCGAGGCACGGCAGCACCGCGCTCAGCACCCCCGACGCGTACGGCAACATGCTCTCGCCGGCCAGCTCCACGAACTCCTTTATCCACGTGATGGCCGTCAGCTGCATCACGAACCCCCGAACACAATAATGCTAATTATACTTTCACTCCCATATGGCTCCAAAGACTTTTTTGTTTTTTTTTAGCAACCAATATTATATTTATGATTTAATATGGGCCTTATAATATTTTTCTAATGTAAAAAGATATTCAAATGATTTAAACATCTACTTCCAGTACCTCACAACACATCCGATACGCAACCGGAACATTAATACTAGCGCCACCTTATTAGAGTTCGGCCTATAAAAGGCAAGATGTCGCTAATCGGATATTGATTGCTATGTCGAAGTTATTGTAAGGCGAAGCTCTGCTCGGATAAATAGTCACAGTGCTTACAGAGTATTAATTTGACGGATTATACTTTTGTTTATTACACTATATTACATAAAACACGACCAATATTACAAAAGATATAGCTAAATAACACAAGATTATGAATAAAATATATAATCCACTACATGAAATTGCCAACTACTTGGAACAAACTATGAACACAAAACAAACTACTTGGAATGTCAAGATCCCGCCAAAAACTGAACCTTTTTCTCATTGTCCACTTTCGATTTTTCCTTTACATTACATTGTATTTTGTTTATTGAAGACTAACTTCCAGCATTCAAGTTGACTTGTAACGGCTTACTTTTCGTAACCAAGTATATTTTTTTAACAAATACCGACAACTTCCTTAGTTTTTATTTAATGATAAGGCTAAATAGAATATTCATCTTTGATTATCGTCGATTGATTGATTACTCTATTTGTCGCTGCGTGGTTTAATTTATGTGGACCGGTGCAGTTGCCAAAACTTTGTTACTTTTTAGCACTATCCAAGGAGCATGTACAGGGCAATGAGACTCGTTATCAACTTGGGTTGTTACACACGTCCATAGGAAGTGTACTTCCTTAGTAAATTTTAATAACTTAGACTCAATTCTTACTTTAATATCAGTTTGAAATTGACACAGAATAGCTTATGCATAGGAAGTTCAGAATGATATTGAACTGTATCTAGATTATTTCATTGCTTTATAGGTTTTAGCGTGTGACCTCATCTGATTTAAAATGTAGTTAAACTACTTGAATCTAGGATGATTGTCACCAGGACCTGGTGGACGAGCGGTTCGGGCGGTTCACTGTGGACACCGTCCGCCCGGTCCTGCGGGAGTGGATAGCAAGGGAGTGGGGCTCCCTGACGTTCCGACTGCTGCAGGTGCTCACCGGACACGGTTGTTTCGGGTGGTACCTGCACCGGATCGCACGCAGGGAGCCGACGGCCGCCTGCCACGAGTGCGGCGCTGAGGAAGATACCGCGCAGCACACGCTGTGTGAGTGTGCTGCGTGGGGGGAGCAGCGCCCCACTCTGGCGGCGGCCGTGGGAACGGACTTATCGCTGCCGAGCGTGGTTTCGGCCATGCTCGGCAGCGAACAGGCTTGGCGAGCGATGGCCTCCTTCTGCGAGGAGGTCGTCTCGCAGAAGGAGGTGGCGGAGAGGGCCCGCGAGGCAGACCCTGAAAGCGGCCGTCTCCGCCAAAGGAGGACAGGCAGGAGGAGAAGGCGCTTCGCCCAACTCCTCCTGCCACCGTAGCCGGACCTGAGGGGATGGGCCGGGGGGCCCATCTCCTCATTGCACAGGTCCGGCGGACGAGGGGGAGCAGCCGGTGTGTACCTGGTCTGTCCCTCTATAGGTAGGAGCCCGGCGATCACCTTCCTCTACAAGGTTCTACAAGGTTGATTAGCTTGAACGATCCCTTGCCGCCCCCACAAAACGGTCTGTCGGTACACCGTGGGGTTTTAGTCTGTGCGAGTCGGACATAACCCACCCTCTCCCCCGGGGGGGTGGCGTATCCATAAGGGATTTCCCCACGTTAAGATGATTGTCACAGTGTCCGAACACGTTAGGCCAGTGGTTAATGTCTCAGTAGCCATCATCGCTTAAGCAGTGATCCTGCTAAAGTGCTTTTATAGTTTGACAATTGATGTTAAATTTGTAAAGCTGGATAGTACTAACCTGTACTAACTCCTCTGGTGACTGCGCGTGCGTTATAAGTATATTGATCATAGCCTGGAAGTCAACCTTTGAGGGATCCTTTTTTATGCTTCTGAGGAATTCATTCAACTGGACATCACACCTGTAATAACAATCAGTACTCGAATAAACTACTATAGTTGCTTATTATGAATACTTGGTGTTAATAAAGTTTTTGTGTCATTTAGTGTATACATCTTGTAACTTTATGCTTTTGAATACTGTTATCAATATGATTTTGTGATGACGAAATACTAAATACCAAAGACTATTGTTACCATTTGTACAAATATCCAGTATTTTTAAATAGTCCAGTAAAATTTGTAAAATTCTACAAATTCCCTACGAACATCACAAATAAATTCGTAGAAAAACTTAAGACTGACTGAGTTATTCATGCGTGAGAAAGACGCATTAAAATGTTATTGCTGCAAAGATCACTATATATTATAAAACAAAGGCCTCTGCTAAGTCTGTCTGTCTGTTTGAGAAAAACTACTGAACGAATTTTCATGTGGTTTTCACCACTAAATAAAGTGATTCATGACGAAGGTTTAGGTATATGATTTGTCAAGATTTTGACAATGACAATGAATATGATAGTGTATGCTAAGCGGATGCAAGGAGAAGGAAGAGTACTGACATCCTGCGTATCTCGGGGTTGGGGTCGTCGAGCATCTTGAAGAGTCCGTCGAGCAGGTCGGGGAGGTGCGCCAGCAGGTCGATGTCGGGCACCGCGTCCAGCACCGACACCCACGACACCACCAGCTGCCGCGCGAACGCGTTGCGCGTGTAGATGCGCTCGCGCACCATCCCCACGAACGACGACACCTCGAACGCGGAGCTCTCCGTCACTATGTCCTGCGCACACCGACCGCACTGCTCTACCCACTCTACCCACACGTTCCCTCTTACGTGTACCACCTTAAACTTCATCTTTAGGCCACGTGTAATACATGATTTCAAAACTAAAATATTACTATGTTATGTATGATTATTATATATATAAATTAACGCAATACTGTATGATAACACGTAGTGTAGTCCGGTGAAGGCCAGTTAGGCCAATAGCGTAGACAGTATGAAAAAAAATGTGATAATACATTATAATTTTTTTATCAAATGGCCCGAAGAAGATGTCAGCCAACAAAGGCTTGGCATGGAACGTGTTAACAAAACGGAACGTTTCGTCATAACCCAGAATATCAAATCATATACTACTAAGGTTGTAGTTTTAAACGGTATTACTCACAATTACAAATTATACCAAAATATCATATGAATTTGCACTAAATAAAAACAAACACAATTGCTATACTATATGTAATTGTTACTAGATCAATATAAAGTTATAATTAATTAATCCCAGAAACATTTTTACCTTTATTGTCACTATCAATATTTATATAGAAATATTAATTATAGGAAACTGAATAAGATTAGGCTCTTTTTTACCTGTTTCAATTTCACACGATTCGAATTCCCAAAACATTTATCCATAGTAAATTTGCAAAACTTATGATTTGTTACTTGGTATATTCGATGGATATTACACCGGTAACTATAGGTTTTTTCGTCAACCTCGTATACCGAGCCGGGTCGCGTAGTTCAGCTCACACTGCACGCACGTTGCAGTTACGCGTTTCTTCTTATCAACTACAGTGGCTGTATGCGTTTTTTATCGCCGGCTACAAACGATGCTCTTAGGGATCCGTTGTTAAAATTATATATCGCATATAAGCATATTAGTCAACCTATTTACAACCTAAAGCTATTGGGAATATGATAACACTTTTGGGAACACTCATACGTTATTAGTTAATTTTCAGAACTGAATTGCATAGATAACTAAACAAGCTGAATTACAATATTACTGATAATATAATTAAATAAGTGATAAAAATATTTCTTGACTATATAACAATTAATTCATTTAGTAGACATAATCTAAAATTATAAGAGATATTTTTCTTTTATACAAAAAACATGGAAAAATTATTTGTGCAAAAGGATATTAATTTTTGTAACAGGTAAAAAAAAAAGATATACCATAAAATTTACACCAGCTCGTTGTTATTGAAAACACGAAGTGACATCGAGTATTACTGCGATAATTCGTGGACATTTTTTTTTCTGTAGAGCGCGAGATTTGATATGAGACTATAGGATGCTAAAATTCCCTGCGGAGACGCACCACAATTCTGTAGCAATCGACTGAATATAAATCCGTTGCGCATTTATACCCGCAGTGCGCGCGCTTCTATATAATTTTATAGATTAGGAACTTTCACCTAATCTTCGAGAACAGTACATTTTGTCTGGATGTGAAGTATCCTATGAAAATTTCTGTATCCCTGACAACTTGTATGCAAAATTTCATGATGATCTGTGATTTAGTTACGGGATAAAATCGTAACAGTCACTTTCACATTTATAATATTAGTTACGATTGATTTTGAGAAAAAAAGAATCCTACGGGATTAGCACTTATTATAACGATCTTATTTTTATCTTATAGTTACGAAACCCGTAACCTAAGTGTAATAATATTATCATTTTAGTGTCTTTTCTGATGCGCGACATATTTTAATTTTTTTTACATACAGAACCCTTTGCATAAATGAATATAAATATTGGATTTTAATTATTCCCTATAGCGATATCGTATATTATTTAATAGATACTGTGTACGTTACAAAGGACATTAACCCCATATCTATAGAGAATGTAAAATTGGATATATGTGCACCATCATATTGAACAAGTAGCTTGCTTGCTAGAGGATACTATATTAATTATACTATTATATATCACTCTATCAGCATGCTACCAAATGCACATTATTTAAAGATTTTACAACAAATTAATGAGATACACATTGTATGAAGTTCGCAGCTCCCAGCCACTACTGTCGCACATTGCATTCCAAAAAAAATCATTTTTTTAAATAGCCACTGGTATGTCATATGACATATACACATGATAGCAATTGGCACTTGAATTGCCATCTTAACTATTTAATATAACAAGTATTTACTTATATAGATATGGTTATGGTTGACTGAAACTATTATAAGTGTACACAATTTATATAAATCTATTTTTAAAATAAATGTTCCCACATAAATTTATAAGATATGAGCATTGGGCACAAGGTGATTAAACTTTGAAATCTTACTAGAACATATGAAAACTGTTCTGGTCCACAGTAGTAATGTATGCTTGCTAATAGTTATTTATATTTGAAGTTGCGGCTAACCAGACAAGTATTAAAGAATACCATAATTATAACCTTTACTTGTCTACAGATAATTATCTCTTATGGAAGTACACATGCCATGCGGAATGTAAAACTATGTTTAGGACAATGCCAGTAGGATCTGTATTACCACAATTTGAATTCCACTTAAGAAATATACAGAGGAAGGAAAATTATGGACACAAGGAAATTGTACATTCTTTAAAGAAGTGAATTGTAACTAAATCAATAATAATACATACAGTTTCCAAAACATTTCAGAAAGATAAACTAATAAATTATTAAAAGATCTGAGGAACATTGAGTCCTTGAATATATTTTAAATGTCAGATTAAAAATGTACTCAAAAGATAATTGTTTTCATTGAAGCAATGTTTCTGTTTGATGTCACTGAATGTTGCTGGATTTTAATTAATGTTTATGTAATTCTCATCAAGCGTAGCAGTGGTTATATTGAGTAGTAATATTTCTTTAAACTGAAATATATAAAACTAACCTTCAAGAGGCGATCAAGTAATTCAGCTGCATGCTTGACTTGGGGTTCAGGGTCTGCAGCAAGTCTCGCAAGGGCATCGAACACTGCTGGAAATTCTGATAGAGAAGCACCTCTAGCTATCTTAAGGACATTGAACAGTGCTTCCGCAGCTTGATATCGGACCCGCGATTCACTCTCACTGAAGCATGCCACTATGGGATGTGTTAGGTCAGGTAGATACTCTGTACAGCCCTAAAAAAACATAATAATACTTTACAATCAACAAAGTAGCCTAAACTGTTTGCTGCTTTTTACATAACACCAACACAAAATGTTTACCAGAATTAGCAGTAATCAAAATTTCAGAATATTACAGAAAATTAACAAGCCCAGCCATCAGAAGACTATGTCATAGGATATAATAAATATGATAAATAAAACAAAACAAGCAACAATTAATGATGTTTTAACAAGATTTAGATAGCTATTAGGACATATTCAGTTAACTTAACAAATTTCAATTTTCGTAAGAAATTTGAATCCATAAACATACAATAAAGAGTTGGGGGCTGCATTTGAAATTCGCATCTTGAAATAAGGGTTGAGGGAGGATGGGATGGGAGGATACCTGGGGCTCACCTTGGACAGCAGGTGGTCCTTTATTGACCACTTTAAAGAACTCGAGCCAAAAGCGATGCGGAGTGCTACCGCCCTTGCAGGCTTAATACCCAACCTCGGGGGCGCCGGATCTAGGTGCCGCTCGCTTTACACAGGCGTAGTACGGTCGATGATGCTGTACGGGGCTCCTGTATGGTGCGAAGCCCTATCGCCGAAGAACGTCGCCATGCTAAGGAAAGCGCAACGGATTATGGCTGTAATGTTCGGCTGTTGGTCTGTCTTGTCTTTGTCCTTGTCTGTGTGTTTTGTGTTGGTCGGTCGGTCTTGGGCCAGTTGGGTTCGGGTCCATTGGTCGGGGGTCAATTGGTCGTTGGTCGGGGGGTCGTT
>MU158710.1:62273-80608 GCA_015888305.1 Antheraea pernyi
TTTTTTTTTTTTTATGATGGGGAAAATCCTGCATAGGATACGCCTCCAGCTGTCGGGGGACAAGGGGCAACAGCGGGAGGGTGATGCCGCGACTCGTACCGGCTAAAAACCCCACCGGCCGCACGGCGCGAAACGTGGCCAGGGTTTGGATTGCGCGAGCATTCTCCGCGCTCTGGTCACGCGCTCCAGTCGCCCGCAGATGGTCAACGGGTCGACCTACGTCTCGAGCGTGTCAAGCACCCTCGTGCTTCCTCCTGAAGCAGCGGCCGTGGCCCGTGCTTCGCTCCACGGGTTCCCATCAATGACAGCGGGCGCCCCCACCCACTGTCGGGAAATTGCTCCACAGGTGTGATACGGAAAAAATCACACATCGACAACGGGAAGGTAGTGAGGAGGTCCTTTTTTTCTTAAACTTCGACTGCTGTGGAAAATTCCAAAATTCTGCCAGTGTCATGTACATTTTTATTAAAACCAAGGATAATAAGTCAAAAAAAGATTTGAAGTTGATTTCAACCACCACCATAATATGTCTAAAATAGAACAGAAATTCTATTCAGAAATTCAGATCATCATTCACCTTTGGGATTAGTAGGTTCCTAAAAAACTAAGTAGGTACAAAGTAACTATTAGAGTTTAATTTTATTCACATTAATATATTTACACAGAAGGGAAATAAAAGGGATGATAGAGAAGGAGAGGAGGAATTGCATGCGGGTGGGACTGAATATTATCTGCTGAGGGAGTACAATGAAAAGAGCCGATTTGGATAGTTAAAGAAATTATGGCCCAGATCTCCTTCATCCAAACCAGATTTACAAAGCGAAAGATCCTGAACCCTAATTTTTACAGATCTACAGAGAGATAGGTATTCGAATTCGAAACCATCTCATGAATGATAATTCTCAGATTCAGTTCAGTTTTGTTGATTCATTTATATTTACTTTTATGATTATAATCATAACCGTCTAATGTACCTAATAGTTTTAAGTAACTAGAAAAAAAAACATTTTATCTTTACATTTTTTTGCTATTATTGTAATAGTAACTATATACCTGTGTAATATTGAGTTATGTCGACTAACTCTTCTTTTTTTTCTTATTTAGATAGATTTAAGAATTAAAATATTGTACTTTATACATAAAATAACACTATTATTTTATTTTATTTTCTTATTAGATGGGAAATGTAAGGTAGTATATATAAATGCCTCTTCATCTAATAAAAGTTAGTTGCCACTTGAATCTTGTTGTATTCATTCGTCTCCCTATGCCAACCGTATAGCCAGATGGACAGGAGTACTGGCATGGTGTAAACCCATACAGCAGATAACCAATATTGTATGCTTGCCTATGTTTCACCAAAATATTTCAAAATCTAAATCAAAAATTCTTTATTCAATTTAGGCCCTGAAAAAGTACTTATGTCAAAACTAACACCTTTCACATTTAAGGTCATAGTGATAAAAAAATATATTTAATCTAAAACAAACATTGCACAAAGAATTTAATAAGTATTTGCAAAAGCTAACCAACAAAGAGTACTGGGGTGAGCTCCTACGCTAGTGCCTTATTAACCTCACGTGACAGTCTGGTTAGCTCTGACTAGTTGGCTTGCTAGCCTGTTTTATATGTGGAAAGGCTTTGTGATCATATCAATAATTTATACATGATTTTTGTTTTTTTTTTCTAAATTAATAATTATAAAACAACAATAAATATTAATACAACAAGAAAATCATCCTATTATAATACTTTAAAAACACACATGAATAGACAAATTACTTCCCTTATATTTAACTTCAAACACATATTTTTAAAAAACTAGGCATCTCCATGAGTTGTGGGTTGTCATTTGAAAGGGGTAACCAACCCCTATAAAAAACAATACATCACAACCCCAAATTCGTGACGCGAATTTCAAATGCCAATCCAAGAGTTGTATGATGATTTGCTATTAATGCTTTAATCCACTTTGCTTCATCAATAAGAATGTAGAACAAACAGACATTTAAATTTGACAAGTGTATGTAAGTTATGATATCTTTACCTTTCCCAATCCAACAGCAACTGAGGACAGTCCCATTAGTGCCCCATTCTTAACATTTGGATTTGTGGACGACATCAGATCTTGACCAAGCACTCTAATTAAACGTTTGATCTGACTCGTGTTTTTGGCGTCACTGAAGTCTTTCACCATTCTAAAAAACATACGAAATTACAAAAGAACGTAGATGAGTTACATTTTCAAAAGATAAAAAAATCACCAACTTTTCAATCTCGACTCCAGCAAATTTTCTCTTCTCATATATTTTGTCGCATAGCCCGCGGACGCAGGCTATACTCAGTGGTGCATAGTCTTTCTCCGACATTGTTTCTATATTACTCCAGTTGTTAAATCTTAGAGCACAATAAACTTAAATAAATGAAATCTAAATAAGAACATTCTCTATTTTGATTTCCTATAATACTTTGACATTCCAAGAGCTTAAATGTTACTTTTCAAAGTATATATATCTTTATCTAATTAATAAAGTAAGAGTAGCACAAAATATACTATTATGATAAAATTACAGATGTTTTTAGTTGGAACAAAATCACAAATTATAATGGTTTTGTTGAGGTTACAACCACAGATAACTTACTATTAATAGTCTGTCATATTGACAGTTTTTTTGACAACCAATCTACCACATTATTACTGCCGAGCAGGTAATAATATTACAAGAGTCTTTCGATAATTTCAACGTTCTAACAAGAGTTTTTGGCGTCTCAGAATTCATGCTTCGTGGTATTATTTTCCATTTATTTCACGTATGCACAATAACAGAACTAAATTACGTAAACTGCCACTACTCTTGCATAATATAGAATCAACACAAGATTATGAATAAAATATAAAGGCCACTACATGATAATCTAAGATCCCACCAAAACTACCAATTTAGCAATTATCATTACCTATTGTTGTTTCATTTTTAATGTCGCTTTTTTGTTTCATCGAAATTCAAATCACAACGAAGCTGGCGCGCAGGCTAGAGAAGTTTTCATTTCAAAAATGGTTTTATGTGACCCAAAGGTAATAATATTCTATAAGGCGTGTAGTGAAATTTGAGTGAACTTAATATTTATCTATACCATTTTGTAAATATAAAAAAATTGAGGCGTCACGGGACGTGTGTGACATGTGAAACACTTGTGTAACGTGTAAACAACACTGTATACACTATAGGCATGCAAACTCAGTGCGGCAAGAGAGATTGCGCACAGTCGCTTGCGCATGGCATCGCGTCGCCACGTCTCGCCACACCAACGATCAGGTTTACCCTCGCCTATAGATGTTTCACATGCTGAAACAAACCATAGACGAACCATTTAACAAATAATGCTGTACAGTGATGGTTGCACTGCACTAAGAGTAGAAAATGATGGCGCTAACGTCGTTGAAATGGTATTCCTCCATAGTCCGTACTTGCACATTTGCTTGCTTACATTTGCTAAAATTTATAATTTTTTTTTATAGTAGTACGGCAAAATGACTGCTCTGTGCCTGATGGTAAGCACAGTACAATCCAAAAACAATGGCGACCACCGAGTGACACAGTATCCATCGCCGGTCGCCGGTGTCATGCCGTCATGACTGGACTAAGCATTACTATTACTAAGTTATCATTATTTTTTGTTTGTTTTATTATTTACTAGCGGGCCGGGGAGACGTTGTCCCGCCCTAATTATAAAAAAAAATCTTGACAAATTAAATACCAAAACGTTCCCCATGAATCAATTTATCTACTGGTGAAAACCGCATGAAAATCCGTTCAGTAGTTTTTGAGTTTATCGCGAACAGACATACAGACAGACGCGGTAGGGGACTTTGTTTTATAGTTTATACTATGTAATGATAATGATTATATTTGTATCCATTGTTGCGTGAATGCATACTTACTTTCAAATGATATAAGTTCGTTCCATATTGTTTATGAGTCATGTGAATCATAGAAAAAAGTAGAAATAATTTTTAGTCTGTGGTTTTTCACTAGCTTCAAGTGTCTTGTACTTGTACGACTATTAGTCTGTGGTGTGTTGTTGAAACTGTGCAAGTGTTTCTGCTTATTACGTGTTATTCATAAATGTTAGTACAATATTGTATTTTAGACAAAGTGGTCGGTTACGAAATTATTATCAATTAGTATACTACTTAGACAAACCTGAAATGCCCGGAACTCTAGTAGATAGACTGCCTTTACCGAATCTTAAAGTTTACACAACGGGAAGTGTTTTGGTGCTTTCGATAGCTGTTTATTATGCACTGAATGTGACGAGTGATCCAAACTGGCGATTAAATTCGACTGTTCAGCGACAGGAGGCAATGGCTGAAGTTGAGGATGGTGTTAAAACGTTACCACCTGTGGTACCTCTGCCAGTCCTGGATTCCAACGGGACCAGGAACTTTACAGAGCAGTTTGTGGACGTTATGACATTCATGATGCAGGAGCCGCTGTGTATGTGGGTAAGAACATTTATTTGATGTACACAATCTTTACAGATAACTAAATATTATTGAATAAAAAAAATCGTCACCTTGATATGTCATACAACATATATTCGAAATAATAATAATAAACATAATTGGTTTTCAACTATAAACATTGTTGTACAGGAATTCCCCACACACGCAATCATCATGCAATAACAAAGAAAATTAAAAATAACTTGTGTATTCATAAAAAAAAATTATGAAAGTGATAAGAGTGAGTTTATTTTGAAATATGTACATGAATAAATTTCTAATATGAGTTGAAGTATATGATTATTATATGAAAAGGATATGACTATTTGTCATTGTTGTTGCCAACTCAAATGAACAAATATGTTATTAATCATTTATTGACCTACATAATTATAATAGGTATTTCTTTCTTGATCAATGATAATATTAATTCACACAGAATTTACTATAGATAAGGTTTAACAGAATGTGATATTGTTTTCCACTATAGATACTATTATTTTCTTTGTGTCTCTTTTGTATTTTTATTTAAGTTGATATTTTTAGATTATTTAGTTTTTCAGTTATTTATTTGGTTATAAATAAAATGCATACAATGGAGCAATTAACAGCAAATTTCACAAAAAGATATATTTAATAAAAAAAATTACAAGACTTCTGGCTAAACAAGGCATCCCAAACTAGTATTATTAATGTGAGAGTGAGTTTGTGTGTTTGTTAAGCTTTCATATCTTAACTACTGAACTGATTATTGTGAAATTTTGCACACATGTTATTAGAGCTATAGAAGAATCTATAGGGTACCTTTCATACAGTATGATTGTACTGTCGCACCTATGTTAATGTGAGTGAAACAGCAAGCAAAAGCTACATATAAACATATAATTTTCTTGTGCATGAAAATAAACAATTTCCTTTATCATGTCAAATGTTCAATAATTAAATATTTATGATTCATATAGGTTGTTTATTGTGAAGTGGAAAGTATTATAATTTGGAATGGGTTTTATGCCTCTACTAAAAGTAATTTGAGGAACAATAAAGAGGTCATTAGCTACTGTTGCTACCAAAGCTTTGAGAATTACTAAGATATTGTTATTTCTGCAATCCTTCTAACATATTTGTTTTTGATGCATCAAAATACTTAATTTTATATTATATTGATGTAAAATTCTTCAAGGGGCTGTCTCTTTTTTAAGTTAGTTGGTTTAGATATTAAAATATAGAATAGGCAGAGACATGTCAAAGGTAGTGTACTCATATTCCGATTAATGTTATTAGAATAAATTAATCCTTTATTGATTTCTCAAATGTCGAATAATGTTATTTTCACCTATTCCTAATAGATATGAACTGTCTACACCTCTAGTCATGTTTATATATTATCTGTGGTCAGTCTCTATTGTAATAATGTAGTTACACAACACATTGTATTCAGCTAAGTCTAGTCTATTATTAAACGCATCCAGACACAAAAACCACCACAATTATTGTCAAAATACAGAACAACATATTTGGTGACATGTAAGATTGAAAATAATCTATATATTATTTTGAAAAATTAAACGGTTATTTTTTTGGAAACATCTCTGTGGATGACTCACTACTGATGGTTGTTGAACATATCTCTCAAACAATTTGTACATTTATGGCTTAAGTCATAAACATTTGTTAAGATTTAAACACCTGTTAAAGTATTTCCATCATTGTATAATTCATATTGTTAGAAGAAAACATTGCTTAATGCTAATATTATTCTGCATATGTTCACATTGTTAAAACAAAATTCTATTTTTATAAATTTGACATTTTTGTGAGTTTACTGCAGCCCCTGCCTCCTCCAATTACTTATTTTGCAAGAACAAAGTGATGACAGAATTCATTGTATATCATTTTTTTTTTTCGAACTGACTACGCTTTTGACCGAGCAATGTCTTAACAGCTTCACCGGACTACTAAGGCGATCGCTTAAGCCGATTTTATTTGGGCAATGGGCAATGGGCATGGCACACCTCGGCTTGGGCTGTTGCCTGATACATGCAATTCGCGACCTATCTTTTTTTTTTTTAACGTGGGGATTTCCTTTATGGATACGCCACCCTCCCGGCGGAGAGAGTGGGTTATGTCAGACTCGCACGGACTAAAACCCCAGGGTGTACCGACAGACCGTTCTTGTAGGGGCGGCAAGGGATCGAACAAGCTAATCAACCTTGTAGAGCCGCCCGGCGGAAGGTGACCGCCGGGTTCCTACCTATAGAGGGGGCAGTGCGGCCCCCCGGCCCATCCCCTCGGGTCCGGCTACGGTGGCGGGAGGAGTTGGGTAAAGCGCGGCATCCTCCCGCCTGTCCTTCGTTGACGGAGAGGGTCACTTAGAGGATCTACCTTGCGGGCCCTCTCCGCCATAGCTCCATAGCTCGCCACGCCTATTCGCTGCCGAGCATGGCCAAAACCACACTCGGCAGCGATAAGTCACTCCCTACCGCTGCCGCCAGAATGCGGCGCTGTCCTCTCCACACAGCACACTCAGACAGAGTATGCTGCGTGGTATCTTCGTCAGCGCCGCACTCGTGACAGGCGGCGGTCTGCTCCCTGCGAGCGATCCGGTGCAGGTACCATTCGAAACAATCGTGTCCGGTGAGTACCTGCACCAGCCGGAACATCAGGGAGCCCCACTTCCTCCCTATCCAGTCCCACAGGACGGCGTCGTTGCACACTTTGTGAATGTTTTCGTCTATGGCGCATAGAAGTTAATCCTGATAAAAGCGCCGCGATACTCTTCGATCCCAAACAACGCGTCAATAATCTTGAGCCCATCAGGCTATATGAAACCCACATACCTTGCGCCGAAGAATTCAAATATCTCGGTGTTACATTAGACAGACGGTTAATGTTCAATTTACATATAGACAGAGTGCGAAACAAAGCTATGGTCTTGAGTCGCCTCCATCCGTTGCTTTGTCATAAGAGTAAGATGTCCCTCAGAAACAAATTCACTTTGTATAAGACGTGTATACGTCCCGTGATGACATATAGCTGTCCCGTTTTTGCGCACATGTCGAAAGATAATTTTCATAAGTTGCAGGTTCTTCAAAACCGTGTTTTACGTAAAGTGACCGGTGCCCCGTGGTACGTCCGGAGAGTTAATCTACATAGGGCCCTAGAGATGCTCTTTATCTGGGCGTACGTAAAATCACTTACGATGAGTTACTTTTGAAAAAGCCGTGAATCATCCCAGTTCGTTAGTGTTATCCGCCGCAAAATACGCACCCGTACCGAACGCTGCGCATTATAAAAGACGTCCGCGACATATTTTCACTGACCCTCCCGATGAAATAACGGCTGTGATCGATCAGTACCAGCCTGTCTCTCCAAACAGTGCGTGCTCACGCCTACGCTCGCGTAACCACAGATCACGCCGCCGTGGTCTGGGGGTAAATTTCGCTCCCGCACACCAGATTAGGCCCCCCTCGGTAGGGGCTCAAGCCTAGGTCCGTTCCCTCGGCATGGAGCCCTTGCGTGCGCTGCTCGCGAGATACACACAAAATCTTACATTACTGCGACAACATTACACATATCACCTCCATACACGTGCACGCATACACGCTTACACATGCAAGTGGAAGGCATGTATAATATTGAACTTGGCTCTCACTTCATATTTATGTTTTTGATGGGATATCATTAGTTTTTGTACAGAAATTATTAGTAGGTACTTATTTATATTATATATATTAATAAAATTAATACCAAAGGCTTGTTGTTAATCTCCAATACTAAATCGTTATTAACTGAATAACGAAATAAATACGAAGTCGACTATACTTTTAGTTATAAGAAGTGAAACTGATATGTTTGGATTAAAAAAAAATAAGGGTGGTATTCTACTCGTTATATACTCACGTCAAGACCTTGAAATCCACATAAAGACCGGCTGTCATCGATTTTGATTGCTGATTCTTTCATTACAGGTGCTATAATAACTGTTCCTAATAAAATCAATCAATTGAAAAATTAAAATAAAATAATAAATAAATTATTCGTTTCTGATTTTTCCTTTCTATTCACCCAACTACCTATCTGGATGCAAAATTTGAACTTTTTAGGTTATCTGGAACTGGGTTAGAATTTAGGTCAATATTAGGTTAATATTGTAATAACTGTTTAATGTGTGTTTATAAAATTTGGAGCACATATATATCTCGCAAGTCCCAATACATGGGCCGAATTTGACATGTTTATGTGAAATAGTTTTTGAGTTATCAGGGGGTCTAAAGTGGCTCCAAATGGTTCGTGTAATATTACACACGGTAGTGCGCGCTCGCCATTCTGTTAGCTTGACACGCTACCGCGTGTCTAGATTATAACTATTTAGCGCATAGTTGAAATTGTATAATTATTAAACAATAATTAGTTACAGCGCCATAATAGCGCATAGCTACTGCAATTAATCATTCGTAAAGTAGTACGTTATAAAGAACTATTGTCATTCACATTATGGAAGTGAGAGTAAGTTTATTCACGTGAGTACAAATTTCTCTTTTTTAACTGTTTTTTGTTATGCTGTGAATATTAGTGTGTGACAAATGCCATATTTAGCAAACAACAAAAGAGTTAGTGGCGTTGTTACGTCACTTGCTTTAAATGCTGACAAGACAAATTAACGTTGACGCATTTGTCAGCATTATACGTGTATCTTAAGATTCCGTTGTTCAAAACACATTTACCACATGTTTTGAATGATAAATAAATTAGTCTAACTTAAAATTAAGGTGTACCTACTTTCTAATTGATTTCCTTATGTAAAAGGTGTAAATTTTGAAAGAATCTGTTTATTTTTATCATTTTCATATCTGATTGAATCATTTATGTTTTGTTTCGGTTTGTGAAAGCGTCAAGAAGGCGAAGTCAGAATCAAGTTTCATACGGGACTGCACAAGATCAGACACAATAACCTAGTATTTTATAGATTTTTACAGCTAGCCGTAACGGTCACATTTGCTCATTACTTGTTATGAAAATGTTGCCAAGTTTTTTGCACAAAAGTATAATATTCTCAGGTAAATAGGAAATGTAAAATTATAAGTGACACAACTATCGTGTTCGGCTAAATGGTGACCATATATTATATTTAATGTCAGCAATATTGGTACATAAACGTATTGCATGCAACAATGTATATTCAATTTTTCAAGCTACCACTAGCAGAGCTCTTTCTGACTGGATAGCTACAAACAAACAGACTGTAATAAACACAGTGACTATTTTGTTGTTTGTCACGTTGAAGCGAAACTTGTGGGATGGCCTTGAAATTTTGACTGGCAACCTTTTTGTGTGAAGAAAAGTGGTTGGGTAAACACTGTTTCAGGTAGTTTTGAAAACACCGGTCATCGAAATTAAGCAATGTCGGGCGTGGTTAATACTTAAAAGGGTAACCGCCTGAAATCACCAAGTGACGTTGGCTTTTTTCCCTATAACACAAAAGTTTCACTTTATCATATTTCTTTATGGCACACCCTAATTCTTTAGATCAGCTCTGTACATCCTGCTTCCGCGTGACTTGAAGAATGATATGACTGACAATGAATTATAGATCTCTCGGTGGTCGCTGTTGTTACGGAATTGCACTGTGCTCATAGAACTGTACTCGAATAATTTGCTATTTTATTTGTATTTGTATTACTAGTCTTCCTCAACTAATGTCAACAATCTGACGTTATAGAATTCTATATAAAAGTACTAGCGGGCACGGCGGACGTTGTCCTGTCTTGATAATTTTAAAAAATCATAAAAGTCAACCCCAGCGCCACCTACCGGGTCCAATTGTGAATCTAAACTATTATTGAATTCACCTGAACACACACATAAAATGTCATCAAAATCTGTGCAGCCGCTTAGGAGGACTTCAGTCACATACACACGGACAGAAGAATTATATCATTACATAGTGTAAAACAAAGTTCCCAACCGAGTCTGTCTGTCTGTCTGTTCGCGATAAACTCAAAAACTACTCAAGGGATTTTTATGCGGTTTTCACCAGTGGATAAAGTGATTCATGAGGAACGTTTTGTTGTATAATTTGTTAAGGATTTTTGTTATAATCAGGGCGGGACAACGTCTGCCGGGCCCGCTAGTATGTATATAAACAAAGATAATCCATTTAATAGTACAAAGGGGAACATTTCTGAGGATGAATTTGTAGTAGTCTAGACTGACTTGTACAGCATAATAATGTAAAATAGACTGTCTAATTATAACTATATATATGGTATTTATACACAAAAGAGATCGTTCAATTGTTTGAATGACATATTCTATTTATAATCAATTCAAAGGTTTTAGCCAGTCTACCAAAGAGGATGACGAAAAACTACTAAAGGATTTTGATGGAAATTTACATATAAACATAAAACATATTATAGTATACATTTTATGAAGACATTTCTTTTCTTTTGAACTGACTAAAACTTTTCCATTGACGGGCTTTCACAGCTTCACCGGACTAAAAAATATTACTTTAATATTTAAATTGGCCATAATATATTGAAGAGTGTCAAGTACATGACGATGATGTATGGTGTTATCATTTGAAAAAATGCATACAGAAACATTCATCTATTAAATAGTGTTTTATGCTGTCAAGGCAGATGAGACATAAAAGTGTTTTTTATTCTATTGCAAGTTAGTGGTTGTCCACAATTATAGTCTATGGTTGGTTCTCTATACAGCCGCCAGAACACGACGATTTACATTTGACGTCTGCTTTGCAATTTCATAACAATGAAAGAAAGAATGAAAAAATCTTTATTGTTGGAAACAATCACGACCACAAGATAAATAAAGAAAACATGCTCAGCTACATGCTGCAGTAAAACTAAAACTTAAAATCGGTTCACTCCTTCGATCAACAATAACTAGATAAAAGGTCACGTACAAAATTGAAGTTAAAATCTGTCTGCGTAAATATATACTTATGTGTAACTATTTGTTTACTAAGAAAGGGAGAAAAAAAGTTTTAAAACGGTTTTAAGTTCAACCTAATTACAACCATAACACCTAGTAATAAAGTCACAAATGTTCAAAATATTATCTAATACTTACGATGAAACGAGCAAAGTAATAAATTACTCCCCTCACAAATATAAAGACAACATAAACAAAATTTAGTGTGAATTCAACCTTAACACGCAATGAATAAAGTACTTTTCCCGTTATTGTGCGTGTTTGTGCGTGGTTGAAGAACCTTGGCCAAACATTTGTACCACAGGTATAAAATCGGTAATTTTGTTCAAAATTTGATATTATTTGTTAGTTTAAAGCTTAAAATATAACTTATTTAACATGTATTTAGCGAAAGTAAGATACTCCGGCCGTTAAATTGCTTTTTCGGGTATTATTTTTGCATCTTTTGAATACACTGCGGCATGTGAAACGGGTTTACATTGGTTGTGTTTCAAACAAACTAAACAAAATAAGGAGACACATTTCAAGTGAGCTCTTATTTACCGAGACGTATTTTTCGCGCCGACCCTTTATCTAGTTATTGTTGATCGAAAGTTCACTCTATCAAAAATGATTGTAACTTCAATGACGACGCGACTGAAGTACGAGAGATTAGTAGATAAGGTAATGGACTTAATATATTCAGATGATTTTATTAGTCAATGTTTTTATTCATTCGGTTCCACGCGGAAGGACTTGCGGGCACGGCTAGTTGAGAATAAGTCTCCGATATAGCGTCCTAAACTAAATTCGTTCCATCTTTACGTTAGGTTTCCATTGTTTGTAGGTTGCACTGTTAGGTGATTACTGTTAGTAATGACCCAAGAAAAACATTAAGGCGTTGAGAAAACAAAGCTCAATGAACATATTTTAAGATATTCCTTTCACTTTTTGCATAAACAAGATAAATTAATTATCGTGACTTACTGACCCTAATATTCAGTTGAATAACCTCAGCTATGTCATCGTTATGGTAGATAAATAAAGGATTTTACATTCGCGTTAATTGTGTTTTATTACTTTGTTGATTTCGCATTTTTGTCACCTTTTGTCCATGTTTTCACATTTAATAATGGAGATGGAGGAATGTAAAGTGGAAACTTGATAGACGTACTCCGTTATTCTACAACAAATTCTTTCTGCAAAAAAACTCATGCTACTGGATGAATGTAAGTGGAAACTGTTTTAGGAGAACTAGTATTTAATATTGTTAGGATAATCTGTTTTGTTCCCTTTGTGTTATTTTTATATACATACAATTTCAATGTGAGTTTGTTTCTTGCCGTAAATGGTTTTATGGATTTTGTTGTTTTTTTTTACGTACTTACGAGGTCACATCGTGAGTTCTTAGGTATTATTTAACCCTGTAGATACGCTGTTCTTGAGATCTGTGTTAGGTTTTACAACAAAGTCCCAAAGGATATTACCGACCCAGCGCCGTGTTTAACAGTGGCAAGTAGATTTCGAGGTTCAAGCTCTGCGTTTTTCTGCCGCCACACACGGACTCGTCCATCCGACCTAAAAGTATTGAATTTACTCTCATCTGAGAATATAGTTCGGTCGTGGGAGATGAGAGTAAAGGAAGAATGGGACCGAATGCGCTCCTCCGTGTGTGCCACCCTCGTTGAATCTATGCCCAGGCGATTGGAAGCTGTCATAGGGGCAAAAGGATACAAAATATTAAATATTCATATCCAATGTAAATTTCTAGTCTTTTCCGGAAAAAAGCCGACTGTACGAATACTTTTTACTCCCTTAGAATAAGGATATGTTATTGTTTTATCCTCCATCAGAGAGGATTTATTTTTGTTATTGAATTTTTTCTACGGACATAATATAAGGGAATATCAGAAAATGGCATGTATTTTTTTTGCTTGCTCGAACCTCTTCAAATCCGTAATAATGCCGATTTTCCGTGAAAATGCTAAGTGTACGAATACTTTCTGCGCACACTGTAAGTTACAAATGAAAATGCATTTTTTTTAAATGAAGTAATGTAATATTATTAAAATGTATACCTACATATTTATTAGTCACAGCAAAACATAAATTCTATTCGAAATGGCCACCTTTGGCTTTTATACAGGCCTTTAATCTGTTATCTATGGATGGATTATGGATTTATGCACTGTTTCCAAGGGAAATTTCACAACTGCTTGCTCCAGAGATTTTTTAAGAGACTCAATATCGCCGTGTCTTTTAGAGCAAGACATGCACTCTAAAACTGACCATAATTTGAAGTCTAAATGTTTGAGGTCTGGGCTAGATGAGGGCGAGTCTTCAGCTGTTATAAAGTCCGGAACGTCAGTTTCAAGCCAGGCTTGGATAGTTCGTGCCTTGTGACCAAGTGCAGAGTCCTGCTGGAAAGTCCACGGTATATTTTTAAAAAGTGTTTTGCTGAGATTGATAGTACGATATACGAATATACGGCTGATACCAAGCTTTTGAAGTGTCTGGAATATGACCGGCGGCTCCATAACCACTTTATGCAAGGCGATCACTGCAATCCTATTTTCTTTAACACCTCATTCCATATTGTAATTTGATAATGAATACGAAAAAATATGTGAAATGGCGCAAAATCGAAGGAAGTTTTAAAAATAATATACGTGTTCCAAATTCAAAAAAAATAAAAAGTTGAAAAAAAGAAAACGGTGTTTATGGCCAGACTAGTCACAATCGCTGTAATATCCACTCTATCGATCTCGAGTGAAACCTGTTTGTGTCCGTGAAACTAAAAGTCAAGTAAGATTCTCTTTCAACGTGTGGTGCGGAATTATGAGAAATATGGTTGTATAAACACTGTCTTAAAATACTGAACCTCTTGAGAAATGAGTTAAATGGTTTTCCCGATGAAGAGCGAAACCAAATAATTATACAAGATGGTGCTCCAGCCCATAACAGAGAATCAGTACTCCCTACATTAATAACCATTTTAAAACCTGGATTGGTACAAACGGCACTATCAGATCACCAGATCTCAACAGTTTAGATTTTTTTTTGTGGAGATATGTAAAAAATAAAATTTACATTAAATCTTATGCGAGTGTAAACGAGTTGAGAGACGAAATTCAGAATACGATTTATAATATTCACCACAACACGTTATTAAAGCCGTTACTAGAAATGGATTTGTTAATGGATAAGATTAGGAATGAATATATCAGAGGAAGTTTGAAAGTAGCACCAGTAACAGATAAGTTAAGGAGTAATAGGTTAGCATGGTATGGGCATGTTATGAGGAGAGATGAAGACCATGTAACTAGAAAAGCTTTGAGTATGACGGTCGATGGATATAAGAGTAGAGGAAGACCGAAAAAAGGATGGATGGATTGTGTGAAAAATGATATGTGTGTAAAAGGTGTGTTGACTGAGATGACATCTGATAGGCGAGCGTGGAAAAGGAAAACATGTTGTGCCGACCCTACTTAGGTGGGATAAGGGTAAGAAGATGATGACTAGAAATGGATTTGTTAAAATAATAAATTTGTGTATCCTAGAAAATGGAGCCCATTTCGAGCAAATAATAAGTTAGTTTACCATTTTTTGTAAATAATTAAAACCCTGTATATAAAATATGCATATTTCAAACTTTTTTGCAATAAAAATTCTGCAATAATTTCAAATTTAATAATAGTTATCATTTTTTAACCGACTTCAAAAAAAGGAGGAGGTTATCAATTCGTCTGTATTTTTTTTTTTTTATGTTTGTTACCTCATAACTTTGGACTGGGTGAACCGATTTTGATTATTCTTTTTTTATTTGAAAGCTGGTGCTTCCAGTGTGGTCCCATTTCAATTTGGTAAAGTTCCGACAACGGCATCCAGTGCAAAACCGTATAAGTTTTAAATTTGCATTAAGTGTGTACACGACAAATAGACGAATAACTCAATATTACGCTAACCGATTTCGATGATTCATTTTTTATTGAAAAGGATGTACTTCAAGGGTAGTTTGATGAGAGTTTGGTTAGGTTCTGATTATGGGATCCGTGACAAAGTAAGAAAACTTTCAAGAAACGAGCCTACTCCTTTCTTAAGGGCCGGCAACGCATCTGTGTTTCCTCTCGTGTCGCAATTGTCCATGGGCGGCCGTGATCACTTACCATCAGGTGACCCGTATGTTCGTTTGCCACCAATATTATAAAAAAAGTCTTCAATTCTTAGGAGCCTATTGTGCTTATGTTCGTTGCTATGTTGCAACATGACGCAAGCATTGTAATTACATTACTTAAGGTGTATAATGTGTGAAGCGATGGTAGCCGAGTTGGTGGTAGAAACTATCGCGGATTACTGAAAAGGTTGCGTTCGTACCAAACGTTACTTACTGTACAACCAATTGAAACCATATCGCATACCATACCGATGGATACCATACCGCAAAAATGCGCATATTTTAATATACTTAAGGCGGAAGCAGTGCCCCTGCTAGTAAAATATATTTATGTACACTAAAAATGGAAAAATAAAGTAAATTTTCAAAAAAAAGTATTAACCGACTTCAATATCAGTTAAAAACCCATAAGGCACTAAAAAGCGGAAAATAAATAGTTTATCAAATTAACTAAGTTAAATAAAACATATGAATATGTGTGCTACCTAGAGATGTATTGGAAGTCGGTGCCAACCAAACCGAAAATCATATCATCTACAGGTACAAAGTTTAAGTCCACTGTCGCGTCTCTGTAATACAAAAATTTTGGTTGGTACTGACTTCCAGTACATCTCTAGGTAGCACACATATTCATATGTTTTATTTAACTTGGTTAATTTGATAAACTATTTATTTTCCGCTTTTTAGTGCCTTATGGGTTTTTGACTGATATTGAAGTCGGTTAATACTTTTTTTTGAAAATTTACTTTATTGCTACATTATAACTCACGTAAACACAAATCTTTATTAGTTGTAAATAAGTAATGGAATTTAGTTCACGTTGAATGTTATCGTTACCTTGGGCTCACCTTTTACTATTAGCCAAAATTGCTAATTTATTCTATTTTATAGGATTATATTTCAGCTATAAATATAGGTTTTTACATATACGCAATACAGACAACCTCAAAAGAGAATGAATTTGCCGTTTTTAATGAGTGTAGTAACTGCAAGCTGGAAGTAGAACATTGTTTTTATTTATTTTATTTTTGCCAATCAATCTTTTAGTAGATTATTACTATGGTTACCGAGTAGGTAATGATATTACAAGTTTCTTGCGATCATTTCTATGAACTAACAAGATGGTGGCCGTCGCGTTAGAACATTCCAGGGAGTTTTTGTGGCAGAATCCATGCTCCGTGGTATTATTTCCCATCCATTTCACTTGTGCACAATAACCAAACTATATTACGTAAAATACCACTAATATTACAAATTATAGAGGGGAAAAAAAATAGTGATTAAAATATAAAGTCTACGACATGACATTCCAAGCATCCACCAATCGCACATTTATGCGTTTATGAGTGTCATATTCTATATATAAACCCGAAAAATGAAAAAAAAAATTGTGGTAGTCGGAGAAAGCAAAAGATTTTATGTCGGGAGATGAAGATAGCACCTAGAACCATGTCGCGTATTTTAAAAGATGACTTAGGACTTGCAGCCTATGAGAGACGTAATGGTCATTTCTTAACGGATAATTTAAAAAAGAATATGGTGGTAAAATCGAAACAACTACTGAAGCGGTACGCAAACCTGACACCTCACAGAAAAATTTTGTTTACGGATGAGAATTTTTTTACAATTGAGCAACATTTTAACAAACAATATGACCGTATTTATGCTCAAAGCTCTAAGGAAGCTTCCTAATTAGTCGATAAAGTGCAACGTGGGCACTATCCGACTTCAGTGGTGGTTTGGTGGGGTATTAGCTCGAAGGAGTGACTGAGCCATTTTGTGAGATAGGTATCAAAACTTTTTTTTTAATATCATAGGAAGCAAACGAACAGGCGGGTTAAGGCTTATGTTAAGTAACCACCGCCGTTCATAGACACTGGCAACAACAGGAGAGTTGCAAGTGCGTTGCCAGCTTGTGTTTCGGGGGAGGGGGGAAGAAGGGAAAGGGAAAGGAGAGAGGAAGAGAGATGGGCCTTCGACACTCTCACTGACCGAACGAAACGCAACAATGCAAGCACTGTTACTTTACGTCGGTTTTCTGTGAGAGGGTGGTACTACCCCGAACGAGACGACCCATTCATGCTGAAACCAGTAATTCTTTTTATCTCTCTTAATTGTATGTTCTGTATTATTATGTTCTGTGTTGTAATGTATGTATTTATAAATGCTGTAATCGGCTGTAATTAGTAACATAAATAATTTAAACTTCATGTACGTTATACCTAATTATATTGTGTTCCTGTTGTCGATTCTTTTCTGATACATAAACCAGACCTTTTTCTTATTTGTAAGTTATATTAGGAATATCAGCCGGTATTACGTCACAGATAAACATATCGACGTATTTATACGTTTTCCGTGATAAGGTTATTAAAGTGATACGATAGGATGACACGTCTTTTGACAATATTTTTTAACACTATGTGAAAATATTTATATACTAGGTGATACCCGCGGCTCCACACGCGCTTTTAAAAAAATGTGTTAAAGAAATGTAAAATTGTGAGTGGGTGTGTACATTACAGAAAAGCTTTTGCAAAAACATTTGTAACTACGACACGCACACCAACTGTAACATGTAGCGTGTACATTAGATATATGAATACAAATAGTATATCGAATGGGATGGGATTTATCATCAGCAACATACCTGGAACTTCAACCTACTATATACCAAACTCAGTGCTCACTAACACTATATAAGAAAGTAATGCA
>MU158710.1:80779-100430 GCA_015888305.1 Antheraea pernyi
ATCATTCTGTCTACTGGTGAAAATGGCATGAAAATGGCCGTTTTTGACTTTATCGCGAACAGATAAGCTGACAGAGGACTTTCTTTTTAACCGACTTCGAAAAAGGAGGGGGTTACTATGTTCGGTTGTATGTATTTTTTTATGTATGTTAACCGATATTTTCGTCAATTGTGAACCGATTTTAATGGTTCTTTTTTTTATTTGAATTTGTACACTATGTAGTGAATAACCTGTGCATTTGTCCGTGTGAAATTGGTCAAAAATATGTTACAACCGCGTGAGACGTGTGCCTTACTGGACTCCAAGAATAAATATACATAATTGAAAGTCATATATCTGTATGTAATATGAATTATATCATCTTTTTGGTCAATTTGGCGGCTATATTGTTTTATTTACCGCGTTTCTACATAACTCAGTGATTATAGTAACGTATAAGAATAAGTTAAGTATATCGACAATACGGACATATGATATCTATATAATAAAGGATTTAAGATATATTGTTCCATAATGTATAGCTTATAATTTGCATTACTTTCTTATATAGTGTTAGTGAGCACTGAGTTTGGTATATAGTAGGTTGAAAATCCAGGTATGTTGCTGATGATAAATTTACCCGCAACAAACATACAAACAGAGAAAATATACTAATATAAAAATATAGACAAAGTATAAAGAAAAATTTTTTTTGGTCTTTTGTTTCCATGTTCCATTCATCAAAAAGTTGTTATTTTAAATGTGCATACACAAACTTTATTTTTATAATACGTAATAGAGAAAAGTTTTTTTTTCCTATTCAAATAGTTCTTAGGCGAAGGAATTAATCCATACTGCCAATTCTGAAGTTATGTGGTAAGTATCAAAGGTAACATTTTCAAAGTTTATTTTGTTTTCGTATTCAAAATTTTATACTACTTTTATTTCTAATTTTTTATTTGTTCTCTATTACGTATTATAAAAATAAAGTTTATGTGTGTACAATTAAAATAACAACTTTTTGATGAATGGATATGGCTACAAATTAGTAGTAGTAATAATATTCGTTCAATAGGACAGGCGAAGGAATTAATCCATACTGCCAATTCTGAAGTTGTCAATATAGGTATTTCTTATATATCCTTTAATCAATTTTCTTCCATGCAAGTTAATTACAATGGAGTCGATCGAGTTGAAACACAAACTATCAAATTTCATATAAAAATATAAGAAGATTACGTTACATAATAATAATAATAATAATAATAGTAATACTTATAATGATGACTTAGTGAAAGTTACTAAGCCAACATTCAAAACAAAGTTTTTAATTTATATACATCTTCTAATCTATACTAATATATAAAGCTAAAGAGTTTGTTTGTTTGTTTGGTTGAACGCTATGATCTCAGGAACTACCAGTCCGGTATATAAATTAAAAACTTTGTTTTGAATGTTGGCTTAGTAACTTTCACTAAGTCATCATTATAAGTATTACTATTATTATTATTATTATTATTATGTAACGTAATCTTCTTATATTTTTATATGAAATTTGATAGTTTGTGTTTCAACTCGATCGACTCCATTGTAATTAACTTTCACTTCATATGGGACTTTCATACACGCGCATTAACTAGCTTTCTTACTTAAGATATTTGAATAAATGTGGTGTTAATATTTTATTTATATGTTGTTATATTAAATAGGTTAAACATAATTTTATAAAAACTTCTCCTTTTACACCTACCAACATTTATCGCTGCATCACCTAATGGCTGACTGGTAGAGAATGCCTTCGGCATTAAGTCCGCCATTGCGTATTTAACGCATAATGTATAAATAAATAAATACAGTTTACTATGGACTATATTTTAATCTTTGTAGTATGCGTTGTATGTTTTTGGAATTTAAAATACTGTTCATCTATATTTATATATATATATATACTAGGTGTTACCCGCGGCTCCGCATGCGTTTTTTTTAAATATATTAAAGCCTAGCCGCGCCCGTGAACTCCGTTCCGCCTTAACGATATTAAAATATGCGTTTTTTTTTTCATAAGAACTTTCTACTGACAATAACAAACAACTAAAAAATAATTAGCGAAATCGGTTCAGCTGTTCTCGAGTTTTGCGCTTAGCAACATATTCAGCGATTCATTTATATATATATAAAGAAATGTAAAATTGTAAGTAGGTGTGTACATTGCAGAAATGCTTTTTAACACGCAGCGAAAGCTCTCAAAAGGAAAAAAATGCCAAATGAAACCTTCTTCATTGGCGCTCCGCTCCTATTGGTCTTAGCGTGATGATATATAGCCTAAAGCCTTCCTTGATAATCGAGTTATCTAAAACCAAAAGATTTTTTCATATCGGACCTCTAGTTCCTGAGATTAGCGCGTGCAACCATACAAACTCTTAAGCTTTGTATTCTGGGGACGCCCGAGAAGGTTTCTAGCCGAACTAGACGACGGCCAGCCTTCAGTTCTGATGAAGTCCGAAACGTAGTTGTTTCAATTTTACCACCCTATTCTTATTTAAATTATCAGTTAAGAAATGACCAGTACGTCTCTTATAGGCTGCAAATCCTGTCACCTTTTAAAATGCGCGACATGGCACTAGGTGCTATCTTCATCTACCGAGATAAAATCTTTTGCTTTCGGACAGGATTTCTTCAAATTCTTTCCCATACTGCATTGACCATCTTTTTCCAATGAACACTACGTGGACGGCCAGATCTTTTTCTGTCTCAAACAGAGGAGGTCTCATTGTACCTATTAATAGCCCGGTACACAAACATTTTACTAAAACCAAACGTATGGAGAGTTTTTAATATTGCATTTGGCTCCATACCTACTTTGTGTATTGCAATCACATCGATTCGGTTCTCTTTATAACCCCACTCCATTTTAATACCGCATAATATTGTACAATGATAAAATGAGAAAACTCAATGAATAATCATATAATATAAAAATGACAGATTACAAATTCAAATGTAATATTTTGTTTATTTTTAATTACAACAGTATTTATGGACAGACTAAGTATATAGGATAGTTTGGATCCGCTAGGTGTCCTTACAATCGGTTTGTAAGGTTTCATCAGATTTTTTTGCGTTTGGAAATAAAATCGGAACAGGTAATATCGATTTGGCGCAGACGAAGTTGCGCAGGTCAGCTAGTATATACATAATAATAACAAATTATACATAAATACTAACGTTTCATGAAGATCAGTTGAGTAGTTTCGGAGTTCATCGTGGACAAACATCATGGCACTGGATTTAGATATCACTGAAACAAAACAAATGTAACAAACGACATCTCCTATTTTAAACTCAACAAACTGTTTAAAGCTGCACATACATACGTGTATTAAATTGGAAATATATTATCTTTCATTTTGCGCGAATTTACGATATTCTTTTCTTTTTTCCCAAATAGGTTATTGAAGGAAACGTTTACAATTTGTCTTTATCTCTTTAATTAATTACAAGATCGAGCAGGTGCTGGTTTCCTTTTTCATCTTCGAAATATATAATAAAGCTGAATAAATCCACAGTAAACAAATAGAAAAAACTGTATTATGTTGTATTTGTACCGAAATAACGATAGCAGCTTTTTATAATGCGTAATAATATGTTTAGAGAGGCGATAATGTATTTAAAGAGCAAAGTGCCAGATGTTTATTTATGTAGGTGGGAATTGGCGAAGCCGCGCCGAACGATGCGATGTGACGATACTCTCAGGCTCGTCATAAAATGTTTACATACGTTTTTTATAATAACAGCTATTATCATATATATATATATACTATAATAAAACTGTAACAAAGCCAAATCTGTACATTAAATATTTTTTGAAAATTTTGATTGGTGTAGACTTTGTTATCTATATAGAAGCCAAAAATAATACTTTTACGATTTTTGTCTTTCTGTCTGTTTGCCTGCCCCTGTGAACACGTATCACTCTGAAAGTACTGAACTAATTTTGACGAAACTTAACACAGTGATAACTCATATTACAAGGTTACATCTAGGATACTTTTGTCCCATAAAACGCAAGGGGTTCTCCAGGATAACGAAAGATACAAATTTGTAGTTAATGTAAGTAGACTTTTTTGCGACACCTTAGTACAAGAGCCAGCAACGTTGGAAGAACGAGAATTTTAGAAAAGCTGGTTCTTTAATATGAAGATCTATTATGCCCTTCCAAACAGGATTCAGGATACCTGCTAGCCGGTTAACGTTGGGTTTTTAATGCGCATCACAACTTTATGGGTCAAAATTTTTTGATTTACAAATAATGTTAGGATTTTTTTTTCAGTAACTATTAAATGCTATTAAAAAATGAATTTATCACTGCCAGACAATTTTATTATTGACAACAATGTGCCCGATGATATTCTGTATAAATAAAATAATTAATTACAAACCATTTTATTTTTTCCATTGCAAAGAACATATGTTATTTTATTAACCATTATGATATTGAGATTTCACCGTAAACAATGAAAACAACGATAATCGTAGACATATAACTTGGGACTGTCGCCATCTTGAATACATGCGTGTATAACAGGCGCTTCCACAATTATCGCTATCTTTATCATACAACCAGTGTTGCGCTTAGCTATAGCTAAGTTATTCTATACATATTATTTTTAATTTACCCTCTTTTATGTCTAAATAAAATAATATTAAAATAACAGCTATCTTATCATGGTTTGAACATACTTATTTTATTTACAAAAAATAGCATCGGGCACATTATTGTTAATAACAAAAATGTCTGGCAATAATAAATTCATGTTTTAGTAGCGTTTCAAAGTTAGTGAAAAACAAAATATTCAAAAATTATATAAAAATCAATATTTTTGCCTGTAAAGGTGCGATATGCATTAATAAACGCAACATTTACCAGCATGGCAGCCAGGTAGCCCGCACGCTGTTCGGAAGAACATAAAGACATATAAAAAACTGGTTTATCGAAATTCGTTGTCGAAGCCGTTCCTAGCTCTTACACCAATAGTTACAGGCAAGTGACATTTGACGCGTCGTGCCCATATCTTTTTAATATTTATATTTTTCTTCAATACAATGGAGTGTGAAAAGTTTTAATACAAATTGAAAATAGATATGATATCATTCAGTGTTTCATTTATCATTATTTATTTCATGAATATATTTTATTGTTTGATTTACAATTTAACTCTATCGACTTGATATTTTATAATGTAAACTATACTGACTGTATAGTAAACGTCTACAATAAAGTAAATTTTCAAAAAAAAGTATTAACCGACTTCAAAATCAATCAAAAACACATAAGGCACTAAAAAGCGGAAAATAAATAGTTTATCAAATTAACCAAATTAAATAAAACATATGAATATGTGTGCTACCTAGAGATGTACAGGAAGTCGGTACCAACCAAAATTTTTGTATTACAGAGACGCGAGAGCGGACTTAAACTTTGTACCTATGTAGGTGATATGATTTTCGTATACCATACCGCAAAAATGCGCATATTTTAATATACTTAAGGCGGAACGGAGTTCGCGGGCACTGCTAGTAAAATATATTTATGTACACTAAAAATGGAAAAATAAAGTAAATTTTCAAAAAAAAGTATTAACCGACTTCAAAATCAATCAAAAACACATAAGGCACTAAAAAGCGGAAAATAAATAGTTTATCAAATTAACCAAATTAAATAAAACATATGAATATGTGTGCTACCTAGAGATGTATTGGAAGTCGGTACCAACCAAAATTTTTGTATTACAGAAACGCGAGAGTGGACTTAAACTTTGTACCTATGTAGATGATATGATTTTCGGTTTGGTTGGCACCGACTGCCAATACATCTCTAGGTAGCACACATATTCATAAGTTTTATTTAATTTGATAAACTATTTATTTTCCGCTTTTTAGTGCCTTATGGGATTTTGATTGATATTGAAGTCGGTTAATACTTTTTTTTGAAAATTTACTTTATTTTTCCATTTTTAGTGTACATAAATATATTTTACTAGCAGTGCCCGCGAAATCAGAACCTAACCAAACTCTCATCAAACTATCCTTGAAGTACATCCTTTTCAATACAAAATGAATCATCGAAATCGGTTAGCGTAATATTGAGTTATTCGTCTATTTGTCGTGTACATACTTAATGCAAATTTAAAACTTATACGGTTTTGCACTAGATGCCGTTGTCGCAACTGTACCAAAAAATGGGACCACACTGGAAGTACCAGCTTTCAAATAAAAAAAGAGATGATTATTTAATTTTAATTTTACGTATTGTGGATGTACAGATTCTATGTAAAGTAGGTTAGGTGTCGTGCAGATAAAAAGAGAGAGAGAGAGTGTATACAATATATACATACATATAATTTTCATTTCAATAGCAAACCAACTCAAGGATTACCCTTTGATGTATTAACTTGACTATCCCAGATCATTCAGTGTTTAATTTATTATTATTTATTTTATAAATGTTTTTATCGTTTAATTTACAATTGAACTCTATCAACTTGATATTTTATAATGTAAACTATACCGACTGTATAGTAAACGTCTACAAAAAAGGGAAAGTAATTTGGTTCCAACTGGGGTCCATAGACCCCTCAAGTTATTTTTTTACGTTACCGCCAATATATGTAAGTTAGTTTGTATCTTAATTGAACCCCGTAGATGACGCTACGAACGGGTTCTAGGCTTATTTTAAATTCTCACATACCATCTTGGTACATATTTGAGTGAGCTCCTTGATAGTTTGGATTTACAATTGGAAACGGTAGGTGTGGCTGCAATCGGATTTTAGGCCGTAAACTCCAACACCCTATTTGTATTGTACTAAACGAGCAATTTTAAACTAACGCTATAACGAATTCCTTATGGTTTGTGAATAGTTAGCTACTTTAGTCGCACCTACATAATCCTACGAAAGAGTAAGCGGGAGAGGTATACTAAGATGTCACTATATTTGCTACAAACCTCAAATTGATAATATGTCGCCAAGCACCTGTTGGTGAGTTCTGGCACTCGCACTCGAGAACCAGTTCCCCTCTAGGCTTGGCGTGTTTACCATCTCAGAGCACATCGTCGTTTAACGTCAGATGAGATTGTGATCAAACGCTAAAACCCATAAAGTATAAAAAAATGCGATCTACATCTAATATAATAAGAAACTTAAACACCTACGACTTTATATCAAGTATGAATTTATCACGTTGTCACTTTCAGATAATGTTCCATGATAGTGTTACCTATTCACTGGGATCAGAAATTCCGATGTTTATCTCATACAAACTAACTTTACCATGTTTATCTATTTAGTAGTTTTTCCTCGCGTTGATGTAGATTTGTCAACGATCGGTTGAGTAGTTAAACCGTGAAAGCGTAACAAACAAACAGACATTCACATTTATAACATGTAAAGATATATCGACGGTGGAGAGGCTGAATGACTAACGAGTAAATAACATCATTTGCCAAATTAGTTATAATATTATTAGAAATGAGTCTTTCCACTGTTGTTGTATGTTTCTTTTATATGTGAGATTGATAAACACCAACAATGTTCGTCTGGTCGCCATGAAAGTTGGAATATCTGTTTTTTAATAAATAATTTGCATCCATGTTCTAACTCACGGCTAGATCATCCCATAGATCGAAATAGAGAATACTTATACATCTTAAAATAACTTAACAGCGGGAGAATCTTCTTTAGAGCTTATTTTATACACGTATTTTTCATTTGAAAAATCATGGCTGCTATGTCTATATAAAACCGCTTGAATTACGAAGGGGCATTGACTTACAGAGCGTGTTTTATCGTCTGTATCATAGCGAATATTCTCAAGAGTTATTTCACCTCATGTATCATCCACTGTAAAATCACGTGCACTGATGTGTTTTTTTCGAACTGACTATACGCTATTAGCCTGATGAGCTTTCACAGCTTCAACAGATTAAAATTCTTCTTTTGCTGTATTGTGAAGATATGGAATCGGTACCCGGATGTATTCTCGTCCTTATACAATATTCAGCAGGCCGATAAGAGCGTGACGACTGACGATGGTGTTTGTCGTTTATGTCCCATACGTTTCATTAGGTGCTGTACATTCACTTTGGCGAGTTAGTACAAAAAACTACATAAAAAAAACTTAAAACGAGATGTCAAACATCGTGATTCATTACTAATGGAGAGACATTTAAATCAAACAAAATAATATACATAACAACAATAATCTTCTATACATATAATAAAAATGAAGCGTCTGTATATATTTCAAAATAACATTTTTTTTATTGATTGGATATGGAAGTATACACGCTACTGATAACAAAAATGCAATTAAATAATTTTTTGTTGGTCTGTCTGTTTGTGCTCGGTAATCTCCGAAACCGCTGGACCTATTTTGACGGGAATTTCACCGGTAAATAGCTGAAATTACAGCGGGTGACATAAGCTACACTAATTTAAACTAGCTGTTAACCGCGGCGTCGCCCACAGTGCTATCTCCAAAACGATTGGACCGATTTTCACGGAACTTTCACTGGCAGATAACTGACCTTTTAGGAAGTCATTTAGGTTATTATGCTATTTTAGACTAGCTGTCGCCCTCGACCGTTCGCATGAAATTTAGCAAGATTTCAAGGCTTAACTCATTGTGTATTTTTAATTATAGAAATAATTATCAACTTATTGTTTACAATTCAACATTATAATTAATAGTAACTTTGAAGAAGTGATCTTTCTAATAAGATCGTACACCATAAACATATTACATAAAGAGTTCCATAATAGAATTTCTTGCGGAACAGACAAGCGATTATTTTTAATATAGCCACAAAAACTTATTTAGTTACAGTTTATAGTAATATTTTTAAGTTGTTGTTTCATTAGCTCATTATACAGTGTAAGTGAGCTCTGAGGTTTATATGGTGGGTTAAAGTTCCAAATATGTTGCTGATGGTAAACCTCATTTGACACACTGTTAGTATTTCTATATCTAATGTACACGCTACATGTTACTGTAGGTGGCGTTAGTGTCGTACTTACAGTTATTGTTTTTAAAAGAGCATTTCTACAATTGTACATGTTCCCACAATTTTATATTCCTTTAATACATTTAAAAAACGCGCGCGGAACTGCGGGTAGAAGCTAGTATACTGCATAGACGTATAGAGTAATTTTTAATTACATTGACTTGCATTGTGTTCCAACGGAAAATCAGCGCTACATATTTCTCCTAACACTTTAGCATATGCTGAGCTGGACACCGTTTCAGAATGTTGCGAATGCATATTATGTAATGCATTATGAATAAAATATTTATCTTTCTTTCTTTTCTTTCAATAACATGCCTCCTAATAAACGTTACGTTATCTAGGTGACTTTATATTGGGAAGAGAAACAAAAGTCCTAATATCATATCCTATTCAGAATTAACAGGGATAAATCTTAAATTATCAAAGAATGAGAACGTAGACTGTGTTAAAGGCAATGCTGATAATATGAAAATATCAAACATTTAGAAAATGAATAGTTAGAAATTTAGTACTAAGAATGAGCTGATAGATGACGTTTAACCAATTTAATTATTACGGATTGTTACGTCATCGCTGGCAAGTGCAGTCCAAAAGATAAAAGTAATTATCTTTTATAACCTCGGCGGAAATCACTGGGTAGGTGGACACTTTATTGGATAAGATGGATAAACTAAAACTGGGTAAATTAAAGCAGTTTTTCTTACATGTATAATGACTAAATCCAATTTCCCACCATATTATTCAGCTCAGTAAAGATTACATTGACCGATTGTTTATATATTATCTCTTTACATCTTTCGTAGTAGTAGTAGTGACCGTTAAACAAATAAATTGATACGTATTCTTGGCACCGCGCGTGCAAGGTCCGTTCTGTTATGTACGAATGTTCTGAAAACTATGTGACTATCAAGGTCTCACCGCACAATGGAGACCAGATAGATATTTTTTATGTAGGCTACTGTTTGATTTTAGTCCCCTAATGTTAAATTACAATTTAGTTGCAAACGGTAATAAGCTAAAAGCTTATTTATTAAGAATCACTATAGACATTTAAACATATAATATTTAGAATGTCTTGAAACGTTAAGTAGAATGTAAATGAAATAAATTCATGCACAAATTATGTCATGTCATGAGACTAAAAACTTCCAAGTACATTAAAAACTAGTATTAAGAAGATATCATCTTTAGATTCTAATTTTTAGTTTTTAAGTGGCATGTGTCGTGAAATATTTTTATTTTATCTATTTCCCATACGTATCTTTGCCATCGTACAACGGTTTCTGCTAATTTTAATATATACTAGCGGGCCCAGCGAACGTTATCCCGCCCTGTTAATATAAATCGTGACAAATTATATATCTAAATCTTACTCATGAATAACTTTATCTACTGGTGGAAACCGCATCCGCTCAGTAGTTTTTGAGTTTATCGCGAACAGACAGACAGATAGACGTGGTAGAGGACTTGTTTTATACTATATGCCATCAAAAATATAAATGCGAGCCAAGTTCACTGTATGCCTTGATTATTAACTTCAACGACAAAACAAGTGAGATCTAAATGGGTACCAAGTTCAATGGTCAGTTCTGAAAATTATTTATAACAACATAAAATATGTTATAACAACATAAAATATCATTTCTGCTTATGACTTGGGATAATTGCCTTCGGTAATGGTATTCGCATTCGCCAATATCACTGTTTTATTTTCATTAATATAGGAACATTTGATTCAGTAATAATAATGAGTGATTTAATGAAGATGAACTCGAAGCAATTCGAAATTCACGTTTCGTGCTATTTCATTAATTTAAATTCATTAGTGCAGAATAACTATATTATATGAAATACCGACGAAATAGAGAATAGTGAACTTTCTGAGTTCTCGTAACTGTATACTTGGATCAGGCGATATTGTTATAAAATGCGAATATTAATTTATTGCTGGCCTCTCATTACTTAAACATGTATGTTTTAATATAAGTATCGCTTGTCTGTCGACTATTCAATTTCACCTTGAACGTTTTGTGATCTCGCTTTATATTCTTTTTATGTAATTAATTGTTCATTGTCTTTATTCTTACATTTAGTAAATAAAGTTACCAATTAATTTATATATATATTTATTATGGGTAAAAGCTTAATAACGTACAAACTACATGTACAATAATGTATTCCATTATCTATACATATAATAAGAATGTAAATCTAACGAATAAAATAGTAGTCCGGTGAAGCTGTTAAGACCTTGCTTGGTCAATAGCGTAGTCAGTTCGAAAAAAAAAAAAATCTAACGTATCTGTACTCTTTAGATTTTTGTGAAAAAAATTGTTGCACGTATCTAGGAATAAGTAAAATTTACAATCATTTTTAGAAATGTTTGTCTGTCTGTCTATTTGAACACACATCACTCCTAAAGTACTGCCTGCGTTCACGATAAAACTTCCAACAATATAAAGCATATTCCCGACTAACCTTTAGTCTTTGTTTCATTAAATCGGTTCAGTCTATCAAAAGTGATTGTAACTTCAATGACGACGCAACTTAAGTACGAGTGAAAAGTAGATAAGTAAATGGACTTAATACAGTCAGATGATTTTATTAATAATTGTTTTTTTTTTTTAAATAAGGTTCCACGCGGACGAAGTCGACGGCACAGCTAGTAATTATATAACAGTGGGTGGTGGAATGTCTGAGATAGAGCAACACGAATGTCGTTTATGTTATAAAACGTCAGTAGGTGACATTGCCACGAATCGACTTTTGTAGCGTTTAATATAGTCCGAGAGTTGGCATGCATAAATAGTTAAACCTGCGTTAAACTGACTCTGTTATCAAATCGTTTGATAATATTGTAAAGTCATGTGATCATTCATCTCAAGATATTTATCGGACTTTGAAATTGCCGTGGCGCGACTCTCTACCTTGCACCTGAATCATGACTGACGAATTTTTGTGACCTTATTATACCTATAATACTCATGCAATGCGTCAAGGGAAGGAGTGACTCGTATCAAATTGCGACCATCCCTCTTTCCCATTTGATGGATTCAGGTATTCAATTCAGAAAAACTGCAGGGTTTTGGAAATAATAGTGGATTTATGACTTAGTATACAGCTACTGTTAGCAGCAACTTTTAAACGTCATTGTTTTTTTTAATTAATAAAAAAACAAAAGCCACTACGGACCATAAATCGACACTGTGTTCTCATTATACAAAAATCACTACATAAATAATAAACAATGCTTACACATTATATTGCTAATTCGAAAACAACAAAGTTGTAAAAAAAGTTGTGTGGCTGTGTCACACGGCCATTTGGTGTTTTTTTATAGTATCACGGCAAAATGACTGCACTATGCCTGATGGTAAGCACAATACAATTCAAAAACAATGGCGACCACCGAGTGACACACTATCCATCGCCGGCCTACATAAAGCTGGATATGCACAGGCTGATCCCGTATGCGTAGCGAATCACTATGACGGGCTTTTTCGCCATTTACATGGTGGTTGCGACCCAGTCAGGCTGTAAAACCCTACCACCCCACTTTCGCCATTGCCACGTTCGTTATTCAGCAGGGTGCACCACGTGCAGGTGATGTTGGCTTGGGTGTCTCAAGTCTTATGACGTTATTCGACACCCCTTACACTCCAAAAATGTACGTGTATGGTGTACGTGAATACGGGCGATATTTTCTATATAAATTATTATTATTTATGTATGTCATAATCATAAGAAGCCCTCCGGGTTTCCATGTTTTGTTTATGATGGCAACTGTTCCATTTAACGGGTTCAGGAAATAAATCACCCTAACAAATAATTACTATGTTATAACTTTATTAATTATAGGTCTGTGTGATCCGCTCGGCCGCATTCACTTGTTTACGTTGCCTCTACTGCTTGACTCGGTCATATGGTATTTTATTGGTACCATTCGATTGGTTTTGAGATGCTCTCTCCAACCCTATACGATTTCTGTATTTGGAACTTCAACGGGGTAACATCACCGAGTCGAAAGTTATACTAAATGGAAATCTGAAAATGCAGTAGAATTACCCCAAAATTGCGGCGCTTCCCCCACCACTTACACCACGCGCGATGTTTCACATTCCTGACTTAGCGTAATGAATTCTTTGATCCTTTAGCTATTCAATGGTATAATTTAATTTTAAATGCAGAGAATAGACTCGAAACTACATTGCCAAACTGAATCCCCCGATTTTGTTATCATTAGGTTTTTTGGTTTATCCCTGTATGGTAGCAAATTTAAAGACGTATTCATGTCAAAAGTTAAAAACTAGGAATAATACAAAACCACACGTGGCGCCGCGTGCATATATAGTATCATATAACGAATAACATAAATTACAATCAGTGATAATAAATCACACACACGTAGACGTAAAAATCGACGTTTTAAAGTAATCGTGTAGTGAATCCATTATCCAACTGGAGGTCAAAGTGGCTTCCGAGTACTCTAACCTCCGTCTATAGCAGTATATTTGTGCCCTCACTACCTGTAGCGCATTTGCTTTCAATGTTAACTTCCGTTTGTATAATCAGTTAGCATTCTCATGGATGTTGACCTCTGACAAAACAAACATTTGACATGATATCACACTTGTGTCAATGTACTGATTATGGTATTAGTTTGAGGAATTCCATCGCATATCATTTTTTTACTGTAACGTTGTTATTTCTCTCTGCAACAGATTGTACACCTATTTTTGATGTAAAGTTTTATAGCGTCGGTTCAGACCGGCTGTTGGTGTGGACTGGGCCGAAATTCGGCTTTTGTAGACTTAGCTTCAGTGTACTACTATGATATATATATATATATGATATATACTTGAGTTGATTTAGCTTAAAAACTGTCAAAAGTCCGGTTAGCTTAAAAAACGTAATATATTTTCGTACGATTATAGTAGTAATTATTTATGATTTTTTGACATACTTCATATTATCACATCACAGCTTCGATAATTGTAAACAATATTTGAAATGTTTTATTTTATTCTTTTGTTACTTGTATAATTTTAATACCCAAAGGGAACAGACATGAATGTTTCGTGTCTTAGCTATTTAAAAGCTGTTTTTCCACCCAGTTTGCCAGCACGCTATATGATATGGAGTTTTATTTTTTGTATTTAATGATAATACTAGCGGGCTCGCCGGACGTTGTCCCGCCCTGATAATAATAAAAAAAACATTGACAAATTAAATAAAATGAAAAAAATTCACAATATTTTATTTTTGATCATGCCATATTTATTTCCTCTCGTAAACTATTATTTTATACGCGTTACCTGTACATAATAACTTCGGTATATCACATCTGCCTGGAGTCCCGCGACAAATGAGATTATTTGTCAGTATTTATTACTAGTTGATTTGTACAAGAAAAACACTTTGAAGGGTGCTCTATCACCTATCACCATCTCTATCACTCGTAATAAGGTTTTGAAATCAATACACTTTACTTAATTGTCAACATAAATGCTATCATTTGCGGTTTTGCAATAATTTGAAATTATAATTCGTACGCCTTAAACACATACAAAATAACTACTCTTATATTTAACAAATTAATAAGCAAAGTCTAGTAAATATGCGATTATACACCAAAAGGACCATGTCTTTTATTGTGTGACATTAGTACCTATAGTTTGTTTCTTAGAGACAGCTAATGGTAATTTCCCTTAAAAAGGTACTCTTTGTAAATTATTTAGTTACAGATAGATTTTACTCAATGTCCCATG
Organism: Antheraea pernyi; assembly: GCA_015888305.1. Classification (NCBI taxonomy): domain Eukaryota; kingdom Metazoa; phylum Arthropoda; class Insecta; order Lepidoptera; family Saturniidae; genus Antheraea; species Antheraea pernyi. The sequence continues at coordinate 95,593 of MU158710.1, forward strand.
CATTTATTTTAACATTTTATTCGTTCTAATATCCAATTAAAAACCTTAACCGAAATCCTATATTATCTTTTAAGCTCAGTATGGTAATATTAAATAAAAAAAAAAGTAATCATGTTAGATTGTACAATAAAGTCCCAAAACATATTACCCACTTGCCGGACAGTGGTGGTGGTGGTGCTGCCACCATATCAAGCAGGTATTATTTATCAAACGTTTAAAAGTTCTTCTTACGTTGCATTTTGGATTCAAACGACTGTAGACAATCAAAATCATCATTAGCCTAAGAGATCCGCTGCAAGTCATAGGCCTCTTCTCGAAGGAAGGTATATGGCAAATCACCACGACGTAGTGGCGATTTGAAACTCGGGAAGTCGTCAGTTCTGTTTTCCCACATACAGTAGTACTATAAGAACATTTATTAGGTAAAGGTTTCCTCACGATGTTTTCCTTCACCGTCAGACGATAGTGTTACCTATTTAAATGAGTAAATGAACGTGAATTCTGAAAGATTCGTTGGCACATGCCGGATTTCGAACCTGTAGACATCGGATTGACATTCCACCGGTGAAACGATTAGACCACCACGACCGTGAACAATGATTTGTGTAGTTTTAATAATAAAATACATGAAAAGAGAAAGGTTGATGCCGTCGCCTCTCGTTGATTGGGATGTTTTCCGAACGACTATTGTATTGATATATTTAACTTTGGAAATGATAATTTCAGACCGTGATCAACATAGCATACTGCTCCCTCGCCCTCTTCGGCTTTCTGATCCAACGGGTGGTGTTCGGACAGTTGCGGGTGGCGGAGGCGCAGCGCGTCAAGGACAAGTTCTGGAACTATGTCTTCTACAAGTTCATTTTCGTATTCGGTGTCATAAACGTACAGTATATGGACGAAGTGATGCTGTGGTGCTCCTGGTTCACGCTCGTCGGCTTCCTGCACCTCCTGGGACAACTTTGCAAGGACAGGTTTGAATATGTAAGTCTGATGATTTTATTTGTAACTAACATTTATTTATATTTCATTCTAATTAACTTGACTTCTCAAGTGTCATAGACAACACGGGTTGAATATATTTTTAATAGATAACTCTTTGAACTTTGTAAAGATCATACACAACCTGGACGAGACAATGACGAAAACAAAAAATAAAAACTATGTGAACAAGTTTCGTCAAAAATATAAACAATGGAGTTAAATAAAATAATACTTTTGGGGCGTGTTCATATAGTATATATGTGATAAATCAAACACCGACTTTGCAATCGAGACTTAATATGGACTTGACTTATCGAGGAAAAATATATACCCGTCTTTCATCGAATATGTCGTTCATATTCAAAAAGGCCAGAGACAATATAAATGGCCAGCACGCTACAATACAATGAGTCAATTCTAACGGCAATTATTTTAACTGATTAAAATAATCGTTTGACGTCATTAGCATATTATATAGTAATCAGTAAACGTTGTTGAGTAAAACTTTTGATGTTTCTTAATTAAGTAGTCCAGTGAAGCTGTTAAGACCTTACCAGGTCAATAGCGTAGTCAGTTCGAGAAAAAAAATTCTTAAGTAACGATGTGTTATGAGTTAATTAATTGTTATGTTGTTAAATAATTAATAATCAAGTCAATTTTATTTTATTAGATTCAGGACTCGAGGAGATAGTTATAATATACTTGCGGGCGTGGCGGACGGTGCTCTAATTATTTAAAAAACCTTGACAAATGATATAACCTTCCTCATAAATCACTTTATATAATGGTGGAAACCGAATGAAAATCCGTTTAGTAGTTTTTGAGTTTATCACAAACAGACAGACGTGGCAAATTTATTTGACAGCCTTTGTGTCATAATATCCCATCAAAAACATAAATGTGAAATGAGAGCCCATTTCAATAATACGTGATAGTTGCTACTGCACCGTCCCGGAAAAAATTTCGTTTTTTTTTCTTCATTTTGGCAAAGCGTGGTAAACGCATCTGCCAGTTTCTAAAAGGGATCGTGTTTTATATTATTTTTATATTTATCCTTAACCGACAATTCAATAGACGATTTAAAACCATGTATGAATTGAATATTTTAAGAGTCTATATAAAAAATAATTCATTAATCGTTTTTTTTTTCAAATATTATTTCTCATAACGTAAATGTTTATAAATAACAATAAATAAATTTTGGAAGGTTGTTCATGATGTTTGATCCTTGAGGTAATGATATAGGTTAAGTGTACGACCAGAGTGGAGGCTTTAATAAAGCGTCGAGCAGGGCGTGGCGTTCGTGTCAAACAGATGCATTAATACATATATGTCATGAGTGGCGGCCAGCGGCGCGTTTTTATTTTTACCGACCCTCCCGATGAAATAACGGCAGTGAACGATCAGTACCAGCCTGTCTCTCTAAACAGAGTGTGCTCACGCCCACGCCCGCGTAACCACAGATCACGCCGCCGTGGTCTGGGGGTAAATTTCGCTCCCGCACACCAGACTAGGGCCCCCTCGGCAGCAGCTCAAGCCTAGGTCCGTTCCCTCGGCGTGGAGCCCTTGAGTACGCTGCTCGCGCGATACAGTCACACAAAATCTTACATCACTGCGACAACATTACACATATCACCTCCACACACGTGCACGCATACACGCTTACACATGCAGGTGGAAGGGTTTTATTTTTTCCCTTATCAAACTGAAATAGTTTAGAATATTATCCGATACGAAATATATATAGGAGTTGTTGAGGTATGTATGCTTGGTACACATATATGTTTCAACAACTCATATATGTATGAATAGTTACCTTAGCTCAGATAGGTCGCGAATTGCATGTATCAGGCAACAGCCAAAGCCGAGGTGTGCCGCGCACCCTTGAGCTAGTTGTCAAAGTAAAATCGGCTGAGTGCCTTAAGCGCTCGCCTTAGTAGTCCGGTGAAGCTGTTAAGACCTTGCTTGGTAAATAGCGTAGTCAGTTCGAAAAAAAAAAAAAAGGCGATCGGTGCGTTAACACCGCGGCGTGCTGTTTTATAATTGTTTATATAAAAATAGATTATAAAAGACGCCATGATAAAAACGTAACTGATTCACACGAATGCTGAGCATGGTCTATGGCCACTCAGTGAAGGCGCTCTTTGTTTCATTAAAATAGGTTCACTCTATAAAATTGAATATAATTGTATTGTGTAAAAATTGTATAAAATATAATATTGAAATTGAAACAATCACGACCACAAGATGAATAAAGAAAACATGCTCAGCTACATGCTGCAGTAAAACTTTTTTTTTTTATGTCATAGGTGGCAAACGAACATGTGGGTCACCTGCTGTTAAGTGATCACCACCATCCATGGACACTAACAACCCCAGAGGAGTCGCAAGTGCGTTGCCATCTTTCGGAGGGAAAGGTTATGGGAGGGAAAGGGAGAGGAGAGAGGAGAGGGGAGGGGAGATGGGTCTCCGGCGCTCTCACTGACCGAGCGAAACGCAACAATGCAAGCACTGTTACTTCACGTCGGTTTTCTATGAGAGGGTGGTACTACCCCGGGCGAGCCGACCCATTCATGCTGAAATCAATAATAGTTTCAGCGTGGCTCTATCACCATCAAAAGCTTAAAAACTAAAGCTAAAGCTTAAAATCGGTTCACTCTATCAAAAGTGATAATTTTGATGGCGACGTGACTTAACTACGACAGAAAAGTAGATAAGTAAATGTTGGACTTAATAGATTCAGATGATTTTATTATTCACTGTTTTTTTTTTATCATAGCATTATGGGAGGGTTTTCTTCCACTTCTACCGACCTCCATTTATAAATCTATAATTATATTAAAATCACCTATAGATCTGTTCTGGCAGCTGTACTTTTGAGCTAGTCCTCGCCTAGGTTAGGTTAGGTTAGCGTGTTTATCATCTTAGACCATATCGTCATTTATTATCAGGTGAAACTATGTTCAAACGCTAAAGATTAGTATAAACTTATTAATATTTATAAGCTGTTATATAGTCGTACAGTTGCTTTCAATGTTTTTGCGTAGTAAAAATTGACTCAATAATACAATTTGTATTATTGCAACCTTCGATCAACAATAACTACCTCAAAAATCAAAATCAAAATATCTTTATTTCTATAAAAACCTTTACATAATATAGCCTTAACTATGGCCCCAAACTAGGCAATGCCTGTCTCATGGAAGCCTGTTTACAAATTGCCTTTAATTGATGGTGGCGCGTATTGTGTTTATAAAAATTAAAGTTAAGACAAGAAGAAACAGAAAACATATAATAACTTATGCCTAGATTTCTAAGTCCACACGTGTACAATAAAGTTGCCAAAATCGTGGACGACTACAACTTCATACGTTGCTCACGCTATCATGTGAAAACTGCCACTAAACGATGGCTTCATAGTATTTCATATGACCAGACAGAAAATTTACTCAAAGTACTCTATTAGCTTTCCAAAAACTATACACAACTATCGTACGAGCACAGACATGTACACTCACTCACTTTTACATTCACACTCACCACAACTACACACACCCTCTCTCACGCTTTTATTAACATACACATTACATTACATTTTTTTAAGTTATTATATGTTTTCTGTTTCTTCTTGTCTTAACTTTAATTTTTATAAACACAATACGCGCCACCATCAATTAAAGGCAATTTGTAAACAGGCTTCCATGAGACAGGCATTGCCTAGTTTGGGGCCATAGTTAAGGCTATATTATGTAAAGGTTTTTATAGAAATAAAGATATTTTGATTTTGATATGCCTTTATATACATTTAATAAGTGTGCCTTTTACACGGTATGCCATATTTTACTAGCATACGT
>MU158710.1:103573-150923 GCA_015888305.1 Antheraea pernyi
TTCCTGTAGCTCTACTCCTATTGACGATGCAGCTGTGAGAACTGTATGATAAAGATTTTCGTTAGCGTTCTCGTTCACACCTATTATTTCTAACTCGTTTGTCAAGACCACTTGCCCCTGAAAGGTTAGTTGTTCTTTCAAATGATCAATAGTTTGTTTAAGACTTGATATCGTGTTCTCCTGAACTTCAAAAGATTTCATTCTCGATTCAGTGTGAGTTAGACGGATTTCAAAATTATCAAGTCTAGAGTTACAGTTAAGGATGCCATCTGATATCGTTTCTAATTTTTCCTTGATATCTGTCATGTCTTTTCTCAATAATTGCATTTCTTGTAGAATACTGTGCAAAGGATCAATGCTATTTTGACCTTCTATAATCTCTTCAGTTAGGCTCTGTTTTGGGCGACGAGTTTTGGTGTTTACGTTAGAGGAATCTTCCATTTTATGTGAGCAGGAACGTATTGGTGTGTTAGTATTATCCCCTCTTGGTACTTGAACGTGACAAGACGGGCATATCCATTTATCTGCAATATTAGTGAAGTCTTTTTCTGAAATGTTGACACATTGACCTAAGGGGTCACGTACAAAATCGAAGCTAACTCCTGTCCCGGTAAATATATACTTATGTGTAGCTATTTGATTACTAAGAAAGGGATCAAAAAAGTTTTAAAACAGTTTTAAGTTAAACCTAATTACAACCATGACACCTAGTATATTATCTAATACTAATGATAAAACGAGCAAACCAATAATTTACTACCCTCACAAATAAAAAGACAACATAAACAGCATTTACTGTGAATTCAACCTTAACACGCAATGAATAAAGTACTTTTTCCCATTATTCTGCGTGTTTGTGCGTGGTTGGCGAGCCTTGACCAAACAATTGTACCACATTTTAAAATCGGTAATTTTGTTCAAAATTTAGTATTATTTGTTTGTTAGTTAGCTTAAAGTATAACTTATTCAACATGTATTTAGGGAAAGTAAGATACTTCGGCTGGTAAATTGCTTTTTCGGGTATTATATTTGCATCCTTTGAATACACTGCGGCATGTGAAACGAGCTTACATTGGCTGTGTTTCAAACAAACTAAACAAAATAATAGCTCACGTTTCAAGTGAGCTTTAATTTACCGAGACGTATTTTTCGCGCCGACCCGATATCTAGTTATTGTTGATCGAAGATTGTAACATTACAAAATGCTTTTGAGGCGAGTAAATGATAGATTTTTTCACTAATTTGGTTTGATGCCAAAACTACAACGCCATTGCACCTGATTAAACTAAATAGAGATTTCAAATCTGTCGCCAGCAAGTATTTACACGTATTTCGGGTGTATTGGAGATTCAGCTGTTATTCCTAGACTTGGCTTCGTGCAAGTTGTATATTTATACTATTTTATTATAATGTATTTTACGGGACGCGAACACACTGCATGTCCATTTATTTTATTACTCATATAACAATCGAGATTGTGTAACATAAAGAGTTATAGATGGCCAGTACACTACCTCTCTGCTCACTTAGATTAACCGAACAATATGTAATCTTAACTACTTACAACTAATATAATTATATTTTCGTTACTCTTTATAATTTGGTTTCTATATTCTGTTATTCGAATAACCATCGAAATTATAAAACATAATTTATAGATACACTACACAGGTTTAGACAATATAGCTAGGTGCATTTAACATTAGATATGATGGCATCGTGTTTTGTGGTCAGTTGTCTTCATCTCCTAACACTGGTCGGTGGGCGCACGTGCGGCTGCTGAGCCTGCTGACGGGCATCCTCGCCGCGTCGCTGGCGCTGCTGCTCGTGGCCGTCGCGTGGGGCCTGCCCGCTGGACGGGACATCTTTGCCTTCATGGCTGCCGAGGTAACATGTTCTAATGTCAAACTTCTCTCTTCGACAATCATATTCAAATTCAATAATTCAATAAGAAGCACCTATTATTATCAAAAGTAAAGGAAAAGGCAATAATACAAGTTGTTCACTAAAAATTAGAAATATTTAAATAACAACATATACTGAGTTGTGCGCGCACTTTTTTTATTATCGTGTACAGTCGCAGAATAGTTGGTATCGATTTCTAATGCCTCGGTTTACATTGATCGCCTGCCTGCGAGTCACCATGCTTGGTTTATTCCTCAATTGAGTTAAAGTTAAGTTAGTGACCTCGTAACATTTTTTTTTTGTTAAATAAACGTCTATATCATACAAGTGTGAGTGAACTTTAGTATCTAAGTAGGTGCTTAAATGTAGGTCACGGTTTACAGTATTATTTTACACGTGTAATATCGTATTCGCACCGCTAGTGGTATTTATTTATTTATAGCATACATACGCTTAAACAAGATGATATATGTTAATATAGAGGCATTTTAATGCGATATCTGGTAACTAAACTTACTTCGACAAGCGCCAGATCTTAGCGCAGCGTCACAAGTGTGTATACTAACTTGAAATTGAACATCTCTCACTAAACAATGATTTTAATATGGCTCGCTAGTTGTACTAGCGAATTTGTTCTCCTTTTAGGAACAACGTCAACGATGTGAATATACAGTATGCTATAATATAATGTATTTGATTGACTGCAGTGTGTGTTGGTGCTCGTCTGTGCATTACACGTATGCGCAAGATACGTGTTGCAACTGTACAATGCGGACGTTGCAGGACCCGTCGCCTACTACACACACCTAGTCTTTGATGTGAGTCTTGAATTTAAACTCTTGTTCACTTTAAACCCTTCCTAAGTCATATCTCTAACTTTGATAAAATAAGCAGTCTCTGATTAGGAGACATAGTTTTTTTTTAATATCATAGGAGGTAAACGAACAGGCGGGTCACCTGATGTTAAGTCATCACTGCCGTTCATAAACACTGACAACACCATGGGAGTCGCAAGTGCGATGCGAGACTGTGTTTTGGGGGAAGGGTAGGGGGGTGGGCTTCCGGAGCTCTCACTGACCGAACGAAACGCAACAGTACAAGCTCTGTTAGTTGAGGTGGGTGTATCTGTGTGTCGGGTGGTAGTACCCCGTGCGAGCCGACACACTCATGCTGAAACCAGTAATAGCTTCAGTGTGACTCTACCACCTACAGTTATTTAAAATAGTGGATGAGCCTTTAAGCAAGATTCTGGATGAATACATATTCCAATGTGCAAAGTGCATATCGCAATCAAGCTGATCTTAAATGATAACAGTAGAATACAATTGGTAATAATGTAACCTCAGAAAGATCAGTTGTAATATAGTACAGTCACTAAAATGATTCTGCTCCTGAGGATTATGTTAAAACAGCATAGATCAAATGAATTTGCGGGGTGGTAGGGTTTTACAGCCCGACTGGTTTGCAACCACCATGTATATGGCGAAAAAGCCCATCATAGTGATTCGTTTCTGCGGTTCGCGTTTCGGGATCAGCCTGTGCATATACAGCCTTTCGCAGGCCGGCATGACAGCGGCGACCGGCGATGGATACTGTGTCACTCGTTGGTCGCCATTGTTTTTGGATTGTACTGTGCTTACCACCAAGCACAGTGCAGTCACTGTGTTGTGCTACAATAAAAAAAATGAACTTCTCAAGATCTGGCTGTTTTACTTAATTTTTCTTGATGCGGTTATTGTTATTTTTTCTTTCGACCCAGAAGATATTTTTCTGTTTTTATATTAAATTATCACATTTCATGCCAAGCTATGTCGAAATTATCACGTTTTGCCTGATATGTCCTTCTGATATTCTGACAATAAATAGATTCGAACTGTCTACGTTATTCGCCCGACGGGCCTACACAGCTTCACCGGACTACATCACGTACTATCATACAAGAATATGATACATAACATGGCATAAGTAATTGTTTCGATGTGGATGGTTATGAAATCGTGTACCGGCGGTGGTACAGTAGGGTGGGGGTGGGGGTATAAGAGTGTGCGTGGTGCGGTGCGCAGGCGGTGTCGCTGGTGGTGGAGCTGGCGCACGTGGTGCACATGGTGGTGTACAGCAACATGCTGGTGTCGATGGCGTCGCTGGTGCTGCTGATGCAGCTGCGGCACTTGCTGCACGAGCTGCAGGCGCGCGCAAGACGCCACCGCCTCTACACGTCGCTCGCGACGCACATGAGCCGCAAGTACGCTATCTCGGTTACTACAACCAAACCTAACTAAATCGCACACAAAACACTTTATATAATCAAATCTTGTATCCAAAACGTGTAACACGAAACTACTGAACCAATTAATGACTGCACTACTGCCGCCCCGATGCCGTCTCTCATACAAAATAATTAATCAATCGATCCACACATCAGGTATGGGTGTAAATGTACTTTATGCCTGTTAATTATGTTCATATATCATTACGCTATTCTATAGGAGCTTAGCAATTATTATAAAACTATTTCATTTGATAAATATTCCGGGCAAAATGTACGCAAATTCTTACACACCACTACTAAGTATTATTCATCTATTATTTCAAAATCGAATAGAAATTGAATTAACACTTAATAATTACTAAATGAATATAAATAAATTGAATTTTAAACGCTTGTACAAAATACAAAACTACCAGCAACTCGTATGAAATACTTACAAATAAATCAATGACAAAGATGTGTCATAGTTTGCCGAGTCAATTAATGAAGAGTCGTTCTTATATAATATCGATATAATCGGAGAATCGATTAAAAATCAATTAACTCTTTCGTGATTTATTCAATTAACGATTTTGACGTGAGAGAACAGGTTGGTTTCATTAAACCTTTTATTTCGTTATTAACTTTATTTACTTAATTCAAGGATTCGCTGCAATGGACACGAATATCTGATGTATGATTTTTACTATTTCTATTGTGTGCTTTACCATACTAATAATATTTTTTAATAATCTATATACCTATATTGGAGTGTAACAATATTATAAATATTATATCTAGACTTTGAGTAGTTTACTTTAGATATGATGGTTAAGAGGATGCACATAATTGATAGCTAATATTTTAGAATTTAAAAATGTAATAAAACAATAATTGCATTAATAATAAGTTGGACATATAACATTGGTAGTTACCCGATGGCCAGTAAGGAAGAAGTGGAGAAGAATCAGGACAACTGCGCCATCTGCTGGGAGCCGATGAAGGAGGCGAGGAAACTACCTTGCTCTCATCTCTTCCATAAGTTAGTATTACATTTATTTTATCACCTGTATCATAGTTCTATTAATATGAATGTTTGGTAGTTTTAAATGGTATATAAATGTAAAATCATGAGCTTTATGGATGATGAACATATGCTTGAATTGTTTGAGTTTATTGGTAAGAGTGCACATTTTAATTTGTACTTTAGATGGTGGATAATCTGATTTAAAACTGATATGTAATTATTATTGCTCTTGTGAGCTACATCCTCTATGTATTCGGTATAATATAGAACTATAAAGAAACTATGTTCATTGCATGAATTTCAATATCATTTTGAAAAAAATATTGTGACTAAATTTTATTTATATATGAAATATTATCTGCTTAAAATATAGTTTATAGAGATAAATAAAATAAACACATGTTAATGAGTAAACGAAATGTATTGTCACATGTATGCTGATTCTAAATATGTTAATAAGTTATTAACAACTGTTTGTTATTGTAGTTAGTATGTAACAAGGAACAAAATATCAATAATATTTCTTTGTTCTCAAAATGTGGGAGTTATGAACAATTTCGACATGTCCTTGCCTTACATATGTTCTTGGGTTGCCCGTTTGTAGGAATAAAGTTGTCTGTTAGGTTATAATTACTTTATTTAATCTGTTATAATAGTGTTGCTGTGCAACCTAACTGAGTAACTAACTAACTTACATTCTCGAATGCAAATGACAATCTAAGTATTAAGGAGTGTTGTATGTTGCAGTTCGTGCCTCTGCCAGTGGGTGCAGCAGGACGCCTCCTGTCCCACGTGTCGCCGCGCGCTCTCCGCCGGCACCATCACCGCCTCCGCCACCACCACCACCACCACCACCACCACCACCGCCACCGCCACCAACCCCACCGCCACCGCCACCACCGCGCCCGGCGACCAGCTGCCACCGCCTCGTCAGCCCAACCACTTCTTCCACTTCGACGGTATTTACGCATACCCTCATCTCAATGTCATCCTCCGACCCCACCATAAAGTATTCTAAATCCTCCGACGCCATAATGACAGCGAACGATTCGTATCCCTCCAACATTTTAAACAAATCTTACTCGCATCCATGGCCGCGAAACCACCGAACACGGCGCCGTAGCCGGGCGGTTAATTTCACTTCTGCACACTCGCCGCAGCCCTCTCAGCGTCTCAAGCCTGGGTTCACTTCTGTTAAAGGCTGCAGTGTTTTTATAATTCAAAGCGTGCAAAGATTCGTTCGCGTGACTATATGTTACAGTTAGATAGATATATATGTAGTTTATAGTTATATATGTGTGTATACATTTAGAAATCAGTGTACTAAATTAATTTTGTGTCGAAAAATTGCATAAATTTTAGGAGTTTATTCATGATCATTACAATATCATATCAATACAATGGGTAAATGTATAAATCATCGAAATATTTTAAAATAAAATCATTTACATAACTGTTGTCACAGCTGCTAGTTGAACCTGTACATCAGAAGTGTTAAAAGATAAATAAGAATGTTAATTTCTTGTATTTTAAGTGAAACTTGTTAAGTGAATTCATGATACATATGGTGGCTGTAAAATATATTACACAGGCTTAGAGTAGACGTATTGAACACTCGCCATGTGTTACTAAAAAGAGAGTAGAAATTATTTTCTCTATTGCTTTGGAGTCCGCGGAAAGAAGAGCATTTCACTTTACGTTTGGTTAAAGATTAAAAGAATTTCACTTAAAAGATCATTGGTACACGTATCTATAAAAGTCAAATCGTATCGTAATATCGAGAACTAGCACACGTTTATTGTAGACCCTACACTTGTTTTGGGCAACACGACGAAACAACAATAAGACAACGATTCAAACAATGAACAGACAAGACGACAATTGATCATTTGGGACACCTGCCTAATTGAATTAATGGCTTTTTCGAACTGACTAAGCAATAGCATAGCAATACACAATAAGCCTTTGCTAGGCCTTAATAACTTCACCGGACTACTAAAATTATGTTTTTTTTTTCGAACTGACTAAATGCTGTTGGCCTGACGGGCCTTTACAGCTTCACCGGGCTTTTAGGGCGAGCGCTTAGGACACTCAGCCGAATAGCAAGAAGCTCAAGGGTGACAGAGTGGCTGAACCTCGGCTTGGACTGTAGCCTTGGATACAACGCAAATGGAACTAAAACTAACCATCTGAGCTAAATTAACCATACATGTATACTTTAGTGACACAGATATTCGTACCTTCGTATGTGTCGCACTAAAGCGTACATGTATATAGAGTCGGACAGTTTCGGCTAAGACCAATTAACCAAAATGGACAAAAGCTGGGTTATACAGAACCAGTGTATGTACCGTGTGAGTGTGCACGTGTGTGGAGTACAGTGTGGTGTGTGCAGGAAACTAGTAAATGCAGTGTCACTATATTATATTTAAGATGGTAGAGCCACGCTGAATCTACTACTGGTTTCAGTATGAATGGGTCGGCTCGCCCGCGGTACTACCACCCTCTCATAGAAAACCGACGTGAAGTAACAGTGCTTACATTGTTGCGTTTCGTTCAGTCAGTGAGAGCGCCGGAAGCCCACCTCCCCTCCCCTCTCCTCTCCGCTTTCCCTCCCTATCCCCCAAACACAGGCTGGCAACGCACTCTCGACTCCCATAGTGCTATTAATTTCTATGGACGGTGGTGATCACTTAACACCAGGTGACCCATATGTTCGTTTACCTGCTATGACATTTAAAAAAAACTACGTCTCCGAATCAGATTTTTTTTTATGTCGGATTGACAACCATATGTGACTAAAAGACGAGAAGCACATGAAAGCTCGAGCTATCTGTACTGTGGCACCATCTCTGAACAGCAAACTACATCATGTGTGATTAAATGTAATACAAAAGTTTTGTCTTGAACAATAATATAGGTAGAGTCCGGTGAAGCTGTTAAGACCTTTATATAATGTACTCTGTGTTAAGACCTTGCTAGGTAAATAGCATAATCAGTTCGAAAAAAAAAAAAACAATAATATAGATTAATGTAACTAAACATACAAACTTTTTTCAGTCACTGTTTATACATTACGCTCTTCGTCGAAATCGGATGAGTAAATGAAAGGACTTGTCAAAATAATAAAATTCTTGTGGCAGTCAGTAAAAATATTGTAAAAATTGAGGTTAAAAACATACCGAGAGCTGTTGAATGATCTTACCTCATTTGTGCTATACTCGAAAATATGTATTGAATGCGAGAGAGTGAGTTAGTATTAGCGGCGATAGTGTGTGCGTGTCTGTGCGTCCTGCTTATAGTGTGTTTACACCTCACTGCGATCGATTGCCGCTTGTTTCCACTCTTTGGTACTTTTACACTTCATTTTCCTCCTTACTGTGAACATTGATTTATCATTCAATTAGCGGTATCCATAAATTACGTCACAAGAATTTTATGAGTTTTGGATACTCCAACCTTGTGGTGGTCACATTTGTGTGGATTGTGTATTTCCCATTCTGATTTTACATATTTAGCTATTTTAAATTTATACATTATAAATTTAAAACAACGCTTCCTCATTTATTTATGTCCTTATACATTTTAAAGGTACTTACGTATATAATGAACAATAATTGGTAATTTTGTATATTAGCAACTTGATGATTTTTAAGTTAAAACAAAACAGTTTTGTCTCGGTTTGGTAAGGTTAAACTTGCGAAATAAGCTAATGTGCGGTGATGTTAATACATAAGTATCCCTATTTTTATGAAATGAATATATCAGGGGACTTACTATTGACCTACGTCTGTACTGTTGATCCGTACTAATGACTTGCTATTATTTACCCCATTCTGAGACTCCGTTGGTTGGAAGTTTCGACTGTTCATGTATCTTGATTATTATTGTCTGTCAGCTTTGGTTGAATGCTTTGAAAGGCGACCGACGACTAGATACGAGGCACCCTCGCTCAGGGGCTAGTCACATCTACGCATAATTCGTCGTAACTAAAAAGGCTTATTCGTCGCATTTCTGTATCGGCTAACGTTTTATTCGATTGTTCTTGATGGATTCATCAATCAAATCATAACCATGACGTCACTGCGAATGATGTCATAATTTCACGTAGATGCCATTTTGTCTTCGCCCCGACATATATAAATAAAAATCAATTGGCGAATATATGTATGCGTATGAATTCAGAATGGCTATACAATAAATGGCTATGGCTAAACAATAGTGCACCTATTTGGCTAATTCTTTTTTGCTATGTTTTTAATTATCAGGACAGAGTTTGAAAGAAAATGGAAATTGTTGTGATTACAATATCCCAGAAATGTTAGCGTTTATAATATCAATAATAGGATATAAATGAGTATTTGTTTAAAGTAAAGGTGCGTGTACAGGGTCGCGGTACGTGTCGTGGTTGCCGAGCTTCTCGGTGGAAGTGACCCGCGTGAGAGCCGAACCCGCGCTCTCCCTCTCCGCGGCGCATCTCGACGCGCTCGCCAGACAGGTACCGGCACAGCACGACACGCCACGACACGACACGACACGACACGACACGCCGCGACACAACACGGCACGACACGCCGCGACACAACACAACGCACATGTAGTCTGGCAATGTTATTTGACCGTCATAAATGGACTTGATTGTCAAATTAAGAGTGATAACAAGATGAACGGGAATTAGAATATTTCTTACTACAGTTTTATATTTTTTAGATATAGCTCAAAACTCTGCTATTTTTTTTCCACTGGTAACATTGTAAATGATGTGAAACATCTTTTGGCGACCCCTGGCAGTAAATTCGGTCTGTGCGCCGTCACGGTAAACAGCATGACGTTACCATATTCGTCACGGTCCTCTATAAGGCCGAGCGCGTACTAGTTGCGGTGCGAAATAAAAACCGCACCGGAATAAAAATCCGTAACAGCTGGTCCGCGCACTGCGGTAAAATTTGCGGATAGTCTAAGGGCCAGTGAAGGCAAGACCTTCGTTATTTTATATTGATATTTATTATTTAAATTATTTTTTATTGTCTCTTGAGAAATAATATAATATTGCTGTTTTATTTTGCAAATAATACAAATAAATATATCTTCTATGATGACGCTTTATCAAAAATGAATTACATTTTTTAAATAAACTGCACAAGGAGTAATAGTAATACCTGTACTTGTGGTATAATATATTTACTTTCAGAACTAGTAACGTGTCCTGGCTTCGTCAAAGTAAAAAATAATAATTACTGAATGGTTCTTAATAGAGACATTAAATACTTTTTGTACGTATTCTTAAGATCAACTTCGTAGTATCTACATTATTTTTTTTTTTTATTGTGGCAACCAAACTTTTTGTGGATTATTATTGCTCTTGTGGAGTAAGTCACAATTACAAATTTCTTGCTATCATTTCAATCGATTGACAGGCTGATGGCTGTCTTGTTAACATTTTCCTGGATGTTTTTATGGGAACTCAAAACCCATGCTCCGTGGTATAATTCCCCATTCAGGTCACTTGTGAACAATAACCAAACTATATTACGTAAGACACCAATATTACAAAATATAGAGCAAAATAACATAAGTTATGAATACAATTTTAAATTCACTACATGACATTCCAAGACCCCGGCAAAAACTCAAACCTACATTATTTATATGTATCTATATTATATATTACAACTGCTAAAAATGCAATTAACTCATTTTGAAATGTAACGAATGATTTGTAGTAGCGATGTAGGTTGGTGTGGTGCTTTACATTAGCGAACTGTGAAATAGCAGTGATGTTATATCAGTTATATGTATCGAGATAAGTAGTGAAGACGGGGGTGCGGTGTGTATGTGTGCAGGTGCAGCAGATGTTCCCGCAGTACGGAGTGGCGACGCTGGCAGCGGACCTCGCGGCGACGCGCTCCGCCGACCTCACGCTCGACAACATCCTCGAGGGACGTCTCGCGCCCCTCGCGCACCTCCCCCACACCGACACCCCCGCCAGCCTCGTGCACCGACTCCCCCACGCAGGTACTGCACCCCCCCACGCAGGTACTGCGTCCCCGCACACGGGCTCTACGCCCCGCACACGAGCACTGCGCCCCGCACACGGGCACTGCGCCCCGCACACGGGCTCTACGCCCCGTACACGGGCACTGCGCCCCTCACACTGCGCCCCGCACACGAGCACTGCGCCCCGCACACGGGCACTGCGCCCCGCACACGGGCTCTACGCCCCGTACACGGGCACTGCGCCCCTCACACTGCGCCCCGCACACGGGCACTACGCCCCGCACACGGGCACTGCGCCCCTGACACTGCGCCCCGCACACGGGCTCTACGCCCCGAGGGCACTCCGCCCCGCACACGGGCACTCCGCCCCTGACACTGCGCCCCGCACACGGGCACTGCGCCCCTGACACTGCGCCCCGCACACGGGCTCTACGCCCCGCACACGAGCACTGCGCCCCTGACACTGCGCCCCGCACACGGGCTCTACGCCCCGTACACGGGCACTGCGCCCCTCACACTGCGCCCCGCACACGGGCTCTACGCCCCGCACACGGGCACTGCGTCCCTCACACTGCGCCCCGCACACGGGCACTGCGCCCCTGACACTGCGCCCCGCACACGGGCTCTACGCCCCGCACACGGGCACTGCGCCCCTGGCACTGCGCCCCGCACACGGGCTCTACGCCCCGTACACGGGCACTGCGCCCCTCACACTGCGCCCCGCACACGGGCACTACGCCCCGCACACGGGCACTGCGCCCCTGACACTGCGCCCCGCACACGGGCTCTACGCCCCGCACACGGGCACTGCGCCCCTGACACTGCGCCCCGCACACGGGCTCTACGCCCCGTACACGGGCACTGCGCCCCTCACACTGCGCCCCGCACACGGGCACTACGCCCCGCACACGGGCACTGCGCCCCTGACACTGCGCCCCGCACACGGGCTCTACGCCCCGCACACGGGCACTGCGCCCCTCACACTGCGCCCCGCACACGGGCACTACGCCCCGCACACGGGCACTGCGTCCCTCACACTGCGCCCCGCACACGGGCACTGCGCCCCTGACACTGCGCCCCGCACACGGGCTCTACGCCCCGCACACGGGCACTGCGCCCCTCACACTGCGCCCCGCACACGGGCACTGCGCCCCTGACACTGCGCCCCGCACACGGGCTCTACGCCCCGCACACGGGCACTGCGCCCCTCACACTGCGCCCCGCACACGGGCACTGCGCCCCTGACACTGCGCCCCGCACACGGGCTCTACGCCCCGCACACGGGCACTGCGCCCCTCACACTGCGCCCCGCACACGGGCACTGCGCCCCTGACACTGCGCCCCGCACACGGGCTCTACGCCCCGCACACGGGCACTGCGCCCCTCACACTGCGCCCCGCACACGGGCACTGCGCCCCTGACACTGCGCCCCGCACACGGGCTCTACGCCCCGCACACGGGCACTGCGCCCCTCACACTGCGCCCCGCACACGGGCACTGCGCCCCTGACACTGCGCCCCGCACACGGGCTCTACGCCCCGCACACGGGCACTGCGCCCCTCACACTGCGCCCCGCACACGGGCACTGCGCCCCTGACACTGCGCCCCGCACACGGGCTCTACGCCCCGCACACGGGCACTGCGCCCCTCACACTGCGCCCCGCACACGGGCACTGCGCCCCTGACACTGCGCCCCGCACACGGGCTCTACGCCCCGCACACGGGCACTGCGCCCCTCACACTGCGCCCCGCACACGGGCACTGCGCCCCTGACACTGCGCCCCGCACACGGGCTCTACGCCCCGCACACGGGCACTGCGCCCCTCACACTGCGCCCCGCACACGGGCACTGCGCCCCTGACACTGCGCCCCGCACACGGGCTCTACGCCCCGCACACGGGCACTGCGCCCCTCACACTGCGCCCCGCACACGGGCACTGCGCCCCTGACACTGCGCCCCGCACACGGGCTCTACGCCCCGCACACGGGCACTGCGCCCCTCACACTGCGCCCCGCACACGGGCACTGCGCCCCTGACACTGCGCCCCGCACACGGGCTCTACGCCCCGCACACGGGCACTGCGCCCCTCACACTGCGCCCCGCACACGGGCACTGCGCCCCTGACACTGCGCCCCGCACACGGGCTCTACGCCCCGCACACGGGCACTGCGCCCCTCACACTGCGCCCCGCACACGGGCACTGCGCCCCTGACACTGCGCCCCGCACACGGGCTCTACGCCCCGCACACGGGCACTGCGCCCCTCACACTGCGCCCCGCACACGGGCACTGCGCCCCTGACACTGCGCCCCGCACACGGGCTCTACGCCCCGCACACGGGCACTGCGCCCCTCACACTGCGCCCCGCACACGGGCACTGCGCCCCTGACACTGCGCCCCGCACACGGGCTCTACGCCCCGCACACGGGCACTGCGCCCCTCACACTGCGCCCCGCACACGGGCACTGCGCCCCTGACACTGCGCCCCGCACACGGGCTCTACGCCCCGCACACGGGCACTGCGCCCCTCACACTGCGCCCCGCACACGGGCACTGCGCCCCTGACACTGCGCCCCGCACACGGGCTCTACGCCCCGCACACGGGCACTGCGCCCCTCACACTGCGCCCCGCACACGGGCACTGCGCCCCTGACACTGCGCCCCGCACACGGGCTCTACGCCCCGCACACGGGCACTGCGCCCCTCACACTGCGCCCCGCACACGGGCACTGCGCCCCTGACACTGCGCCCCGCACACGGGCTCTACGCCCCGCACACGGGCACTGCGCCCCTCACACTGCGCCCCGCACACGGGCACTGCGCCCCTGACACTGCGCCCCGCACACGGGCTCTACGCCCCGCACACGGGCACTGCGCCCCTCACACTGCGCCCCGCACACGGGCACTGCGCCCCTGACACTGCGCCCCGCACACGGGCACTGCGCCCCTGACACTGCGCCCCGCACACGGGCACTGCGCCCCTGACACTGCGCCCCGCACACGGGCTCTACGCCCCGTACACGGGCACTGCGCCCCTCACACTGCGCCCCGCACACGGGCTCTACGCCCCGCACACGGGCACTGCGTCCCTCACACTGCGCCCCGCACACGGGCACTGCGCCCCTGACACTGCGCCCCGCACACGGGCTCTACGCCCCGTACACGGGCACTGCGCCCCTCACACTGCGCCCCGCACACGGGCACTACGCCCCGCACACGGGCACTGCGTCCCTCACACTGCGCCCCGCACACGGGCACTGCGCCCCTGACACTGCGCCCCGCACACGGGCTCTACGCCCCGTACACGGGCACTGCGCCCCTCACACTGCGCCCCGCACACGGGCTCTACGCCCCGCACACGGGCACTGCGTCCCTCACACTGCGCCCCGCACACGGGCACTGCGCCCCTGACACTGCGCCCCGCACACGGGCTCTACGCCCCGTACACGGGCACTGCGCCCCTCACACTGCGCCCCGCACACGGGCTCTACGCCCCGCACACGGGCACTGCGTCCCTCACACTGCGCCCCGCACACGGGCACTGCGCCCCTGACACTGCGCCCCGCACACGGGCTCTACGCCCCGTACACGGGCACTGCGCCCCTCACACTGCGCCCCGCACACGGGCTCTACGCCCCGCACACGGGCACTGCGTCCCTCACACTGCGCCCCGCACACGGGCACTGCGCCCCTGACACTGCGCCCCGCACACGGGCTCTACGCCCCGTACACGGGCACTGCGCCCCTCACACTGCGCCCCGCACACGGGCTCTACGCCCCGCACACGGGCACTGCGTCCCTCACACTGCGCCCCGCACACGGGCACTGCGCCCCTGACACTGCGCCCCGCACACGGGCTCTACGCCCCGTACACGGGCACTGCGCCCCTCACACTGCGCCCCGCACACGGGCTCTACGCCCCGCACACGGGCACTGCGTCCCTCACACTGCGCCCCGCACACGGGCACTGCGCCCCTGACACTGCGCCCCGCACACGGGCTCTACGCCCCGTACACGGGCACTGCGCCCCTCACACTGCGCCCCGCACACGGGCTCTACGCCCCGCACACGGGCACTGCGTCCCTCACACTGCGCCCCGCACACGGGCACTGCGCCCCTGACACTGCGCCCCGCACACGGGCTCTACGCCCCGTACACGGGCACTGCGCCCCTCACACTGCGCCCCGCACACGGGCTCTACGCCCCGCACACGGGCACTGCGTCCCTCACACTGCGCCCCGCACACGGGCACTGCGCCCCTGACACTGCGCCCCGCACACGGGCTCTACGCCCCGTACACGGGCACTGCGCCCCTCACACTGCGCCCCGCACACGGGCTCTACGCCCCGCACACGGGCACTGCGTCCCTCACACTGCGCCCCGCACACGGGCACTGCGCCCCTGACACTGCGCCCCGCACACGGGCTCTACGCCCCGTACACGGGCACTGCGCCCCTCACACTGCGCCCCGCACACGGGCTCTACGCCCCGCACACGGGCACTGCGTCCCTCACACTGCGCCCCGCACACGGGCACTGCGCCCCCGCACACGGGCACTGCGTCCCTCACACTGCGCCCCGCACACGGGCACTGCGCCCCTGACACTGCGCCCCGCACACGGGCTCTACGCCCCGTACACGGGCACTGCGCCCCTCACACTGCGCCCCGCACACGGGCTCTACGCCCCGCACACGGGCACTGCGCCCCTCACACTGCGCCCCGCACACGGGCACTGCGCCCCTGACACTGCGCCCCGCACACGGGCTCTACGCCCCGTACACGGGCACTGCGCCCCTCACACTGCGCCCCGCACACGGGCTCTACGCCCCGCACACGGGCACTGCGCCCCTCACACTGCGCCCCGCACACGGGCACTGCGCCCCTGACACTGCGCCCCGCACACGGGCTCTACGCCCCGTACACGGGCACTGCGCCCCTCACACTGCGCCCCGCACACGGGCTCTACGCCCCGCACACGGGCACTGCGCCCCTCACACTGCGCCCCGCACACGGGCACTGCGCCCCTGACACTGCGCCCCGCACACGGGCTCTACGCCCCGCACACGGGCACTGCGCCCCTCACACTGCGCCCCGCACACGGGCACTGCGCCCCTGACACTGCGCCCCGCACACGGGCTCTACGCCCCGCACACGGGCACTGCGCCCCTCACACTGCGCCCCGCACACGGGCACTACGCCCCGCACACGGGCACTGCGCCCCTCACACTGCGCCCCGCACACGGGCACTGCGCCCCTGACACTGCGCCCCGCACACGGGCTCTACGCCCCGCACACGGGCACTGCGTCCCTCACACTGCGCCCCGCACACGGGCACTGCGCCCCCGCACACGGGCACTGCGTCCCTCACACTGCGCCCCGCACACGGGCACTGCGCCCCTGACACTGCGCCCCGCACACGGGCTCTACGCCCCGCACACGGGCACTGCGTCCCTCACACTGCGCCCCGCACACGGGCTCTACGCCCCGCACACGGGCACTGCGCCCCCGTTGATAGCAAATATCCTTGATTTCCGGTCGAGCACATCCCCTGTCTCATCCCGTGCGCTGCCCGTGTGCGGGGGCGCAGTGCCCGTGTGCGGGGCGTAGAGCCCGTGTGAGCGCACGGGATGAGACAGGGGATGTGCTCGACCGGAAATCAAGGATATTTGCTATCAAAGAAGTAAATTAATATAATTCTACGTAAAGTGAAAAAAACGCTTCTATTTTATTCAATAGGAGTGATGTCTGGTGCTACGCCGACCACCGCGAGCTCTGAGGAGAGAGGGTCTCCGGAGATGGTGCAGTACGGAGGAGAAGCATCGGGGTCCAGCAGTGCGGCTGTCTCCACGCACTTCGAAGACTACAGGTTCTCTACTTGAGCTTGCTATTTCATTAATTGAATTTTAAATAAGAGTATTCAGTTTTGTAATCGTAACTAAGTAGGACATTGCAATTGTGTCTTACTGATTGCGTTATGTTTAGTGACATCTTTTTTGGAGTTGTTATAAGTTAATTATAAGGAAATATATATCTGGGTGCTGAAAGGCTTATAGATCGTGGGTGGTGACTGCTGGTGGTTTGTGGGCTTCTCAGTGTTGCTACTGTTTTATAGTGCAAGGTAAACTGTTTCTTGATGTAGCCTAAGAAAGTTAAAGTGGGATGACGATTCTTCGCAAAAAAAAACTGTTCTTAAATCGGTCTGAATCGTGGCCTGTAGAATTGATTCATGAAAAAATCAAGGGTTGGTCGATTGATTACGCAATCTTATTTTTTTTTATGAGCTTTTTTAATAAATTATAAATTATTGTATGGTTTTATTTTTATCTAGATAGAAAAAGATCGGATCACGATTTTGTAGTGTGTAGTGTAGATCGATTCTCGGGAACGATTCGATGTTTAATATCGATTAGAATAACCGATTTTTCTATTTGTAAAAATCGATTATCGAGTAAACGATCTCAGATCGCGATCCTTAGTAAATAATGTATGTGCAACAGTGAGGAGGCGGGCGGCCGCTTCCCGGACGTGGCGGCGGAGCGCGAGAGGGCGCTGCGACGCCGCAAGGAGATGTTGCTCGCCACCGCCAGGAACAACTACCTGCGGAGGACGCGGCTCACCGCCACCGCCAACACCGCCACCGCCACCGCCAAACCGCCACCGCCACCGCCGGCCCCGCACCACCAGCACCGCACGCGCGCGACACGTGAGCCGCACTCCCACAGGCGGCCGCTCGAGCCACCAAACTATATTATTCTTATCGAACTCGTTGGTACAGCTACTATCACGTTAAACACAATGCCCACTCGTGCTAACGTACACACATTACTATTCATAAAATCACATCAATATTTCATTTCCTTCATCATTTTCAATGTAAATAATCTTTGTAACAACTGACCGGCGGCTATTCATTCCTATGCTTCTTTATCATATCTATTAGACACATGCATAATACAGGATACATGATAATGGCCCATAAAACTTTGCCATAACTATATAAATTAACCCCAGTAAATTTATATGTCATGCTTTATTTTATACAAACATACGATATAGATAGCTAATTTTTTTTTTTTTTTAATTATTACTAAAATATAATACTAAATTTACAAATATTTCCATAAAAAGTTAAAGTTTGCTTCCTTCTATATTGTGATTTCAAGTTTTAAAAAATAATTCAAACGAGCGCATCATACTTATAACAATATCTAAGAGTTATAATGGTACTTCCGCAGACAACTCTCGTGTGCTCCTAAAAATATACTTGAATTTTCATAATTTTCGTATTGACAATTGAAATTATTGTGTTAGAATAAATACTGACATATTTTTGTACGCTAGGAAAGTAACGTAACGCCTACGTAAAGTAAACGACACGGACAATAAAGCATATTGTACTATAGTTTCTAAGCATCGAAAGTCCAGAGCTGCGATACGGACTCCCGAGTGATATTTATATTAAGATGTAATTTATAGACCAGTGCAAAATCTAGTTTAAAAAAATCACAAAAAGTTATTAAAAAAAATTACAGATAATTTTTATATTAGATAATTTATATTCGGTATATAAATGATAGCTTTGAGGTCAGCGAGTCATTTAACAATGATCGAACTGGCTCGAACCCAGAGACCTCAAATTGTAAAAAGGTGCCTTTAAAAGTGTAGATGTACCAGTAACCGAGAAGCTCACTCACTGAATACGTATATATATTATATTAGGGTGTGCCAAAAAAGTCGACTTTTTTATCTTTCTCTCACCCCAAAATATTATAAAATATATTCAAACAAAAATTATGCCCAAATACAGTTCTTCATTTCAATGTTAAGAGGTGCTCCAACGAACTTAAAATATTCCTATATAAATAATATAGGGAAAAAAATGTACATTTTTGTCACTTGCAAACTGGGAAGTGAACACCCTAATATATATAATTTTACTTTTTTTTAAAGATTGCTCATGTCCTCATAATAAAATTAAATAATCTACAAATCTATAGTCATATGATGGCAAAATGTCACAGTTACGTCCCATGCCAAACCATTTGTGCCTGACATATCCTTTAGGCCATTTGATATATTGACAAAATATTGATGTATTGTCTTACTTTGTTTTCGAACCGTCTACGCTATTGGCACGACGGGTCTTCACAGCTTCACCGGACTACATCACGTATTGTCCTACGTCATACATAACATAAGTGATTCTTTTGTTTTCAATAGTTATCAAATCGTGTACCAGCGGTGGTACACGTGGGCTAAAGATCAAGTTTGACGTGTACCAGCGGTGGTACACGTGGGATAAAGATCAAGTTTGACGTGTACCAGCGGTGGTACACGTGGGATAAAGATCAAGTTTGACGTGTACCAGCGGTGGTACACGTGGGATAAAGATCAAGTTTGACGTGTACCAGCGGTGGTACAAGTGGGATAAAGATCAAGTTTGACGTGTACCAGCGGTGGTACATCGGTGGCGCGGAACATCTTAATCAAATCAGGTACTTCAAACATAAGCCATCAACATAGACCTTATACAATGTATTTATCTGTGTGTGAATAGTACATTTATAAGATTGTAAAATAAATAATCTGCTTCGAAAGCTTTCTTTTTATCCTTAGACCTATTTATTATAAGTAATAATCCAGTGAATGTATAATAATAAAAATTGCTTCTCATTCTTTGTGGAATTATGTTGTAAGTTCTGTCATCTGCATCAGAAAGATTGTTTCAAACTGAAATACTAGATGTTCCATCATATATTCCAGTGATTAGATGTGTGCATCGCTGACGTAGGCTTCTGAACTATATGACCTCATTAATATTCCATTAATTGTTTATTAAAATTTTCCTATATATTTAACAAAATCAGTTTCATACGATCCACCTGATGTGTTTGATACACATCCGGAGCCTCTAATATTATTCTTAAGTAATATTTTGTATCGACGGATAAATTGCAGCATTTTTCTTTTGTTTAATAAATATGTAAATAGGTAATTATATTTCATTTTATAATTGTTAAGTGTTTTAAACATATTGTGAAATTTAATTTTTTTGACAATATATTTGAGATGAATTCTGCTAATTTAAAGTATTCTATGGGTAACAGTTATTACTTTTGAAACTAAGGCCGTTGTGGCTGAAGCAGACTCCTATAAACACGGACAAAACCAGCAAGGAGACTGACAGCCAATTTGTTAATTTTTGATATTAATATAGGTAAAAAATAGGAAACAATTTTTGAAACAAAATACCTACTTAATTCGTGATATGAAGTTTGAACATAGAATATTGGCATTTGTAAAATTCAAGAAATCAGCCTAAAAGTGCCCATATATGTTAGAAATATTACAATTGTTATATCTCATTCAGTTTGATAGTCGTAGCCACTTTTACAAAAAGAAAAAAATTACAAATTTTTCTACAAGCTAATCGCATATATTTTTATAAATATAGTCGCTTAAAAATAATAAATGAAGCTAGTGCTGACGTCCGTAGTGTATAAGCTAATTAGGTTACATTAGACTAATGAAAGTGCAAAATCAACATCGTATTTTCAATGTTTTTAATAAATAGCAGGATGAGATAAGTACTTAATTATCAATTTGTTTTAAATACATCTGATCTCTAATTCATTTGAATAGATATTAATTTTTCATATGCGTATGATGACATGATAATTATTTATACCTACTAAATTTCTGATAATTGTATAACATTCTATATATGCAACTATTGCTGGCTCATTTTTTTAACCTCTATTCATTTTTATAAAGTAAATAATAGAAAGTGTATTAAGGAAACTTATTTTATCAGAATGATTCAATTATTAATAATTTTACACAATAAAGCAAATTCAATGGTTTTGCATGATTTACTAATATTATTTGTTTAATATTCAATGTTCATTTGCATAATATTTAAGTTATAATAATAGAAGGGAAGTAATTAAAGTGTGCTTCTATAAGTCTGTTTGATTTGGTATAACTGCCACAAAGCTGAATCAGATATGTATTTTTAGAATATTGCAACAGATAAAATGGTGATATATCACATAATTTGATGTTAACTCATCATATTTTATAAAACATTTTTATTAAACTTAGGATATCGCGTTGATAACATTTTATAATTATTGTAATGAAAATTTGTGACTAGTCAAAATAAACATTATTTGAAATACTGTGTTTTCAATCTTACCTTATCCTTAGAGATTATAGTATAATCATCAAACAGAAATGTTGTACATAGTACAACAATCTTTAAATTTCTTAACTAATTAATTATCAATCGACTAATTGAATAATACTGAATAACTGTAACATGGAGGTAATGTATACATTAAATATGTGAATACATACTCTTTGGTGAATACTAACAGTGTATCGAATCGGATGGGATTTACCATTAGCAACATACCTGGAATTTTAACATACTATATAGGTACATAGCGAGGCTAAAAGACAAAAGATGGACCTACAGAACCACCATATGGAGAGGACCCCAAGGAAAAAGAAAGAGAGGAAGGCCCTTATCACGCTGGGAGGACGAAATAATAAAAGTCGCTGGTCCAAGGTGGTGGCAAACAGCTCAGGATAGAGAGAAGTGGACATCGTTGGGGGAGGCCTTTACCCAAACTAAATAGCAGGATCAAATAAAGGCTTTTTTATTTTATTTTTTATATAGGTACCACCCTCAGTGCTCACTTACACGATATAAGAAAGGAATGAAAATTTTAAGCTATACATTATCGAACAATATGTGTCAAATCTTTTATTATATACAGTCAAAACCGTTTACTGCGACATCGTTTAGAACAACATGCCGGTTATAATAACCTAGAACAAAGGTCCCTGCTGAATGTTATATGACCGCCTTATTAAAAACATTGCTAATAACGACATACCTCATAAAATGACCACATTTAACTAATATTTCGGAGAATTAGATCTGTTATAACGACCGGCTAAGCTTTATTGTAAACAATTTGAATATAATAGGTATCCACATTTGTCTTCAATGGCTATTTTAAAATCAGGAAAGAAAACAATAGAATTTAGTATAGTGTAGGGTCTTTTCTAATTCTTAGAAACAAAACACGTGCATGCAGTAGAGTCAAAGCCCGCTTTTTCATATCTCTTCAGTTAGTTTGTTACTTATCTATACACAAGACGCACCAAAACTTTGTGGAGTTATTCGTGAACCTTTTTTAATGTAGCAAAGAAAAAAAAAACAAATTAATATTGAAGAAAAATCGCATATTACATCCAAGCTAGAGAGGGGAATTTCAAACAAAGACTTAGCAAAGGACTATGGTGTATCACAAAGTGGTTTAAATATTAAAGGGCTAATAATGTGCCAATAAACGGACCGATTCTTCAACAAAAAGCTAACGATTTTGCTCAACGTTTTGGCGAAGATTTTGTTTGCTCGTCTAGTTTGATTCAACGTTTCCGGGCTCGGCACGGTATTGTCGGCGGGAAAATTAGTAGTGAAGCTGCTAGTGTTGATAAGGATACTGTAGAAGAATGGATAACGCAACAGTGGCCTACATTATTCGAAGGCTACGGACCAGATGAAATTTTTAACGCAGACGAAACTGGACTTTTTTACAATGACACCAGACAAGACTTTAAAGTTCAAAGGAGAGAATTGTTCGGGAGGAAAAATGTCTAAGACAAGATTAACGATCATGGTTGCAGCAAATATGAGAGGATCCTGTAAAAGAAAGCTGTTAGTTATTGGCAAATTTAAGAAACCAAGATGCTTTAAAAATATACACTCACTGCCGGTAACGTATGAAAACAATGTGAAGTCATGGATGACATCGGACATTTTTGAGAGATGGTTAAGAAACTGGGACGCTGAATTGAAAAGAAACAAACAGAAAGTTCTATTTTTGGTTGATAACTGTCCTGCTCATCCGGCTGTTACTAATCTAAAATGCATTAAACTAATTGTGTTCTCATCACCAAATGGTACATCTGTATTGCAACCAATGGACCAAGGTGTAATAAGGTGTTTAAAATCTCACTATAGAAGACTGCAAGTGTTTAAGTTAATACAAAACCTTATTGACAGTAGCGACCAAAAAAACTTTACGGTTCTTGATGCCATCTTGATGATATCAGAAGCATGGACAAACGTTTCACAAAACACTATAGCTAACTGCTTTAAACATGCTGGTTTTAAAGACCTCTTAACAATAACCTCAGATGATGTGATGATGGAGAGGACAATATTTCTCTTGCTCAATTAGCCCAAAATTTACGACCTGCTTTATCTACTACTGAAGTAGAAGAGTTCATTGATGTAGATCACTCTATTGCAATTTGCGCACGAGCTACGGAAGATGATATTGTACGAAATGTTCAAGAGGAAGATGACGAACAGGAAGACTGAAGAACAATTTACTGTACCAACTTTGAATGATGGTATCAATGTTGTTAGTGTATTAAGAAATATTGTTCCTTTTAATGAACAGTTCCATATCCACAGCAATTATGACGATACGTTAATTGAAATCCAACGTGAATTACAAAATATCTATGCACAACAGAAGTGTTCCAAACAGACCAAAATTACAGATTTTATGCTCACAGAAAAATAATATGCATTGTACTTATGTGTAATAAACAAAATGTACATAGTTGAATAAATATATTTTCAAATAATTCCCTATCGATTTGGTTGTACTTTTACGATACACATTAAACATCACCGGTTGTTACGACTATCGGTTTTTACGACTGAATATGTGCAGTCCCGTCAATGTCGTTATAACAGATTTTGACTGTAGATATAATATGGGCATATTGTCGATATTAATGATGTTATTTTTAGTTATTGGCAAATCTAAGAAACCAAGATGCTTTAAAAACATACACTCACTGCCGGTAACGTATGAAAACAATGTGAAGTCATGGATGACATCGATAATATGGGCATATTGTCGATATTAATGATGTTATAAATATTATTTTTTGTTATTTGTAGCCATATCCATTCACCAAAATGTTATTTTAATTTTAGATACACTTTATTTCTATAATACTTACGTATTACGTATATCACAAGTAAAGAATTGGAAACAAAACAAACATAGATTAAACTTTTTGAATAGAAACACTAAATAAACTTTGAAATTGGTTGCAATAGAAAATTACCATGTCACTATGGCTATATATATAATACTGATGCTAACACGCAGTGAAAAGGAAAAAAAGGCCCGATTTTAAAACAATCTTTTTTGGCGCTCGGCCATAACTCATTAGATCTAAGAGATCTTATGAGTAGCTTCAGTGTCTAATAGAATCTCACCGTATTTTAAGTAAAAATCTAGAATCTTATGAGTTGTAATGGATGTAATGTAAAAGTTATAAGAATTAATGAGCACATATTTAGATTACAAATATTCATGAGATTTAATGAGTGGATTAAAAAATCGTAAATAGTAGCCCGACAAAATGACTGCACTGTGACTGATGGTACCACATAAAGATGCCACAGTACAATCCAAAAACAATGGCGACCACCGAGTGACACACTAACCATCGCCGGTCGCCTCTGTCATGCCGGCTTGCGAAAAGCTGGATATGCACAGGCTGATCCCGAAACGCGACCCGCAAAAGTGAATACCACCCTGAGGGAGCCTCCCACGTAGGCTACGTAGGTATGGGGGGGACAGGATAGGAACCTCTGGCTTGCCTACTTACAACGTAAGTAGGCAAGATCAGGGGTTAGGCGGGCGTAGGGTGTAGGTAGGTAGGGTTAGGGATTATAGGGTGGGCGAATGGGGGGAAGTTGGTTAGGTAATCTCTAGCTTGCCTACCTACTTTGTCGGTAGGCAAGTATAAGGGATAGGTGGGCATAGGGTTGTGTAGGTAGGTAGGGTAGGGTTAGGATCGAGGGATGGGGGACGGGAGATAGGGTAGCTTAGGACGGAGTGGACCTCGGGGAGGCTATGGCGGATGAGGAGAAAACCTCGTTATAAAATCAATGGCGGTGCGGCGACTCAGGGGATTTCCTCTCTGTTGCCGGCTGAACCCAGGGGGGAAGGGGCGGGGGCCCTGACCTCCCATTGCACGGGCTCGGCGAGCTGGGAGGCAGTTCGGAGCTCCTATTGGTCTTAGTGTGACGTTATATAGCATATAGCCTTCCTCGATAAATGAGCTAACATCGAAAGAATTATTCTAATCAGAAGTGTAGTTCCTGAGATTAGCGTGTTCAACCATACAAACTCTTCAGCTTTATATATTAGTACTAGCTGACCCGTGCAACTTCGTCTGCACCAAATCGGTTATTACCGGTTTCAATTGTATTTTTAAACGCAAATAATCTTAAAAAACCTAACACCCGATTGCAGCGACATATAGCACTTCCAATTGAGAATCCAAACTATCCAGGGACTCACTCAAACATATACCCAGTTGGTATGTGAGAAATCTTTTAAAATAAGCCTAGAACCCGATCGTAGCATCATCTACCGGGTACAATTAAAATAAAAAGTAACCTACATATATTGGCGGTAATGTAAACAAAGCTTGAGAGGGCTATGGATCCCCAGTTGGAACGAAGTTCCTTTCCATTTTTGTAGACGTTTACTATACAGTCAGTATAGTTTACATTATAAAATATCAAGTTGATAGAGTTAAATTGTAAATTAAATGAAATATAAAATAAAATTAAATTGTTTGAAATGATTTATTTTATTTATAAATAATATTATCGGGCACATTATTGTCAATAACAAAATTGTCTGGCCGTGATAAATTCATGTTTTGAATAGCGTTTAAAAGTTACTGAAAAAAAGCGTTTCCTAAAATTATTTAGAAATCAACATTAAGACCTGTAAAGATGCGCATTAAAAAACATAACGTAAACCGGCTATCAGGTATCCTCAATCCTATTTGGAAGAACATATTAATATATCTTCATATTTAAAGAACCAGCTTTTCTAAAATTTTCGTTCTTGCAACGTTGCTGGCTCTTGTACAAAGGTGTCGCAAAAAAGTCTAGTAACATTAACTACAAATGTTTGTTTTTCGTTATTCTGGAGAACTCCCTGCATTATGTGAGACAAAAATCCTAAATTTAACCTTGTAATATTATAGGTATTACTGTGTCAAGTTTTGTCAAAATTGGATCAGTACTTTCAGAGTGATACATGTTCACAGGGACAGAAAGACAGACAGACAGACAAAAATTGTAAAAGGATTATTTTTGGCTATTATATCGATAACAAATCCTAACCCGATCATTATTTTCAAAAAATATTTATTGTACAGATTTGGCTTTTTTACAGTTTTATTGTAGTATAGATAGAAGAAGATAGATAGATAGAAGATATAGATAGAAGATTGATAAAATAGGAATTAATAATTATAGCCCAGCGAATACACTGAGATAGTAAAATAATAATTGTAACCGTTACTAGTACTACGTTTAATGCATACAGAATAATAATGGCCGAAAACTGTGATGGTCGAAAACGGTGAAGGAAGTGAGAGAAGGCTTATTGTGTGAGAAAAACAGGAGACCCGCGTCGGTCTCATCCCTACTCCGTGCTGTTTACTGGGATGTGATACCGGTATATTCTGGCAAATGAGTTGAGTTGATACAGAAAAAGCGCGTATTTTTTTGTAAAAATTTTAGCTTTGCCATAAGCTCAGGGAGATTTTAATTGAAATAGAGTTTACCAGACTAGGCCCCCCTCGGCAGCAGCTCAAGCCTAGGTCCGTTCCCTCGGCGTGGAGCCCTTGAGTACGCTGCTCGCGCGATACAGTGACACAACACAAAATCTTACATCACTGCGACAACATTACACATATCACCTCCACACACGTGCACGCATACACGCTTACACATGCAGGTGGAAGGGATTTATTTTTTCCCCTTATCAAACTGAAATAGTTTAGAATATTATCCGATACGAAATATATATAAGGGTTGTTGAGGTATGTATGCTTGGTACACATATATGTTTCAACAACTCATATATGTATGAATAGTTAGCTTAGCTTAGGTTAGCTTACATAGGTCGCGAATTGCATGTATCAGGCAACAGCCAAAGCCGAGGTGTGCCGCGCACCCTTGAGCTAGTTGTCAAAATAAAATCGGCTGAGTGCTTTAAGCGCTCGCCTTAGTAGTCCGGTGAAGCTGTTAAGACCTTGCTTGGTCAATAGCGTAGTCAGTTCGAAAAAAAAAAGGATATAGAGTGAAAAACAGTTACAAAAATAATGACGATTTGGTTTTAATTAGCTCTTTCTCTGGGATAACTTACCAAGTAATAATTGATCAGTTATCGAGTGGGATGAAAAATTATTAATTACTAAAATAAGTATTAAAAAATAGGGGTTGGTGTTAGAAGGGTGAAAATTTAAGGTTGTATGTATTTTTGATGCCTCATTATAACAAAATAAAATTTAAAAAGAATGTCAAAAAAATAATGTTAGGGGTGGACAACCGGTAGCCGATTCTCAGACCTACTGAATATGCATATAAAATTTCATAAAAATCGGTCAAACCGTTTCAGAGGAGTATGGTTACTAACATTGTGACACGAGAATTTTATATATAAGATAGATATGTATTAGAGAAAAGGTGGTTTTAAAAGCAAAGGGTACAAACATATTTCTCTGCCAAAGTAAAAACTAGGGTTGTCAGATATTTCACCACAAAATACCTATAATAGAATAGTAATAGCTTTACTGCTATTTATAGGATTTTAAATTCAGTGTAGTTTCTGTAACATACTTTATTATAACAAAACTCTGTATAGCATAGAAATTGGGTTCAACTTTACGGATTTACAATTAAACCACACAAAAAATATTCTATTAGAAACAAATAAATTAATTAGGCATCAGTAAATTTTGAAGTTTATGTTATCAGTTTATATAAGTTATCAGTTTTATTTAAAATAAATCTTTGGCAAATTTGAGTACCAAAACTAAAGACATCAGAGATGTAAACAGCCACCTTGCTTTTGTTAATTCCCAAGAACACTTGTGCCACAATTGCAGTGTCTCTGCGAAATTTATGTTATTATGAAAATGATGGTTGCAGGAACTAATCTTATCAATCAACAACCAAGTCTGCAACCGTTAATATAGATAGTAAATTGAAATTTGTTTTTTTTTTATGAAAAAATGCAGTAGCAAATATAGTAATTTATTTATTTATATATATATAGTAAGTCTTAAGCTTATTTCTAAAGAGTTAACTCTGTAAATATATTTTAAAAACATTGCATCATCTACAAAACTACAATAAATACAAATGACATGGAATAAGGCAATTCCACAATTCCAGGACACACCGCTTACCATCGCAAAAAGTATTGGGATCCTTGGTGTCAACATCTCTAGTGACGTTCAGTTTCGCAGTAACCTGGAAGACAAGGTTAAGCTGGTATCCTGAATAAGGCGAAACGGTACTTCATCCCTGGGCAAAGACTGTTGTACAAAACGCAAGTTCGACCCCATATGGAGTACTGTTGCCATCTCTGGGCGGGAGCACCTGGATATCAGCTTGGACCATTTGACTCGGCGCAAAAACGAGCTATGAGAATCGTTGACGATCCCAAGCTCACAAACGGTATCGAGCCACTAAGTCTACGGAGAGACGTCGCCTCTTTATGTGTGTTCTACCGTCTGTATAATGGTTTGTGTTCGGAGGAACTGTTTAACATTATGCCTGTAGCTGCTTTCCACCATCGCAATGCTCGTCGTCGGCAGGGAATTCATCCCCATACATTGGAACCGAAATGGTCTCGGACGGTCCGGTTTCAAAGGGGTTTCCTTCCACGAGCGATCCGGTTGTGGAATGAGCTTCCTGGTGAAGTTTTTCCTAGAGACTATAGTATGGGGTGCTTCAAGGGGAAAATAAATAGGTTACTTAAGGGTCGGCAACGCGCATGTAACGCTTCTGATGTTACAGGCGTCCATAGGCTGCGGTGAC
Organism: Antheraea pernyi; assembly: GCA_015888305.1. Lineage (NCBI taxonomy): Eukaryota > Metazoa > Arthropoda > Insecta > Lepidoptera > Saturniidae > Antheraea > Antheraea pernyi. The sequence goes on from MU158710.1 coordinate 132,710, forward strand.
CGCTTTTCATCAGGCGGCCCGCATGCTTGTTTGCTACCGACGTAATAAAAAAAAAAAAAAAAAAGATTTAGTAGGATTTAAATAAAACAGTAGTACATTATTGCTATAACATTAGTTTCTAACATCATGTAAACTCACACCAGACTAGGCCCCCCTCGGCAGCAGCTCAAGCCTAGGTCCGTTCCCTCGGCGTGGAGCCCTTGAGTACGCTGCTCGCGCGATACAGTGACATCACACAAAATCTTACATCACTGCGACAACATTACACATATCACCTCCACACACGTGCACGCATACACGCTTACACATGCAGGTGGAAGGGTTTTATTTTTCCCCCTTATCAAACTGAAATAGTTTAGAATATTATCGGATATGAAATATATATAAGGGTTGTTGAGGTATGTATGCTTGATACACATATATGTTTCAACAACTCATATATGTATGAATAGTTAGCTTAGCTTAGCTTACATAGGTCGCGAATTGCATGTATCAGGCAACAGCCAAAGCCGAGGTGTGCCGCACACCCTTGAGCTAGTTGTCAAAATAAAATCGGCTGAATGCCTTAAGGTCTCGCCTTAGTAGTCCGGTGAAGCTGTTAAGACCTTGCTTGGTCAATAGCATAGTCAATTCGAAAAAAAAAAAAAACATGTAAACTCTCTCTTGTAGGGAACAATGAAACAATGAATAATATATGAAAAATCTTTACTTATTGAATAAAGTTACACAATAATCTACCCTATGAAATTAATAACCACAATGTGAAGCACTAGGTGTGCAAATATGAAGTCTGCAAAACCACGCTCTGCACTCAGCCCTTGAAATTCATTTTTGTTCTCTGGATTTACTTGCAGTCTCAGGCAAACTAAAACAAAGTTAAATACATTAATTTTCAATCTCTTTTAACTACTTGGTTTACAGTTCATTTCTAATGCAAATCACAGACTTTCAATACAATTATCTAACCAAACATATACCGTAATCATTTATCTTATAAAAGTTGTGAAAAATAAGAAATATAGTTACACATTACCTCCAAGAACAAACGAACTGACAGTAGAAATAAACCCACTCAAGAATGAGTTGAAAGGGAATGTGCCGACAAGGCAGCAATAAGCAAACTGAATTACGGCAGTTAAAAATACATATAGTAGGTAAGCGTCAATAATTTTTAACTTTTTGTTTGTTTTGGTTGTATACTCTTGATATAATTTAGGAATCACAGCTGTAAGAGACGACATTTTTTCAAAATATATTCGGCTTTTTAGATACGGCAGAAAATACACGTCACTTCTATGGTTTGACTTTGACAGTTGGTACTTTTTTTTCTTAATTGTGGCAAGGCGTGACTGACGCGTCTGCAGTTATCTATAGTCAACATTTTGTTTCTTTGTATTAAAACTTTCAATGTATTAAATACCTTTTTTCTATTGTTAGTGTCGTTTTTTTCTACAAACGTAGAATAAGGCGAAAGATAAAATTTTTGATAAGATTTTTATCTTGTTACGCCAAAGAAGTATAACTTCTAAAGCGTGTGCATAAGTACATACACACTTTTTTTCATATATGTATTCGATAAAGACATGCACAGAAAAAGAGAACAGTGTTTCGTGAACATATGAGTTGATAACCATTTGCAATACCTGAAAAAAGAACCTAATCCATCCAATTATATAAAATATTTATTAACAACTTTCATTCTTTATTTTCTCTACGTTGTATAAATTTACATTGTCAATTTGTATTCAATGCACGTAAGTGTACAGCCTGAGTGCATATGCGTTCGGCAGGGCTTGCAGCGGGGCGTCTAGCGAGGCATGAAGCGGTCGAAAGATCTACTTGCCCGCGAGTTAGGAGACCTATGTATTAATGCATCTGTTTGACACGAACGCCGCAGCTCCGTCCCGCTCGACGCTCAAATTAAACGTACATTCTGGCTGGTACACTAAGCGTTACACAAAAAAATCTGTAAATTTTTGTAAAAATATATCAACATCTGTTACGTAATTTAGAAGACCTAATGGAGCACATAGACGTGAAAATCGACTTTGTTTTATATTTATATTATATTAGTATATTTATATTAGTATTAGACATAGACTAACAAGCCTGCGAGTTTGTAAGCGGTTTCATATTAGACAACCTGTAAGTTAAGCTTAAAGGAGGTATATCCAGTGTGTTTATTAATTAATTAGAAAGAATATAAAAAGTCATTCATTATTCAACAATTGACAATCGTCACCTGTCATACGCAGACATTAGGAAAATTGTGCTTGTCATTCGTTCGATTTTGTTTTATTAATACTGTTGGATTATATTATAAAAGAACAAACATGTTAAGTGTAAATGAAAATTTCCCCGAATATGCTGTTCCTGGTGCCAAACAGGTTCGCTTCGAACCGTACGCGGATAATGGTGGCAGCGTTGTTGCAATCGCCGGCGATGACTATGCAGTCATTGGAGCTGATACTCGTCTTAGTACTGGCTTCTCTATCTACACTAGAGATCAAAAGAAGTTGTTTAAACTATCAGAACGCACGGTACTTGGCGCGACGGGCTGTTGGTGTGATACACTCACCCTTACCCGTTTGCTAAAAGCCAGGATGCAGATGTACGAACATGAACACAACAAGTCGATGACGACTCCTGCGGTAGCGCAAATGCTCTCCACAATGCTGTACTACAAACGCTTCTTCCCTTACTACGTATCTAATGTCTTAGCTGGCTTAGATGGAGATGGCAAAGGATGCGTATACAGCTATGATCCAATAGGGCACTGTGAGCGCTCTAATTACCGTGCCGGAGGATCTGCAGGAGCCCAGCTTCAGCCACTCCTTGATAATCAAATTGGATTGAAGAATATGCAAAACGTCAGTGAAGCTCCATTACCTAGAGAGAAGGCTTTAGCTTTGTTGAAAGATGTCTTCATAAGTGCTGCAGAAAGAGACATTTACACTGGAGACTCAATCTACATTCTGATCATCACTGCAAATGGTATTCAGGAAGAGAAATTTGAACTTCGTAAAGATTAATTTTATATACTTGCATCAATTATTGTAATAAATATTTTTAAAAATATATTTTTTTTACTCATACATATTAAAAGTAAGTATCAACTACAATTATACTGAAATATATCTTATAGAAATGGTCAAAAACATAAATATCTTATACTTATTTTAAATTGATTTGTCTGTTGTCTTAAGCCACTGAATTCATTTAGTCCAGGACTTCTCAAAGGCTTAAACATGCTACATATTTTAATGCTTTTTATAGGAGCTAACCTGCTAAACAATAATAATGTAATTTGACAAGTGCAGTTCAAATTAATTTGTAAATAAACAATAGTTTAAAAAAACACACTTTCATAAAAAATCCAACTAACTAAAAGACAGAAAATAAAATTTAATAAATTTGGATTGAGAATAGTGTAAATTAGAAATAAATGTATATTTTTGTAAAAAGTGTCAAAAAAATTATAAAAATACTGATATCTGGAGGTGCTGATATTAACAGTGACGATAGTTTTTTTAAACTTTTAATTATTATTCATTTTTTTATCTTTTCGGATTATTGCATTGTCATCGACCTTTGACAGGTGTGCAAAGTTTGAATTAAATCTGTGATCGTTCAAAGTAGGACAAAATCGAGCTCAAAGGGGTCGGTTACAAACATACATACATACAGGTGAAGCTAATAAAAGCGTGATAAAAAGATATAGATGTTAAGTAGTAATGCTAAAATTAAAAACAATCACATTTAAACCAGATAAAATAAGTGGTTTCTAGGAAGTAACAAAACCATTTATTATGAGCACTAGCTAGCATAAAGTAAACAGACCATTAATTTAACAAGTAACCAAATTTATTAAAATAATTACAAGGTAACTAATATAACTTATAGACATTTTGTTCATAATATTTACAATTTTCATTTAACAACATAATTAATCATTTACATACAATTTATTTATTGTACTTAGGCATAACAAATATATTCTGCGGGAATATTTTATCAAACATTTCGCTTACTACATCTTGGCTTAAGCTGTCACCGATAATTGTTGCTTTTAATCTTGGAGGTGTGGTGTTCCCTGCCACAAGGGGATGTATATTATAACATAGTTCAACTTTGTCATTAGGAGGAACTGTTATGGTCATTTTTTTATATCCTGAGAACATATAGGCATCTGTACCTTCCACTGAAATATTAAGTTTAATTGGAGACACTGACTTCCCTCTCAAAGTGCATTTCACTGGCACTGATGTAAGCTGCTCCACCACTTCTGGATAATCAATGTCAATTGCTATTTGACACTCTTCAACAGGCAATCCTGACAGAGCTGTAGTGCTCATCACTTGATAACCATCTGGGTTGTCTTTCCTCCTCCATGTTATATTGTAGAGACCGACTCGAGAAGGATTATCTTTAGGTTTATGGTTAGCTTGAATGCAAATTGCATCAGAAGCAATGTTCTTCTCAGCTACTTCTGTGTTACTTATACAAGATGAAGGTTTATTTTTATCAGCAATCTTAAAGCAGTCTACTAATTCTAATTCTGTATCTATTATTATAAGATTCCAAGGACTTAAAATTTTTATCTGAGGCATCACTATAAAAGGGTCATCCACAAAACATTTTGATATGGGTTTGAAATTCATTGCAGCAAAATTAGTGGTCACTTCAAATGGTTTAATAACTGTTATTTTTGTGATAAAGTCCTTTGTGCACTCTAATTTTGATATTTCAGGTAGATCAATAACATAAGACACTTTTATTTGAACTGTTGTAATAGCAATTCTGTTTGTTTTCAAGTAAAATTTGTTTGAATGTGTCGAAGTATCGGTGAGATTACCCACTACTATGTTTAACGGCTGGAGTTGAGGCTCTCCTTCTATCAGACTTAGTTCAGTTACTGACTCTGGGTTTTGATTATCTGGTGAACTTAATAAAGAGACAGCTATTTTAACATCACAAATTGGGCTATCTTCATTATTTGTTATGGTAAATGCTGTGGGAAACCATTCCCCTTGAAGAGCAGGACATGAGTTTGTCACAGTTAATGATAGTTTACATTCTCTTGATATAATTGACACTGTTGTTAGAGGCACAATACACTCAAATTCATAATCATTGTTTTGACTTACTATGAAATGTAACAATTCTGGGTGAACTAAGGGATCTGAAATTTTATTATCATCAGTTTTAAAGTTTAAAATAATCTTTCTCTTCCTATTAGTGTCAAGAACAAAATAGACATTTTTAATATACAACTCTGACCCATTATCATGGGGATTGGGTTTAAACTGGCACATAAATTTTTTCACTCTACCTCCCTCCAATACAATGGAGCTATTATTATCCATCATGGGAATCTCTATTGTTTCTGTATGACTAGCTATTGTTACAAAGGCATTCTTTACTTGAAGCATTGTGGTATAAACTAACCTTACATACACTTCCAATTCAACTATCTGATCCATTCTGTATTTTTGTTGTTTAAATTTTGGTTTTATTTCTAAAAAGCTAGAAATGTTCATCATATCTATTGATACTGTAAACGGTTCCTTCTCTACAGCTGTTTGCCACAACTCCAAAGCTTTACACTGAGCAGGTGCTGGAAGATCAGGTTCTGGTGCAGGAATGTTACAATTTAGGACTGACATAATATTCCTGAATATTCTATCTTTGTCATTATTTGGCACATGAATAAACTTGGATAGAGCTTCTATTGACAGCTGAAGGTAATCTTGTATTTTTGCTGACAAGTAGGCACACTGCAAGGCACGAGTTAGTACGTGTGAGGCTAGGTACCACCACTTTTCTTTTCTGTAATCCCATAACATATGAGTAAGTAAGGTTAAAGCTTTGCCATAATCAGCTGAGTAATAGTACTCATTAGCCATTTCAACAACGAGCTGCTTTCTCATACGAGGTGACTGGAATGTTTTGAACTGTGAAATGGCACAGCCTAAGAAACTTATAATCATTGCGCAGTGATTGAAAATCCTCTCATTATACTGCAAAGCCAGGATTGCGGCTTGCTCCTTCTGCGGGTCATGGGGATCTGCACTCAACCTACCAGGACGCCAAGGTCTTTGACCATAAAACTCAATAATACCCTCTAGAGGATCAGGTGGTGGAGGATATTGATGAGCTTCGGTGCAAACTGATCTCATAGCCTGTCTTCGTTTCACTGTAAATTGAGCTGCATATTGGTAATAGAACCCAGGGTGCTGAGACTGTATTGCAGGAAGTCCTGCTCTTATAGCTTCATCAAACAGCTCCCCAAAAGCACTATATTGTCTGGCAATCCATCCATAATGTTCAAACAGTAACTCGGTAGAGCCTACCCTGCTCTTATACTTTTCTATGTGAGATTTAAGTTGAGCTATTGCATCTCTGGGTAAGTTTAAAGCAAACAGTAACTTGCACAGTTTGTAGTTGATATAACCAGCTACAGTTCTCACTTCATGGATGTTGGTATCAACCGTTCTAGTTTCCAGTAAATTATTGTAAGAATGCATATAGTGTTTATGAGCTGTGCTCACGTCTTGTTTCAACTCATTCAGATAACCGAGCTTGAACTGATGTCTCACAAACAGATACTGATGTGTAGTCTTATTAAGATGATCACGGTGTTGTTTAATATTCTTGGTCTCATGATGATAGTAGTTTTGGGAGATGTCGTAAAAAGCATTTTCTAAGCGAACAATGTAGCCCATGAGGTGATCACTGTGTGGGAGTACAAACAGAGATTTTGATTGTATTTCACAAGCGGAACACAACGTCTGAGCTCTCTCAGCACCAAGCATGTACTCCGAAGGAGGCGGAGATTGCCGGCTCTGTATGACGACAACTGCTATCCTCGTAGCATGACCTTCCACCGCCGCGCGGATTGACTGCACTTTAGAAGCACACTCGATTATCTTTTCATTCCATTGTGGGTCATTCCAGTCCATGTCATAGAATATTACAACTACAGCGGGTATTAGAGACACACGCTTCTGTATCCAGTTCTTCTTCAATATACCTTTTGGTATATACCACTCATAGGAATTTCTTTTTGGCTTCACAACAGGAAATTCGAACGTGTTGTTGAGTAATTTAAAGCGGACAGGCGTGCGGTCCGCACGCCTGTTGTTCGAAAAGGCATCCCATATCTCCTTGTGTACAGCATTATTGATGGCATCTAGTCCTGAAAGCCCAATTAGAGCTAAAGGCTTAACTATGATCTCGGGTGGAAACTCTGTGTAGTCACTGGGCTGGGTCGCCATCGTGCTCGCAACTCTGTGTGCGGCTAGAATGCGCGTTATGATTTACGGTGTTATTTCATTTTAAAAATACTGCGTGTTTCATAAATTAAATTATTATCACAAATTCCAACACAACACCCCCATCATTTGCTAAAATCGCCATTCGTCAGCAAGACGTCAAATTCATTTGACAGCTTTGAGAAAACATGGAAAAATAAAACGTTAGGCAACTGTGACACAGACTATAATACAGTTTTTATTATGGTCTGTTCTAAAATTATAAATGTTGTTGGTCTGTGGAACGACAAGAAATGACAGCGTAATATCTGTGGCTAAATTAGAGATGGGTAATTCATTGAAAATCTTTGCGCTAACTCAGTAACTCAGGCGCAGTTTATTGCGCCGGCTCATTGCGCTAACTCAAAATTGCGCCATGACGAAACAACAACAAAATGAAAACATGCCGTTTGAGCAACGGAATGCGCGCCATCTATCTGTAAGCCGCGCTCACAGGTACTTAGCACAAACAGCGCGCAAACTGCGTTAGCTCATTTTTCACTTATCGAGTGAGAGAAATAATTAATAATATCGCATATCCAAAAGTGATGTATTTCAATGAATTTTTGTCTTTGTTACTTCAATGCAGAAGAATTTAGAACACAAAATAATAATACTTTTGTACACTAAAACACAATAACAAATTTAAATAAATCAACCATGTTTTTCTTTCAACTAGTCCGCACAGAATCGATTATAGTTCATTCGATTTGATTTTCGAATGTAAACATATTCCATCATTTGTTTTACACACAGCTGTCAACTCGGCCATCTGTCAAAATAAATCCTTATGGACAGGACACTGCTTGGATTCCTGGCCATTGAGGTATCTCTGGGAAATAATCAGTGGATTCTTGCATAAAGAATGCTGTCCAATCTGGTTCCTTGAACTATTATAGACTATATACAGAAGATCAACGCTAAAACTTGTTTATTAGAAGCATTGCAAAAGGATTGGAATTTTTCCAGAAAATATAAGGGAAAACCTTACGGTTCTCTCCAAAATGAAGTTCCACAAAAACCATGATTTTTTTAAATTCTCATATGTAACTAAGTAAGGCCGTTACTTCCATCATCTGTTGTCTTAGTTTAGGTCATACTTGTACACCAGTGCATTTGTCTAATTTAAGGATTAAGGACCATTCTCTCTGCGAATGCAGCCTAGACGATGGTTCCACAGATCATATATTCTTTAATTGTTCGAGAAACAGATTCTCCCTTTTCGATATCCCTCCTTATATTCCCCCTCCTGCTATCCTTACGTGTATCTTAGCTTTAGTGAATATAACCCTTTAATTTTACATGTCTTGTCATTATTTATTAAAATTAACAAAATCAAACTTTAATCAGATCATCTATTTCTTAATCAATATGCATCTAAGTTTGCTTATATGTATACTTGTAGGAAACATACAATAACTCGGTCTGAACACAAATTAATTATCTTCGTTTTCGTATTTAATTTTTTATCGGTCTCTTTCGTTTATGACACTATCTGCCACAGACAGCGCACACTCTGTATCTACATAACATTGGCGGAATTGTGTATTGCTTACACACCGTGCCATAAATTAAAGAAGAAGAAAAAGCAGTAAGGTGAAATCTAGAAAGTAAAGATTACCTTGGTATAATTCCATTTACATATCACAGAGTTGCTGTTTATAAAAATGATATTGGAATTTCCCGGTACTGAGCTGTGCGCCAACTCATTTTGAAGAAGTGAGTTAAGACATCCAGCGCAGTAAACTGAGTTGGCGTAATTGCGTGGCGCAGCGCAGTGTTACACATCTCTAGGCTAAATACTTCTAAACATCTAAACACAGACTATTAGTAGTACAAGTAATCTAAACACATTTGTAACGAGTAGTCCGGTTAAGCTGTTTAAGACCTTGCTAGCAATAGTGTAGTCAGTTCCAAAAAAACAACGTTTGTAACGTCGGATGTCAAGTTTATTGGTACATTTTTTTTTCATTTTTGCAACTACATTCTGAAAAGAATCACAATCATGACTTCTCAAGCATTAGCATCACTTACAGCAACGTACACAGATTCAGAAGGTGAAGAGGATATGGAGGTCCCGACTCCAGAAAAGGAGGATCGTCAAGACCCCAATTCTGTCCCAGGTAGCCCCAAAAAAGTGGAACTTTCTGACAAACCGGCCTCTGCACCAGTCACACCTAAGAAAAGATTAGTTAGTTACGTGGACGATACAATAGTTTCTGATGAGGAGCCTTTGTCACCAAGCAATGAGAATCAGGATGACATGCGGCGCCTATCAATGGAGACAGACACTGATGAAGCTCTACCGCGCTCCGATCCCGACGATTCTCAAGACGGAGTGACTATACCACCTGAGCCTCCAGGCAAGTGCCCCAAAGAATTACAAGAAACCATAGCTAAATATTATAACCGCATGCTGACAGAGGGTCTTGACATGAATAAAATCATACAAGATAAGAAAAATTTCCGAAATCCTAGCATATATGAAAAACTTATACAATTCTGTGGTATAATTGAACAAGACACAAATTATCCTCCAGAAATATATGACCCCTTAAAGTGGGGTAAAGAGTCTTATTATGATGAACTTGCTAGAGTTCAAAAAGTTGAGATGGACAGAAGGGACAAAGAGAAAAAGGAAAAAATGGCTAAGATTGATTTTATCACTGGTGTGGCGAAGAAACCTGAGAGTGATGATGAAAAAAAGAGAAAATCAAAATGGGACCAGGCCGCACCAAATGTTGGTGCAAAACCAACAATCAAGCAACCTGGACTTGTACAACAACCATTAACAAGTAATGTTACTGGCACAAAAGGAACTGTTATATCTGCATTTGGATCTTTGCCAAAGAAACCAAAGATCTGACATGAAGATCTGCATTCAGAATATGCATTTCAAAATGAAGATTTATCCATTTCTCCAGTCTGTTTGGAAGCAGATTTGTCATAAAAAAAAAATTATATTAGAAATGCTTATATAATTAATGGCCAGGTGATGAGACAGTGTAGTTGATTAAAATAAAATAAAAATTAATATGCCTTATCAAAATTAAATATCATTTCTATTTTTTTCCATATTATTTTGTCTTCATTAAATATGTATTTAATCCAAACAATGATTATCCTTTATTGAATACATATCTTTGATTAAAATGTATTAGGATATCCAGATAGAGTAATTCTATAAAAAATGATTACAAAATAAACTTAAACCATGTTATTACAAAAAAGTTAAATACGTATTAAATACTTGGTTTAAAAACAATACGTATTTAACTTTTTTGTAATAACACCGATTTTCAGACTTGGAAATGTGCTTTTTTTTAATTTTACAAGATGCATGTAAATATGTAAAAGTATAGTAACTGTGCAGCCATATCTTACAGTAACAAATTTTATAATTATGTCCATATAGAATGTCTTATAACTTTGTTTTTGGATGAAAGGTACTCAATATCCTTTTCTGTACCTACTCTTAACAACATGTATGCAATATTTAATGGTAATTGGTTGAGTAGTTAAGGCATGAAAGATTTATCCGTTGACTTACGAAGCGGCAGATTGGCCACTTGTCTTTTAATAAAACAATAAGTTTCCCTCCATCGGCAATGACATTTAGTATGTGTACCCTATATTATATTATTATTTATGCTCACAATAGTATATTTAATTATATGAAAATTTTATATAGTTTTTATATTATCATATATTTAGAATTGTTAATGTTTTTTCATAAATAATTATAGCTAATTTAGAATATATTTCATTTTTTTCTTATGATCTATTAGCAAGTATTGTGTAGCAAATAATTCTTTGTGGCAACATCACTTGACTCATTGATCATGGACAGGTTTCTGTGAGAATGTTGCGTTATTTACAAAAAATATGATAAGTATTATAGGAAGTTATTTATGACTTTATATAGGGTACTATTGTGTTTATAAGTGAATTACGTAGTTGGCGTCCATAGGCGGTTTTTAAAAGAAACGCAATTTTTAGTCCTCTCTAAAACTTATAATTAATGAATACAATATTTTACTTAAACTAAGGTTTGAACCTCCAAGCTCAAGCAATAAAGCGAGATTGTCCTTTTGTCATCGCTTCATTGTCCCAGGAAGTGTTCATTTCACATGGTCAGCGCTTTTCAATGATTCACATGGGAACTTGCACTGTAATCTGAGTCTGCATTATCTGGTTCTAGGTAGTAGAGTACGTTAGGTACGTAGGACAGTAGGTAACAAGTGCTAGGAATAATTGTTGTGTGTTTATGAGTTACTTTATGTTATAGAAAATGCTTTTTCATTTGTATCTTCTTTACGAGTGTCGTTTGTAGTAGATAATTACAAAAATGTAACATACCTATGAAATTGCCGTTCTGCAGTACTGGCCATTTCAAATCAAAATAATTTTTGTTTGGCTAAGAATTCTAATTTCAAATTTATTTTATTTTAAAATATGGTATTCTTTTTCTAAAAGTAGTCATTTGTTTATTGATTAGTGTTACATTTTCATCGCATTTCAATCTTTTTTGTCATTATGGATATGTTAAAAAATCGAGTAATTATGGAATATGAGTACCGTCGTGGCAGCAACGCGGCACAAGCGGCACGCAACATCAACGACGTTTACGGAGCTAACATTACAATTTAAACCAACGCACCACCTGTTATTGGTTTGCTCGCTTCCGTTCCGGGAATTTCGATCTGAAAAATTAACCTCGCGGTCGTCCGAAGACTTTGGTCGACAATGACGAATTAAAGGCGATTGTGGAAGCTGATGATACAGAATCTACGTTTGAATTAGCAGCAGCTTTCGACGTTAGCGTCAAAACAATGTTGGTCCATTTGCGTCAAATTGGCAAGGTAAAAAAGCTTGACTAATGGGTGCTCCATGAACTCAATGACGTGCCTTGCACTGCTCAACAGACACACAAATGAAGGAATTTTGAACCGCATTGTTACCTGCGATGAAAAATGGATTCTGTTTGATAACCGCAAGCGCTCAGCAAGTTGGTTGGATCCTGGTTCAGCACCTAAACAATGCCCTAAACGAAAACTTACCCCTAGAAAAGTGATGGTCACTGTTTGGTGGTCTAGCGCCGGTGTGATTCATCACAGCTTCTTACCAAACGGGGTGAGCATTACTGCAGATGTGTACTGTGAAGAACTGAACACAATGATGGAGAAGCTGGCACATCTCCAACCAGCATTGGTCAATCGCTCGTCTCCGCTGCTCCTGCACGACAACGCGCGACCTCATACTGCACAGCAGACGGTCTCCAAGTTGCAAGAACTGGGGTTGGAAGTTCTCCGTCATCCGCCCTACTCACCAGACCTTGCGCCTACAGACTACTACTTTTTCCAGAATTTGGATAACTCCTTGGCGGGAAAAAATTCAATACCCGAGAGGCAGTACAAAATGCCTTTGAAGAATTTGTTGCCTCCCGTCCAGCTGATTTCTTTAAGAAGGGCATCAATAAACTGCCACTGCGTTGGCTAAGATGCATTGATTGTATGGGTGATTACTTCGATTAATACAAATAAAAAATACATGAAAAAAAATCGTTTAAATTTTTTCATACAAAACGGCAATTTCATAGGTAAAGACCTAGGTAAAGAAATAGGTAAAGATGTTGTACAGAGTGTTGAGACACATAGATAGTTTTGTGTATTTTACTTACCACTTTCATATTCTTGTGTATTTTACATACTACTTTCATATTCTATTTTATAAAACAAAAACATAATTTTGTAATGTTATGCTCCTATTATATGCTCCTAGTATTGCTCCTTTATGAAGAGAGAACAAGAAGAGTGAGTAAGCAGTGCTCATCAAATATCATTATAATTTTTAGTTGTTTTAATATAGATATTTTGTTCACTATAAAACCTATGTTCTAGATTTATTCTCTCCAAACAAGACTGATTTGTTTGCATCATGGAACTCAAACTGGAATGTATCCAACCAAATTAAAGACTAATCATATGCTTTCGGATATATTCAGGATAACATTTCGGGTAAGCCATGGCTTTATAAGTTTCGTGACTATTGCAAGTTTGCTGCGTCTACTATCTGTAGACTGAGGATCTATCTGTAGAGGTGTGCCTCCACTCCAGCCCATCTTGCAGAGCTCAAAATTACGGACAACTGAATATGTGAATGTGGGTTGGATGACGGCACTCGAGAACACATTTTTCTCAATTGCCACGATTTAGTATTGTATTGTGTGTATGATATTTTACTTAACAATATACTACGTTCGTCTGATTTTAACAAATGCACCAAGGTGTGTATTTTCTCCGTTTGTCAATGCTCTGGCTAATCTTATACATTAAAAAAAAAACTTTTAACAGTAATTATTATTTAAATATATATTTATTTAAGGCATGATGTCTGTAAGTCGTTTGTTTGTATTTGTGTATCTCAGTACAAAGAGTATAATAAGTAATATAGCAGTAGTCTAATCTGGAAGAACTAAATTATATAATAATAATTTAATACTATTCTTGGAGGCGTGTTCATATAATATATTATGTATGTGATAAATTAAACACTGTTTTGCAATCGAGACTTTTAATTATGGACTTGTATGTTGAGGAAAAATATATATCCGTCTGTCATCGAATATGTCGTTCATATTCAAAAAGGCCATTGTACATAGACACTTTTTAAAAGCCAGCACGCTACACCACCCCCCTACGGAGAAAAGAAAACCCAGTAAAAAAAAAACATTTACATAGAAAAGTATACACATATCACATTAAATATAAAAAGGTATACAAAATAAAGACTTAGATCTAAAACAATTTGACAATATAAAACAGTATGGGACAAAAAATCTCAAAAAAACTATAAAACAATTATATTAGTTATAATACAATTATATACATTATAATATAATATACACAAAAGTTCCTTACAGGTCTAACACCGGTTTAAATTTAACATTACGCGCAGACCGAGTAACGTACGGTGAGGGCAATGGATCGGTTGTAGGGGCTTGAGGATAGGAGGAACGGAAGTGACTGGTGAAGATGGTGGAAATAAGGGTTGAGAAGTATCTTCCGAGAAGAAAGCCGGTTTTAAGCTGTCGATACTGACTACCACTTTCTTGCCCTTCATATCTGACGTAAGTGTCTTGCCGTCACTTGACCGTTCAAGAACATGATAAGGTCCAGTATAGGGCGGCTGAAAAGGTCGTCGAACATTGTCATCACGCAAGTATACGTGCGTTGCCATGGATATGTCTTTAAATAGAAAAGACTTTTGGTTACCATGGCGAGATGCCGGTACCGGTCGAATATTCGACATGTGTTTGCGCATCCTAACGACCAGATTAACAGGATCTTCAACGATACTAGGGTTCTGCGGTGCAACAAGTAGTTCACCTGGGAGTCGCAGTGTTTCACCGTACATGAGCTCGGCGACTGTACAATTGAGGTCCTCCTTAAAAGCGGAGCGCATGCCTAAGAGTACAAAAGGTAGAGCGTTTAGCCAGAAAGAAATGTTCATGGCACATTAAAGAGGCCTTGCGTTGCCTATGTACGCGCTCTATGATACCATTTGTCTGTGGGTGGTATGCAGTTGTTCTGCGTCGTGGCAAAAGTGATGAGGAGTCTTCGAAATAAGTCAGACTCAAATTGACAGACCCTGGTCGGTCGTGATACAGAGTGGTATGCAACATACAAACCTAGAGATCCGTTCCCTAGTAAAGGTCTCTACGACTTCTTCTGCGGTTATGGAACGCATCGGACATACTTCTGGCCACCTCGTTACCCAGTCTATTACAGTTAAACAATAGCGATAACCATCGCAAACGGGCAGTGGCCCTATTATGTCCAAATGGACATGGAGGACTCGACCAGATGGAGTTTTGAAACTACTGAGGGGAGCGGTATTGTGCCTGGAAACTTTACTGCGTTGGCACGCAGAACACGCTCGCGACCACTCACGACATTGCTTATTAACTGATGGCCAGACATACCGCTCGGTGACAAGGCGGGTGGTAGCTCGTGCGCCAGGGTGGCTCAAATTATGCAGCTTATTGAAAACAGCCCGCCGGTGTTCTGGAGTCACATATGGGCCTATCTGTGGACACATTACAAAACAGAGAAACGCTAGTACCAGGAATATTAATCTTTGTTAGTTTAAGGCTTGAACCGTCTTTCAATAATGTTTGAAGTTCTTCATCAGTGTCTTGAGAACGTGCCAAGGATTCATATTCTTGCTCTAATGAAATTGCCTCACTTCGTGACATGGCATCAGCAATAAGGTTGTCAGAACCTTTAATGTACTGAATGTCAGTTGTGAAGTGACTGATGAAAGACAGGTGGTTCAGCTGTGCAGGAGATAGCTTCTCTCGTCTTTGTACAAAAGCATGTAACAGAGGTTTGTGGTCTGTGAAAATTGTTGCATTACTAACTTCTAGAATATATCGAAAATGTTGTACGCTTTCGTATATTGCTAATAATTCTCGGTAATAAGCAGGCCACTGTGATCGTTTGGAAGTCAACTTTTTACTGAAAAAAGCTAAAGGATGCCATTGACCATTGACTTGTTGCTGCAAACACGATCCCACATGAATACTGGAAGCATCTGTGAACAGACCTAAAGGTACATCATTCACTGGGTGCTGAAGTAAAGTCGCGTTTGAAAGGCTGGATTTACAGGCTTCAAAGTGCTCCAACAGCTTGGACGTCCATAAAAATAGTTTCGCACCTTTACCGTTGGTGGCGACTACAGCGTCAATTAGTGGAGTCTGGAACTGTGCAGCATGAGGTATGAAGCGGCGATAAAAATTAATCATACCGAGAAAACGACGTACCCCTTGGATAGTTTTAGGCAGTGAATAATCCAGTAGAACTTCTACTCGATCCTGAGGAGGGCGTGTCCGTTTAGAGTTAATGGTATAACCTAGAAAAACAACTTCTTCGGCGCCAAATACACACTTTAATGCGTTCACTATGACACCGTAATCTTGTAGTCGTTTGAATAATATTCTGAGATGGTCTTTATGAAGAGATTCGTTCTCCGAATATATGAGGATATCGTCCACGTAAGGAAAAACGAAATCCAGTCCCTGTGTGACCTCATCAATAAATCTTTGGAACGTTTGTCCAGCATTGCGTAAACCGAAGGTCATATAGGGAAATTCGAAGAGGCCAAATGGTGTAACGATGGCGGTCTTCGGGATATCCTCGTGGTATACCGGTATTTGATGGTACGCCTTTACAAGATCGATAGTACTAAAAATTTTGGAACCTGCCAGATTGTGGTTGAAATCGTTAATATGTCGGGCAGGATAACGGTCAGGTATGGTTCTGGCGTTCAGGGCGCGATAATCGCCGCAAGGACGCCAAGATAGTTCTTTTTTTACCGTCATGTGAAGCAGAGAGGACCAAGCACTTTGAGACGGGCGGGCAATACCATTCCGTACCATGCTTTCAAACTCGTTTTTGGCAGCAGAATAGCTGTGGAAGTGTGTGCTGATAAACCAGTCTTACCATCCTCTATCCTCTTGCTGTAACAATTTGGTAAAAGTTGGTAGTGTGCCAAGAAGTCTGCACCAATAATACAAATGCAGTACTGACATCTGCGACTACAAATTGCCAACTGAAGTCACGGCGTAGTCCTCAGTCGAGTCGGAGATTGACGGTACCGAAGGTTCTGATGGAACTGCCGTTAGCGGCACTGAGCTCCCAGTTAGAGGGGCATCTCTTTTCTCTTTTTGTCCTCTACGTATTTGGCCCTAGTTGTCGTGAAATTGTGGGTGCAATGTGGAAGTCACCGTTGTCTCGGCACTAGATGTTGTGTTGCAAATATTGTGATTGCTTGATAATGTTGTAACGACAATCACAGGCGTCGGAGGTCACCAATTTTGGGGGAGTGTTCTTATAATATATATGTGATAAATTAAACACTGATTTTGCAATCGAGACTTTTAATTATGGACTTGTATGTTGAGTCGTTTATATTCAAAAAGGCCAGTGTGCATAGACACTTTTTAATGGCCAGCACGCTACAAACTCTTAGTGATATTATATATAATTTACGGATATATTCAAAGCAACCAAAAAGTTTGCGAGGGCTGTAGATTAAGTTTACAATAATTTTGTGTTCTAACTAATTTAGGAGATAAAATATAAAGTTATTTAAAAATACTGGCAGTCGTTATCTATATTTCAATATCATTATAAAAACACTCTTTTAGCAACACTCTTAATCATAGATAAGATACTATATACTCAGTCAGCATAGATAAGCAGTGCAGTCAGCAAAGAATATAATAAGTAATATCGGAGTCAGTCAGTATCAAAGAGTATATAAGTATTATAGGAAGTCAGTATCTGTGAGTAGTCTTCAGCGTGACCAGATTTAGATTTCTACTTTTTTGGTAGATTATGAGGTACTGGCAACAGAATTTAGTATGTAAAAAATATTAGGTCTTTGCCTATGAAATTGCCGTTTTGTATGAAAAAATTTAAACGATTTTTTTTAATGAATTTTTTATTTGTGTTAATCGAAGTAATCACCCTTGCAATGAATGCATCTTTGCCAACGCAGTGGCAGTTTATTGATGCCCTTCTTAAAGAAATCAGCTGGACGGGAGGCAACAAATTTTTCAAAGGCATTTTGTACTGCCTCTCGGGTATTGAATTTTTTTCCCGCCAAGGAGTTATCCAAATTCTGGAAAAAGTAGTAGTCTTTAGGAGCAAGGTCTGGTGAGTAGGGCAGATGACGGAGAACTTCCAACCCCAGTTCTTGCAACTTGGGGACCATCTGCTGTGCAGTATGAGGTCGCGCGTTGTCGTGCAGGAGCAGCGGAGACGAGCGATTGACCAATGCTGGTTGGAGATGTGCCAGCTTCTCCATCATTGTGTTCAGTTCTTCACAGTACACAT
>MU158710.1:159419-181318 GCA_015888305.1 Antheraea pernyi
GTTCAGGTTTTTAAATATTTGGGTAAGTTTGAAAAATTATACTCATATATTACATAATTTGTTATTTCAAGTTCTTCCAATCTATACTAATATTATAAAAAGGTAAAGTTTGGGACGTTGTAGGGGGTAATTTCAGGAAGTACTAAATCGATTTTGGAAATTCTTATGAAAATGATTATGAAATTCTTATATCAATAGAAAGCCACGTTATTTGTGAATGCCATAGGCTATATATCATCACGCTAAGACCAGTAGGAGCGGAGCACCAATGAATAATGTTTTAAAATCGTTTTTTTTCCTTTTGAGAGTTTCAGCTGTGTGTTGGTCAAAAATAACTATTCCACGCGTACGAAGTCGTGGGCAGAAGCTAGTAATTAATTATCTTATTATTATAATATTATAAACAGGTAAAGTTTGTGAGGTTGTAGGGGGTAATATCTAGGGAGTCGGAGAAAAAATGGTCGAACGAAAACGTTTCTTACGAACGCTGCCTTAACGATAAGAGATAATAAATTGAGTTCTAGAAAAAAGTTGTAGCTTGATAAAATAAATCTATCCGAATTGGGGTCTGTGGAGCCGATTCATGAAAAAATCGACGTCTAAAGAATTGATTAGTCAAAAAATTATCTCAATTTTTTTTTGTGGTTTTGTTTAGCTATATAGTATTGTATGGATTTATTTTTATTCCAAGTTTAAAAAAGTCTAATCGAGATTTTATATTGTCAGACATCGATACATTGGATCGATTCGATTTAATACCGATTAAAATAATAGATTTTTCTATGTTTCAAAATCGATGAATCGGTGTGAGATTGGTATCCATAGTATAAAGAATGAGTGTAATGTGTGTATGTGCGTGCGGCAGCTGATACTGAAGAGCAAGGGCTGGGGTGGTGGTGGTGGTGGCGGTGGCGGGGGCGCGGTGCAGTGGGTGGCGACGCGCGGGCCGTGGGGCGAGGCGCGGCTGGAGCCCCGCGTGTGCGCGCACGCCTTCCGCGAGGAGGAGGCGGAGGCGCCGCCGCAGCCGCTGCCCCTCGCCGACCCGGACGACGCCAACCGCCTGCTCGCCACGAAGGCCATCCACTTCAGGTATCATGCACTACACCGTCCTATATAACCCCACTTGGATCTTTCAAACTATGTAACGGCTGAGAATGGTTTGCATATCGACAACATTATAACATACTTCTTCACTAATCAAATATTTCAACATATTTTATTTTATAGTAATAAGATATCAAAGACTGTAAGCATAATAGCCTTGGACAGTCAACATGATAAATAGAGCATGCTCGCGCTGCCGTGCTCGGGCGGTCGACTTCGCTCCCGGCACACCCACCGCGGCCTCTTGCATTCTGCTAGCGGGATACACTCACACCGTATTGACTAATTCTTTGCAAACACCACATTGCACTCCACACACGTGCACACTTTTCACTTTTTTGATTAATTAGCCATAGCCAAAATTATCAGAGTCTATAGTGCTCATTGAACTCGATACAATATTCTTATACGTTATTAAGGTTATTGAGTTACGTAAACGAAAGCGCGGTAAATAAAACAAAATGGCCGCCAAAATGTCCAAAAAGAAAATTTAATTTAAGTTACATACATGGATACAGATATATGAATTTCAATTAAATTTATTCTTGGAGTCCAGTATAACGCACATGTTTACAATTAACAACATATCTTTGCAAAATTTCATGCGAACGAAGTCGCGGGTAAAAACTAGTCTAAAATCGAATAACCTAAATTACTTCCTATGAGGTCAGCTATCTGCCAGTGAAAGTCCCGTGAAAATCGGTCAAATCGTTTCTGAGATAGAACTGTGTGCGAAGCCGCGGTTAATAGTTAGTCTAAATTAAAATAGACTAAATTACTATTTATAATGTCCGCTATCTGCCGGTGAAAGTTCCGTAAAAATTGCGAATCGAGCCGTTGCAGGCGAAGCCATGGTTAACAGCTTGTATAAATTAAAAAATACCTAAATTACTTTTTATAAAGTTAGCTATCTTACAGTGAAAGTTTCGTGAAGATCAGTCCAACCGTTTTGGAGATAGCACTGCAGGCGAAGTCATGGTTAATAGCTAATATAAATTAAAATTGCCTAAATTACTTTTTATAAAGTCAGCTATCTGTCAGTGAAAGTGTCGTGGAAATCGGTTCAACCGTTTTGGAAATAGCACTGCTGACGAAGCCGCGGTTAGCAGGTAGTCTAAATTACAGTAGCCTAAGTAACTGGTTGTAATTTTAGCTGCGTCCCAGTGAAATTTTTGTTAAAATCGGTTCAGCCGTTTCGGAGATTACCCGGAACAAGCACACAGACAGACGGACAAAAATTTTTAAAATTGCATTTTTGCTTTCAGTATTATGTATACTTTCAAACCCAATCAGGTTTTTTTTATTTTGATATTACATACAGACACTTCATTTTTATTATATGTATAGAATAGAAGATTTGGTCCAACTTGAGACATAGGATAATTTAAATTTCGATTAATTCATTTCGATAAATGTTTTTAATTACAAATGAAATGATAGTCAATCAACATTGTTATTAATTATACGTTTCAACAGTCTCGAACAGATGGCGCTTTACACTAGTTTGTTGACATATGAGAGTTATAGAATGAGATTTCTATAACAGTCACTCGTACAGTTTTCTCTCAATAAAGTAGTGTAAAGCGCCACGATTTAATTTTGAATTTCAACTCCAGTCTTTTTTTTTTCCTCGAACTGACTACGCTATTGACCTAGCAAGGTCTTAACAGCTTCACCGGACTACTCAACTCCAGTCTATTTTACGGTGCACACTTTTAATTAAATTGAACACATAATAACTGTGCCATAGCAACACGTGTGCGGGGCAGCCAGCCTAAGTATAAGTAATCAAAAGTAAATATTGAAAATAACATTTTTACGAGTACATTAGTTCAAGTTTCTGTTCACAAACTGAAGATAATGATGGTAAGATGATCAATTTCAGGTTGATAATGTTTCTGACGTCGAAGTGATCCGAGAGAGCGAGTCAGTTGCTGTGCGTCACGGAACTGCTGTTTCTCATACATTTCCTGGGAATAGTGCGCGCGCCGAGACACTGTGACTGACTCCACTACGCGGTGCAGGACTTGCATCAACGACTCTGGGTTATATGCAATAATATTATTTTATAACCAACCTTTATCAATATAACACAAGTTTCTATTAATATAACAACAAAATACAATTTAATCACAATGTATGGAATATGTAGATATTTACTCAATGATAAATATATGCTTACAAATGATATAAATTCCTTGGATAATAATAATATTAATTATTTGGGTTATTGTTTAAAAATGTGTGAAAAAACATTTTGAAAAGAAAAACAAGTTGTGGGAAGATAGTTCAAAAGAACACATAACATTTATAATAATTGTGATAATATTAGAGAAATTAATGACCATTGATATTCCCTTCATATTTGAGATTATATTTCATAAACTTATTTTTATTGTTTTCATATAGTTATATATTATGAAAAAAATATATTATTTCTATAATAAAATAATCGAATACTGGCGTTTTATAAGATTGATTTAAATTAGTCATATATTTTATTGGTTTGATGGTTTCTGTGAAGAGCTTGATTGCGTTGCCTTATTTTCTCATACATGATAAATCCTAGTTTGCTAATACAAAATTATTATATTATATGTAGATAGCGTCAGAGCAATTGGGGAAAATTGTCGAGGCTGAAAAAAATGTCTTTTTAATCATTATGATTTTTAATAATATTTATAATTTCGATATGAAATTTTATTTTACTAGCATATTGATAATTTAATGAATTTTACTAATTAATCAGGATTAAGGATCGTTTACTCCAGATATTGACCGCTATTACTGATATGACAGCACTTATATTTTAGAATAATGACATCTCTTAACAAGTATATGTTACGTATCTGTGTGTGTGTGATCTCCTTAGAATATTTATTTCTATGAATTTGTTTTATTGTAAAGCAGTACTAATTTGTTATTAGCACGAAATGACTTACAGAGTATTTTGTATTTAGTAAACATGTACACTAAAAGCTATATATAAAATGTAAAAACTTTTAATTATTTTTTGAGTTAATGTTATTAATTTAAAATTAGTACTGCTATTTATTTTTAAATAATATGTTTCTTAAAATACAAGTATGTGATACAAAAAAATAATTTGGTTTTATTTCTTTAACATTTTAAAACTATTCACCAGTTTTCTTTGTTATTTATTTTTCCTGCATACTCTTTTACCTTCTTTATGACATTATTTTCACTATACTGCAGATTAAATATAGAATGAAAGTGAGCAAACCAAAATATATAATAATTATAGCTGACTATACTGACAGCTAATTGTTGGTTTTTTTAAAATTTTTAAATGATTAACTCCAATTTGTTGAGACAATAGTCTTTATGGCAGTTTCATTGTTATAGTTTATGTTATAATCCACAATGTCCCGTGTCGTAGCGCTCACGGCCCGATGGATGATCTACCAATTACAATTATTCAGTGTTGCATTTTTTTATTATTTTTCGGTTAACTTTTTAATGTACTGTAATAAATTGTATTTGGTCCCAGAATACTTTGTCCAGCGGATATTCAGTGTTTGCGGAAGAATTTATGATTTCCACACAGACTAGGTTCTTTAACATTTCATGGCTTCACCGTGTGGATGTCGGGTTCATTGTATTGCAGGACAAGTGCTCAGGACCTGTGATTCGAGTGTACGTTAAAGGGGTCTCCGACGTTATTGCATCAAATCTGGTATGAACCTACTGGAGTGTCTTTAGAGATCTGTACCCGACTGGGTCGTGACCAATATACGAATGGTAATAAGCAAGTCAGTTACTCCTAGTTTATCGCGTTCCGGGATCAGTTAATACGTTTTGCAGCCAAAATGCTTGCAGGCCGGCATGGCAACGCGTCGATTAGTATACATATCTGGTGGTTATCGTCGGGTAAACAGTGCAGTTTTGGGGTGTAAGGGGTGTCGAATAACATCACAAGACTTGAGACACTCAAGCCAACCTCACCTGCACGTGGTGCACCCTGCTGAATAACGAACGAGGCAATAGCGAAAGCGGGGTGGTAGGGTTTCACAGCCTGACTGGGTCGCTACCACCATCTATATGGCGAAAAAACCCGTCATAGTGATTCGCTTCTGCGGGTCGCGTTTCGGGATCAGCCTGTGCAGATCCGGATTTTTGCAGGCCGGCATGATAGTGGCGACCGGCGATGGATAGTGTGTCACTCGGTGGTCGTCATTGTTTTTGGATTGTACTGAGCTTACCATCAGGCGTAGTGCAGTCACTTTGCAGTGCTACAATTAAAAAAGTAAAAGTAACCATGCTGTGCTACTATAAGAAATATTATATAATAAATAGCTTGAGTTTGTTCATGAGGCAAAAATCTTTTAGCAGATTATTTAAGGATTTTGCTGATCCTGACCACCATCCCCATGATATATAAACGGATCACAACAATTCGTTAATCTATACTAATATTATAAAGAGGTAAAGTTTGTTACGTTGTAGGGAGTAATCTCAGGAATTACGAAACCGATTTTGAAAATTCTGTTACCAATAGAAAGCCACCTTCTTTGGCAGTGTAATAGGCTATATATTCACACTAAAAATGAAAAGACTTTTTTGTGGAAGTCCGATTTAAAAACGGTCGAATGAAAACGAAAAAGGAAGCGTACCTTTACGATGAGAGATATATGATGCGAGTTATAGAGAAAAGTCGTAGAGCTTGATAATGCCTACACACGACAACACATGTCTAACTTTCATATTTAAGTGACAAAAAGTAGTTTATTATAAATGTTCACCGCCCAACGAAGTCAACGGGTCAGCTAGTTTGTTTATAAAATAGTAACTGGTTTGCTCTATGTGACATATGATTTGATTTCGAGTACAATTTTGATAAAAATCTAAATAATTTATAAAGTTGTATATGGTAAGTGGAAATTTAGAAAATATTGTATTGTCGATCCTGCAGTCCAGTGATTAATTATATACTTGGAAAATTCCTAGAGTAACGAAATTTGAACCCTCAATATGATAGGTCCTGCTAATGATCTATAGCGATATAATTTGTGTACCACTTGGGCACATATTCACTCTATATAATGATAAGACCGAAATAACAAGTCAAAAAATGGGGGCCTTCAAGACTTGCTGCCGGATCACACTTTCAAACTGAATGAATAATTCTTTTTTTACAAAGATGGTACCTGTATATACCTATATGGCTATATAGGAGCAAGTGGTTATAAACATTTACTGGTTTCATTATCACGTTTTTATATCTGAAATCTATATATGTTGATGGATCGGTTCACTTATTGAAATATAAGCAATACACAATGGATATAAATAAAATAACAATTATATTTTAATAAGGTTTATGACGTTTCTCGTGTAGTTTTTCCATTGTATTCGATAGTTTATGAACACAGGTTGTGGTGTCCTCTGCCGCATCCTCGGGACTCCACACCGTGATGATACCGGATTCGCCGGCGGTCACCAGCAAGTCTTTCTGTAAACGACATCAACAATTCTTCAATTTAAATTATAGATCCACAGAAAGTGTGTCTGACGGTAAGCACAGTCTAAACTCTAAACAGTCTAAAACTAAATTAATGGTGAACCACAAAGAAAAGATCAGTCCATCAGCAGAGATTACTGTCATCATCATCATCAGCCTGTAAGAGAGCCACTGCAGGGGTATGGGCCTCTTCCCGAAGTAAGACATGGACATAACCACTCCCACGCCAGCTCGTGACGTATGGGCGAGCGGTTTCAAACTCTGAGAAATCCACAGCTTCATGTTTTTCCTACTTACAGTAGTACTACAAGAACATTCTTCAGGTTCGGGTTTTCTCACGATGTTTTCCACTATGAATAGGAAGACCTCGTACGTGTTACCAATTTAAATGAGTAAATGTACGCGAGTTCCGCAAAATTCGTTGGTACATGCCGGGGTTTGTACATGCGGACATAAAAAAGTTGACAGAAAAGGACATACTGTAAATAAAGTCTCAGATAATGTCCAGGAGGAAAATGGGGATTAATAAAGTAAATTTTCAAAAAAAAAGTAATAACCGACTTCAATATCAATGAAAAACCCATAAGGCACTAAAAAGCGGAAAATAAATAGTTTATCAAATTAACCAAATGAAATAAAACATATGAATATGTGTGCTACCTAGAGATGTATTGGAAGTCGGTGCCAACCAAACCGAAAATCATATCATCTACAGGTACAAAGTTTAAGTCCACTCTCGCGTCTCTGTAATACAAAAATTTTGGTTGGTACCGACTTCCAGTACATCTCTAGGTAGCACACATATTCATATGTTTTATTTAATTTGGTTAATTTGATAAACTATTTATTTTCCGCTTTTTAGTGCCTTATGGGTTTTTGATTGATATTGAAGTCGGTTAATACTTTTTTTTGAAAATTTACTTTATTTTTCCATTTTTAGTGTACATAAATATATTTTACTAGCAGTGCCCGCGAACTCCGTTCCGCCTTAAGTATATTAAAATATGCGCATTTTTGCGGTATGGTATCTATCGGTATGGTATGCGATATGGTTTCAATTGGTTGTACAATAAGTAACGTTTGGTACGAACGCAACCTTTTCAGTAATCCGCGATAGTTTCTACCACCAACTCGGCTACCATCGCTTCACACATTATACACCTTAAGTAATGTAATTACAATGCTTGCGTCATGTTGCAACACAGCAACGAACATAAGCACAATAGGCTCCTAAGAATTGAAGAGTTTTTTTTATAATATTGGTGGCAAACGAACATACGGGTCACCTGATGGTAAATGATCACGGCCGCCCATGGACAATTGCGACACGAGAGGAAACACAGATGCGTTGCCGGCCCTTAAGAAAGGAGTAGGCTCGTTTCTTGAAAGTTTTTCTTACTTTGTCACGGATCCTATAATCAGAACCTAACCAAACTCTCATCAAACTACCCTTGAAGTACATCCTTTCCAATAAAAATGAATCATCGAAATCGGTTAGCGTGATATTGAGTTATTCGTCTATTTGTCGTGTACATACTTAATGCAAATTTAAAACTTATACGGTTATGCACTGGATGCCGTTGTCGGAACTGGACCACACGGGAAGTATCGGCTTTCAAATAAAAAAAGAATAATCAAAATCGGTTCAGCCAGTCCAAAGTTATGAGGTAACAAACATAAAAAAAAAATACAGTCGAATTGATAACCTCCTCCTGTTTTTGAAGTCGGTTAAAAAAAACTGGACAGCAGATTGATATTCCAGCGGTCAAACCACTAGGTCAAAAAACCTAATTTCTTTTTATGACAATAATTACACACAATCTTAAATGATTATGTGGTTTAAGATGGTATGATAGTAAACCTATAGAGATATAACTCTCGGAAGCACTGCGGCTTCATTATTTCATGTGACCGCTACAAGTGAAATCTCAGTGAATCAGTGCCTCACCTGATCATAGTACCACATACACCTGACAATCTGCTTGTTGTTGGCGAAGTTTGTGGCCGGCTGTAGTTTCTTATCCGTCACAGAAACCGATCTTAGTATGTCACTGAAATAAAAATAACTTCATTACATTCTATATATGCGTTGACAACATATCTATGTCCTGCTTCTACACAAAAAATTGTTTATAATGCCATCATATGAATTATATGATTTTTATTTTGGACCTTACCAATAAAGCTGCTATAGAAAAAGTTTGAATCAACACAATCTGGGAAAGCAGCTTTTGTATTTTTATAACATAGCTATGAATATCAGGGACACAACTCCCGTGTATTTTTGAATCCTTTACTAAGTTGTTTTATTTAATCCTATGGTTAAATAGAGTATCCATATTTTATTATGGTCGTTTGATTGATAATTCTATCTATCGGTGCGAAGTTTAAATTATGATAAATATACTCATATTAATCATGTTGGCGTGTTACGAAACTACCTCCCCGCGATTAAACCGCAATAGTGGCTTTCTGAGGAGACTCCTACTGTAAATATATGTAATTTTCCTTTTGTCATGTAGAACAGTGCAGTGGACAAAAATGTGTTAGTTTTTAGCAGCACCCGGAGAGCACGTACACGAGTAACACCCGCCTCCCTCATCCTGTATATCAATCCCCTATGATACTTTCTAATAATTCATGAACAGTTTACCAGAGGCAGCATTATAATGAATGTAATAAAATCATCTGTATTTTAATATAAAAAATAAAATTATAATTTTTTGTAATTAGGACAATAACCCCTTGCATTATCTATACATATAATAAAAATGAAGTGTCTGTATGTAACATCAAAATAATATTTTTTTAATGATTGGATATTAAAGTATACTCGCTTGAATGGAATTTTACTAGCAGATAGCTAACCTTATAAAGTGTAATTTAGATTATTTTATTTTACACTAGCTCATACCCGCGGCTTCGTCCGCAGTATTATCTTCAAAACGATTTTCAAGGGACTTTCACTGGCATTCTATCTTAGACTAGTTGTTACCCGTGACTTCATCCGCATGAAATATATTAAAAATAAGTTGTTCACTGTAAACATGTGTGTGAGGCGTTCGCTGTACTGGACTGTAAGAACTTTGTAATTTGCATTATATTTTGGTCATTTTATTTATTTATTTATCGTAAAGAATCAACCACAGTCAATTAAAAAAAGAGGCTAAAACATACATGTAAATACTTAAAAATTATTTATGTCACTAATTAAAGTTGATTACAGCATTTATCAACATAAAATATGATGCGGAAGACAATAAAAGTAGAAGATATAATTATGAAAAGATTAAAAGGGAAGAAGAAAATAAAACTATTTCATAATGTATAATAAATAACTTTAAAACTAAGGGGAAAAAATCATGAAAAAATTAATTCAATGCAATACTAATTTTACGTTTGAAATGAAATAGTCAATTACTAAATAAAT
The DNA here is from genome assembly GCA_015888305.1 of Antheraea pernyi. Lineage (NCBI taxonomy): Eukaryota > Metazoa > Arthropoda > Insecta > Lepidoptera > Saturniidae > Antheraea > Antheraea pernyi. The sequence goes on from MU158710.1 coordinate 169,436, forward strand.
TATTATTATTTTGGCGGCCGTTGCGTTTTCTTTACCACGCCTTTGGCTACGTAACTCAGTAATCATAGCAACGTATAAGAATATTGCATCGAGTTCAATGAGCAATATTTTAATTGTCAAATATTAAAAACTGCTCACAGATAGATACGCTTTATATTTTGATTTATTGCAAATACTCTAGGTCAATAATAACAAGAAAAATAATTATCAACTTACTGTTTACAATTCAACATTATAAATAATAGTCATTTTGAAGATACAAGGGAAATTGAAGATACAACAATATCTTTCTGACATAAACGAAAACTTAAAGAGTTTCATAACATAATTTCTTGCGAAACAGACAAGCTTTCTATGTAGTCACAAGAGTCACAAGTCAATATCATCACGTTATGTTATGATTTTAATATGATTTAACATCGAATTTGATTTTACAAAATTACATACCCTTTGTCTCCACGTGAACCAGCGAGTATCAAAGTATTGCCATCTGTGGAACTGAACGCGTCAACTACATAGCAGTCATCTTCTCTTTCTCTCTGTAATATTATAAAATATTATTAACAATTATTAAATCAAAAAATAAAATAAAAACGTTTTAACCTCAATTAGCCGATTCAGCAACGCACTACTGAACACAGCTATATTCGTATACGACTCTCGATATGGATGCGCAGACGCTCCACACGAGAATGAACCACGGTCACGTTTCGCCACGCCCTTCACAGGCCAGCTCCTTCGATATGTCAGGTCAGGTTGAGACCACCTCCTTCGACACGTCGGGACATGTCAGGTCCAGTCCACCAAGAATAATCAAATAAAACGTTAGCCGATCAGAAGTACAACACTGATATAGTTACCACGAACCACCATTCGTACCGTAGATGTGAATAGCTCAACTGTCTAAGCGAGAATGTCCCCAATGACATTTTTTTTCCTCGAACTGACTACGCTATTGTCCTAGCAAGGGCTTAGCAGTCTCAGTATATAGTGTCTTATCTATGCTTAACAGCTTCACCGGAGTACATCCCCAATGACTCGACCGACTCGCCTTTTTTATACCATTCAGTCAAGTCCGAACGACCGATAACTTTCGACCAACGGCGTCACGGTGTAAGCAACATTGTTGCGTTTCGTTCGGTCAGTGAGAGCGCCGGAGAACCCAGCTCCCCTCCCCTCTTCCCCTCCCCCAAACACAGGGTTGCGACTCTTCTCACTATATATCTTACTTCCATCTACTTGGATATATATTGCCTCACGCTTGCACCTATATGTTTGTCTGGCGAGGGGTTAGAACTGTCGAAACTTTCCGACTACTGAGGAAACATCTAATAGTTACCCAAGTAACATGTTAAAATTCAGGTTTGGCACTATAACGTAAGTTCAATTACGACTTATTAAAGTTTACAGATTTTTGCACGGGTTGGCCACGATATCAAGTATTTGTCAAGAAATGTCGTCTTTTCTAATATAATTCCAACAAAATATATGTATAAAAAACTATCACTATATAATTTGATAAATTTTAGGTCATATTATATAAACCTTTGTTTCCTACCAAAGCCACAATGACCCAAATTGAATACTAGCTCATGGTTCCTACTAGTATCAGAAGCGTGCGCTGAAAAACTCCCAGCTTTTATAAAATAAAGAAAGCCTGGCGGCAATCACGGGCTCTTGGTCTACAAGTTTTAACCCTCGTATATACTTTCAGAACTCGTAACGGGCCCTGGCTTCGCGAATGTAAAATATTATTATTACTGAATGGTTCTTAATAGAGACATTAAATACTAGTTGTATTTATTCTTAAGGTCAGTTACTTAATACCTATATTATTATATTTTTAATTGTGGCAACCAAACTTTTAGTAAATTATTACTGCCATTGTGGAGTAGGCACAATTACAAATTTCTTGCGATAATTTCAATAGATTGACAGGCTAGCGCCTGTCTTAAGTTTTTGTGGCAAGTCAGAACCCTGGCTTCGCGGTATTATTTCCCATCCACATCACTTGTGCACAATTACCAAACTATATTACGTAAGCCCGGTTAAGCTGTTAAGACCTTACTGGCCCAATAGCGTAGTCAGTTCGAAAAAAATAACCACTAATATTACAAAACATAGAGCCAAATAACATAAGTTAAGAATAAAATTTAAAATCCATTTCATGACATTCTAAGACCGCGGCAAAAACTCAAACTTACATTATTTATATGTATCTCATAAAGTTTAGCGATCATTCTCTACTTCAAATAAATATTTCATAGACAAAATCCTTCAGAACACAATTGTCTAGATGGCTGTGAAAACTATTAAAATCTGTTATATACCTTGCAACAACTAAGGAAACAGACAAACAGACAACACACAATCTCCTTGTTATTTAAAACACGCAGCGACGACACTCCTGCGCAGTTCTTTCCCGCACCTCCGGAATTAATTGTCCCCGCAGTGCGAGCGCAAATATACAATTCCATGTTACAAAATTTGCGGAAAACATTTATGTGGTGGAAAACATTTATGTGGTGAAAAACCGCAGTGCGCGCGGGCCCTTACCAATTAATTCTTTTCTCGTATTTTTAAATTGAGCCCTAATACAAATTACACTAACTTTAGATAGAGTGGCCCAATTTTAATGAAACAAAGAATTAATGTTACTCGAGGCTGTATGATTTTGTTCGTTAGCTTTTATTGTAAACGCAGTACTTTAGCAGTGATGCGTGTACAAAAAAACAGACAGACAGACAAGCATTTCTAAAATGGTTGAAATGTCATTTACTACTTATTCTTAGACACATAGCCACATTTTTTTTCACAAAAATCTAAACAATACAGACTCCTTATATTTATTTTTTATTATATGTATGGATTATGGTTGCTTAATATACCTTTATACATTTTGCAATTTTATCCCTCGTGTAAGAGTGTAGCAAATCTCCATCCTCTGTGTCCCAAATTTGAATATCATCGGATTGTGTGATGCAGGCCACCTGTTTGTCATTCAGCCATGTTATCTTCTCTACTGATTTCTCAATGTTGCATGTGTATAACAGGGCGTCATCTTCTGTTTCCTCCATCACATTGTATATATTCATCAGTTCATCCAAAGAACCCGATACTAATATTTCAGATTTTGTTTTGTGGAATTTGACCTGCATTAAATATCAAGGTTGTGCTTTGACATGCGCGATATTTTAAAAATAAATATTTCGGTACTTACGTAATAAATGCAGTGCGCTCGCCAACCGCTGCCGCGGCCGGTTAACTTTATTTACTTTATGCAAGTATCTAACCTAACCAAACCGAGACGAAGCTGTTTTGTTTTAACTTAAAAATCATAAAGTTGGTAAAATGGTACTTACGTATGAACGACAACGCAGTACGCTCGCCGATCGCTACCACAGCCGGCTCGCGCTGTTATTTTCACAAGTCTGCACACTGCGTTTTGTATATTAGCAACTTTATGATTTTTAAGTTAAAACAAAACAATTACGTCTCGGTTTGGTTAGGTTACACTTGCGAAAAAAGATAACGCGAGCCGGCCGCGGCAGTGATCAGCGAACGCGGTGCATTTAATACGTAAATACCAATATTTCTAATTTAGAAACTAAAAGTTATCCGGGCTTGTCTGTCTGTCTGTATACTTAGTTTTTCTCCACTACGGTTTTACGCTTTATTTCAAGCATTAGAGATAGAACAATACTAATTTATTGACATGCGATTGTAAAAATAAAAAAGGTCGGAATTTTAGTATTGTATGAACTTACTGAACAATAGCAATAAAGCCATATATGACTGTGTGGTGAACCTATTCCCTATTTGTTCATTATATCTTCTTGAAACCTGGCATAACGATTACTACTGTACTGTGAAAAATATTAAGTAATTATGGGCAAGTTAACAACTAGCAAACAACAGAGACTTGTCAATTGTTCTAGTTCTCTCTTTCTTTGTCATAATGGACATCACACAGTATAGTGCCTCAAAACTACAGGAGTTACTTTACTTCAATTGATTTCTATTATTTTCAATATTAAAGAGTCCAATTCTCTATAGCAATAGGATCTCTAAGGCAAAGTCATCACTTAAATTTAACTACAACAACTAAACTGTATCAGTTATATTGGCAAATTCTTTGACTAATTAAATAGTTTATTACTTATACATAAATTAAACACACACACACATTTAAAAAAATCTTATATTCTGCATAAAATGTCAGTTTCATAGGCAAGAAGCTAACATAACAATAATAATCATGTTTAAATACCTGTGTAATATCATTACTATGTAAATTCCAATATCCCCCTAACGGTGTGGGTTGCCTATAATCCCAGAAGAGGATGTATGAATCACTTTTAACAGCCGCACTTCCCGCACAGACCACAGCTCCAGTACTGGACACATCCATACATTCAAATGGTTTATTGGTTTTACCATCTTCACCTATAATTAGTGAAAGTATTATATACACATATATCCAAAAAATCCAAATACACTATGACTGATCATTATTAAAATTGGCACACTTAGTACTTTTTCATGGAGAAGGTTTTGCTATCCATGTAGGCGATCTATTAATTCATTGCTTATTATTAATTTTGAATCACAAATAAAATATTCAATTTAAGCATTGCCGCGTTTGCACATAATATTCATGCACTGATAACAGGTGGAATGTCACCGGCCGGTCAACAACAGATGTGCCAGAGTTAGTCAGCTACACAAAGTCTACACAGTACCAGTCATCCTCTCAAGCTTTCTTTCTATAGTTATAGTGACTTTTACCCTATACAATTTAGTTATAGTAATTATTCATTAATAAATAGTGAACAACTATAGATAGCCCTACATTGTATTTTATCATTATTAAATATAATATTATTCTTGAATGATGAGTAGAAATAAAATTATGTTACAATAATTAAACTTGCCTCTATATTCCATAGACGGCTTGCATGTTCTTATATCCCACAGTTTGCAACAGCCATCTTCACCTGAAGAGTATACAAGATGTTCATCTATTGGACTCCACACTATTTCTGTAGGTGCTTGTTTATGACCACTAAAACGGCATTCTCGTCTCAAGGATGTCTCACTAAACTGATAAATTTCTATTACATTTCCTGTTAAGCTAACTGCCAGTTTTTGTGATCTGAAAATTTAATAAATGATGTTTTACAGGCTTATTCTCATAATCATAAAGATGCAAGTCACATTGACTTGCCATTAACAAGATGACATCGTTTCTGTACCCGACTGGATTGCTACCACAAGACACAGTGAATAACTGTATTATTATTTATCACCTATCAAGATCAGCTAGTGTATATTCAGCATATATATAAAATGTTTACAGGCTAGTATCACAGAATGACAGTCAATGGATTGTATAATTTTAAATGGATACCTTAATTTCATTCATACAAATAATGTGTACCACATGTTATGCTATGAAACAAAATAAGTGTCATGTTGTGAAACAATAGCATGAGTTAAAAAGAAGATTAGTGCTTTAGTCTGACCATTTAAACATCAATAAGGTAAATAAATTAAATAAAAAAAGATTGCTCTACCACTTTACAGATAAAATGGGTGTGCTCAGTTTAGCATTCAATATGTAACCATTTTTTAATAAAAATCAATTTCGAACGGCGAGAAAAACTTGGACATTGTAATTGATGATATTAGCATGAGTATAACATAATGGTAAATATAGACTATTTGTTCAATTGTAAATTATGTTAGCTATGGATAAATAAATTGATTAATTAATTTTCCGAACCAAATCAAATTTAAATTAAAAATAAACACCGCATGTCAAAAATATAAAGTGTTTTATTTTGAGCAACATAACCAATACTTATAATAAATTTTTGAAAAACATCTCACTTACTTCGAGCCATGCAATTTGTTTATGTATGATCTTTTCAGTGATACAGCAGTCTCTGTTAATATTTTGTATTTTTTACTGAACTGTTGTTCTAACACTTCAGGTTCTACAGTGTCCTTGTCGGGTTCTTTAGATTCTATTATATCAGACATGTTTACTACATATATACAAATATATATGAAAGCAATTATATAAAATCCAAATAAAATATAACTTTAGGCTTTAAATTGTAATATAAACAATACAAGACCGAAATGAAACAAATTATTTTAAAACTAAAAGAAACTGGATGTTTTACATTCGATACATGCGTTCTTTTCGCTAAGAGTATTATTATTTATATTGTCAACATAGAGTACATTTTTGTATATAGGAGATTATTCTGTGCATGTAGGAATGAAACGATAAATCGATATTTTAAAATATCGTACTATCTTCATTAAAATCGATTTCAAGCCACCTTAAGCGACACTACATCGCTCTGTATGAACGATGTTTTGTGATGTGTAGCGCGATTTATTTTATTCGCTTCTCATTACGTTCCTCAGCCACATGTAAGGAAATATCGCCGTTTTAAAACATCAAACGGAAGCGTTTACTAAAAAAAAGGTTGCTAAAATTATTGTTTTTGAATTCTATTTGACGAAATAAAAATAAGTTATCAATTTTTAAATGTACTTTATCACCATATTTCATCATTCATATAATTATGGAGTTTCATGTTTTTTTTTCTACAACATTAACAAAAACATCGATATATAACTCATAAACATCGGTGTTTACTTATTCAAATATCGATGTTATAAATTTGACGTTCTTTATGAACCCTACATCTATAGCGTCATCTGTTGTATTCGCTAGATATATAATAAAGTTGCTATTTAAAATGAGTAACAATGTAATTAATACAAATTAGCATTGTACAATGTTAATAGCATTACTTTATAATTACTAGAATAATTAGTCAATTTAAAGTTGGTTTTAAAGCAAATAAAGATTTGTAAAGTACTTCATTTGTTACACCTGTGAATACATCTTTTTTTTTATGTCATTGGTAGCTAACGAACATGTGGGTCACCTGATGTTAAGTGATCACCACCGTCCATGGACACTAACAACACCAGAGGAGTTGCAAGTGCGTTGCCACCCTTTGGGGGGGAAGGGTTAGGGGAGGGAGAGGGAGAGGAGAGGGGAGGGGAGGTGGGCCTCCGGCGCTCTCACTGGCCGAACGAATCGCAACAATGCAAGCACTGTTACTTCACGTCGGTTTTTTATGAAAGGGTACTACCCCGGACGAGCCGACCCATTCATGCTGAAACCAGTAATAGTTTCAGCGTGACTCTACCACCATTAAAATCATCATCTTCTTACCCTAATCCCACCTAAGTAGGGTCGGCACCACATGTTTTCCGTTTCCACACTCGCCTATCAGATTTCATCTCAGTATTCACACCTTTTACACACAATCCATACATACCTTTTTCGGTGTTCCTCTACTCTTATATCCATCGACCGTCATGCTCAAAGCTTTTCTAGTTACATGGTCTTCATCTCTCCTTATGACTTGCCCATACCATGCAAACCTATTACTCCTTAACTTCTCTGTTACTGGTGCTATTTTCAAACTTCCTCTGATATATTCATTCCTAATCTTATCCATTCTACTTACACCATACATCCACCTTAACATTCACATGTCTGCCACATGTAGTTTTCTCTCATCCGTCTCTCTCGTCGCCCAGCACTCAGATGCGTACAACATAACTGGTCTTATAATAGTTTTATACACCTTCCCTTTGAATTTCAAGGGCATTCGTGGGTCACAAGCTACACCAGACACCTTTCGCCATTTCATCCACCCTGCATTTATCCTATTCCTCACGTCCTTGTCCCAGATAAAAACATTGCAGCTTGTTTGTAAATCCGTTTATTACCAAGTGTCAAAATCTCTTCTCCAGATCAGCAAACACCATATGCAAATTCTTATGTACACGTCTGTATTTTTCACACAGTTGCCGAAGTGCGAAAATAGCATCTGTTGTCGCATGTCCAGGCATAACCCAAATTGATTCTGAGTCACTTCAGTCTCATCTCTTATTCGTTTCGCTATCACTCTATCCCAAACCATCATACTGTGTGACATCAGCTTTATTCCTCGATAATTGTTGCACATCACCCTTATTCTTAAAGATAGGCACTATTACGCTATCGCGCCATTCAATTGGGATCGCTTCCTCTAGTAACATCTTATTGAAAAATAATGACAGCCACATCCATCCATCTACTTTTAAAAACTTACAACTGTGAATTATTTAAGATAATTAATGACAACCTAATTAATTCAGTGTATGATGTTAAAATCGTTATTTATTTGTATTTAGAATTATTAGCGAACCTAAAATGTAACTATGTACAAAATCGTAGATTTGAAGGTTATTAGTACTGTGACTTCACATGGTTGTTGGGAAGTAAAGGAAGGTGATGCATTTATCAGTGCGTGTACAGGCGCATTTAAACCAAACGAACATAGTATTAGAGCTAGAACAAGAGCATTCTTTCTCGAACTATTAGTGTAAATGAAAACTCGTTTATGGTGTTTACACCAAAATATCAATGAGCAAGAATGAGAACCAAGAACTATAATTCTTGCACGATAGATGTTTAGATCAGCCGAATGAATTTTCATTGCTCATTTGTGTGAAATCTGTAGTTGGTAATGCTTCGTTATTGCCAACTCTGATAGCAGTATTATAACTGCCAGTGCTGCATTTATTATTCTACCTCAAAAAGAAAAAAGGAAAAGATATTTGTGGATGATAAATTTAATGCAGCGAAAGGTATTGAATAATGTAGGTGAAACGATGACGAATATACAAGAACAAGAAAAAAGTGGTCAATTCCATTCCGTAGCATGGCGTCAGACAATTTTTACCATTTATTATTATTCTAATCTACGGTAAAGTTCGAGCGAACACGAGACGAGCGAGCACGACCGAACACTCAAGAACGTTCTAAGCAAGAACATCGATGTATCGTTCATAAACATCGAGGATATCAATAAATAAAACATCGATGTTCTTTATGAACGATGTTGCATCCCTATGTTCATGTGCCGAATAGTGTTGCTAGTATTATTTATAGGTATACTTATGGAGTGTAGAGGTAGGTAAGGAGAACCAAAGAGTATAATAAGTAATATAGTAAAAGAGAGCCCTCTCACGGCTAAAATCATACAGCAGTTAAAATACGCCATCTATCCATGATGAAACGTACTAATAATAATATACCTACATACGTATAGGTACATATATTTGCCTTTATATACCTATATGTATACTTTTATAGACCTATATTAGGCGTTTACAATGACACCCATAAAAAGATTACTAAACACTTTATACTAGATAATTTATCACTGAGATACTATTTTCTGTTCATAAGGATATGTAAAGTGAAGTGATATTCATTTCGAAAAAAAAATCACACCAACATACATTATTATTGACATTGTGTAACTATGATTTGTGATTATACCAAAAAATACATTAATACAAACTGAAGATTATTTCTAACCCTATAAGTGTTATTTCTATATAATAATTATTCTTAATCCGTTAATTGCATAAAACAAGAGTACCTTATATAGAATAATCAGAATTTTAATATAAACTATGTTATAATTAAAAATACTGAAATAAAACAACTGAATTGATTATTGTGTTTATTTTGTAAAGTTTCTTAACAATATTTAAAATACCAAGTTTATCAAAACTTATAATTAAATTAATAGAAATATTAAATATAAGCTGAATGAACAATGATTTAAAGATAAGTGTCAAGGAACCATGGTTAAGTTCTCAAAATTACATACTTATTTTACTTACTATGAAATATATAACTAAACTCGCTGGAATGTTGCAGCAAAAATCAATTACAATGGCAATGATAAGTTTTATTATTTAATTTATTTGATTAATTTCATATTAATTATTTCTTATGCTTATGCTTATGATAATTTGTTGTTGTCATCATAATAGTTCTCTTTTACTAGTATTTATATTTGTTAGTTGTACACTATCCTTCACAAACATTAGAGGAAAATGAGTTTAAAAAATTATCACAGATATCATTACAACAAAATGGATCTATTCTTCTGTATACAGTATGTGATTAGAGTACAATTGAAATTAGCACTTTTAATAGTCTCATTAAAGACATTAGAAGTAAATACATAAAAGCAAGTAAAGAATGGTCCAGACATATATGATATAGTCTAATCTAAAACGGTAAAAACACAATTATAAATTAAGCAGTTAAAAACCAAGCCCGGCGATTTTTTAAATGAGAAAATACTTTCATTAGCATTGTACAAGAGAAAAAGACCTAAATGTTACTGTCTGTTACTAAAATATTTTACTTTCCTCAATGCAAAAACTTTGGAAGCAAAGATAAAAACTTAAAAGCACGACTTTTTAGTGCCATGAAATATTCAAACGAGATTGCACTACAATAAGTTTTATAAAAGATTACTATTGCCGGTAAAATGTTCGCTAAGATATATTACACTCAATCATCTAAAAAATCTAAAAGCTGGAGACTTGCTTTACATAAAAAGATACTTTCATTACAAGAAAATTCCTTAATGTTACTTTGAAAAAATATTAAATTAAGTAAAGATTGGTCCAAGTATAAATTAAATAGTATTTAAACTTTTAAAAAAAGACCACTGTTTCGTAGATGAACGAAAAAGATCATTTATGTACCATTATTTATCGGTGAGATGTCAATTATAATTAATAACAATATTTAAAATAACAAGTTTATCAAAACTTATAATTAAATTAATATAAATGTTAAAAACAAGCTTAATACACAATATTTTAAAGATAAGGAACCATAATTAAGTTGTATAACATACATATTAATTTGACTTGACCTTATTCGAAGCTTACTTATGAGATAGGCACTTCCGTTTCCCGCCGGCATGCCCACTTTTGACAGTTAATACATCTGACTTCCGGTCATATACCCTTCTTGTCTCGCCCCACCATGGCAGAGAGGCGTATTTATAGAGAGACGCCATCTTTTAACTTCATTGGCGTCTTGTTCCCCGCCGAGAACAGACCGTGAAAAATATTTGCGGAAAATATTTTATTATTTTACTTTTATACGTATATAAAAGAAAGCAATAGTGTGATAATATTTTCATAAAATATTAAGTATCTACTTTTCAAGTGTACGAAACCGTGTTAATATGTTCTTTAAAGGATTGTTAAAAAGTATTGTACGTGCCGCGCAAGTAGCTTTTTACATATTAACCCTTTACTTTTGCTGAGGAACGTGGAAAATAATGAAAAACTAGTAGATACGTTTTTAATAATATAACGATACCTTTCGTTGAAAAATGATCACGTGAGTACAAACTACATCAGTTTTAAATAACTGACTATTTTATTATAGTGTTAAGTTTTATGCTAAACGGGTATCCCGTTCGACTTAACATTTTTATTTGTTTTTTGACATTAATTTAGGGGAAGGTTGGATTTTCAGTACCATTCGAGTGCTGTCCAACCTGTATTAACCTTTGATGAGCAGAGCTCTTTGGCTAAATTAATATTAAAGGAACAGCACTTCAGAAAATGACCGAAAATTATCAAAAATAAAAATGGTAGGAACAACAGAAATTTCTTTAGATTACTGTATGGTATCTCATCATCATCAATCATTTCTAATTGGTAAAATGATTGGTTTCTTTTCGAGACATTTCTAAGTTTGTTGTCAAAACTGCTAGATCAAGAGTGCTTGTAAAGGAGTTCGTCACCACTATATGTTTGGCTCAAAATTAAGCGTTCTTGCGCTTATTTACAGTCAAGCCAAAGATTTTACTATTTCCAAATTGACTAGATCTCTCTCTAAGCTCTGAAGACTTTCGATACTAGTATGAATCTTTTGGTTATTTTAACCCAGTGATTTTTACATACGATTGTTTT
>MU158710.1:189357-288328 GCA_015888305.1 Antheraea pernyi
TCATGCTCAGTCCTCATGACTGCCTCGACTTTTTTTCTAGTTGTCTTCTTTATAATATTTTATAGATTTCTACATGTTACTAAAGTATGCAGTTAATGTTTTTCAAAGATTCGATAGACATCATTGTTAATAATATATTTGAGTTTTATAGCGTTGTGTTGTGTATCACTGCAAATAATAAAATTAATGATTTGTTTATGTTCAGTATGCAGGAGTATGTATAATGTACATATAGTTAAACTTTTTAAATGTTCTATAACCAAACTTTTGTTTTGTTTTACAAAATTACAAGAATTTATAAACTTTTTATAACCTTGTTCAAATTTAGGATACTGTAATATCGATTACAACGTCTTATCATTTTATACAAATAATCGTGAAAACATTTGATGAATCGATTTAAAAATTAATTGTTTTCGGGGAAGAACGCTATTCCTAGTTCAGTGTTGCCATTATAATAAAAAGTAATAGTTAAAACTGAAATATTGGAATCGTCGCTTTATGGAAGTGATTATTTTGTTATCAATGTTATTATCATTTTATTATATGTAAAAAAAATCGTTGTGTATATAAATGTCAATATAATTTAAAAAGTAATGTGCATAGATTGAGTCCGCATTTGTAGTTTGTCACTATTGCCACCTACACTTTTATATATGCACTAATTACTCGTCTAGCGATATATAACATAACTTTCACTCTAGGCAGATGACGCAACCATCTTTTCAGTTTTATACGATCCTCTATGTTTCCCCCCACTGAGGAGAACCATCTCTGCGTAGGTATGAAAAAGTGTCCGTCCAAATGCGTTAAATTAGGTTTGCGCTTCTCCTATATACAAATGTACTCTGTGGTTTGCGCAACAGTAGTTGGGGCGGCTACCCAAGGTACGGCCTGTTGGTACACCGTGGGGTTTTAGTCCGTGCGAGTCGGACATAACCCACCCTTGCCCCCGGGAGGGTGGGTATCCGTAAGGGATTTCTCCACGTTAATAAAAAAAAAACCGTAGATACAGGGTTAATTATTGTCCAATTAATTTAACAATTTAAAAAATAAATAAACACTTAAGAATCCCTGAACGTATTACTTAAAGTTCATAAAAATTCTATCACATTCTACGGTTCCTTACTACATAAGTAGTACCAGTATGTTGACAAATAAAAAGTTATATTAAGTTAATAAAATTCTATACATAATAATTTAAAAATTTGAAAGTTGCATATTTAATTTTGATCTTAGAGAGGAACTTAGAGAGGAAAAAGATCGACATACCCACAGAGTACTTTATATAAAGACACACATTGCTTTTTTTTAACGTGGAGAGAAAATCCATCATGGACTGTCAGGCCCCCGGGGGAGGGCCTGAGCTGAGCCGACCGTCAACTGCGTGCTGGGACGCAGCTGGCGGTGCCTTTCGGGGAGTTTAACCGACTAAAACTCCACGGCAAACCGTACGCCGCACTATAGGAGTGTCGCGGGGGAGCGTGAGCAAGCTCCGCGACACCCCCGGCGGCAGGCGCTTTCACGCCACTCCCGGCTGAGGCAGCCCGGATGCGAAACTGCCTCGCAGCCCGCCGAGCCCGTGCAATGGGAGGTCAGGGCCCCCGCCCCTTCCCCCCTGGGTTCAGCCGGCAACAGAGAGGAAATCCCCTGAGTCGCCGCACCGCCATTGATTTTATAACGAGGTTTTCTCCTCATCCGCCATAGCCTCCCCGAGGTCCACTCCGTCCTAAGCTACCCTATCTCCCCTCCCCCATCCCTCGATCCTAACCCTACCCTACCTACCTACACAACCCTATGCCCACCTATCCCTTATACTTGCCTACCGACAAAGTAGGTAGGCAAGCTAGAGATTACCTAACCAACTTCCCCCCATTCGCCCACCCTACAATCCCTAACCCTACCAAGCCTACCTACCTTACATTGCGGGACCTAGGGCGACATCAAATATAAATCCGCCTCTGGATCCGTCACCGCCGTTCATACTGATCTGCTGAAATATCTTTTGACGCCTCGTTTGAAGCGTCAGATATATAGTAGGATGTAAAATATAAGGCATAGATAAAAATATAAGTATTCTTATATAGTACTAGCTGTTACCCGCGGCTCCGCACGCTCTTTTTAAAAATGTATTAAAGAAATGTAAAATTTTGAGTGGGTGTGTACATTACAAAAACGCTTTTTCAAAAACATTTGTAACTTCGACACGAACGCCATCTACTGTAACATGTAACGTGTACATTAGATATATGAATACTAATAGTATATCTTTTGCTATAATCACTGAGTTATGTAGAAGCAAACGCCGTAAATAAAACAATATAGCCGCCAAATTGTCCAAAAAGATGATATAATTCATATTACATACAGATATATGACTTTCAATTATGTATATTTATTCTTGGACTCCAGTAAGGCACACATCTCACGCGGTTGTAACATATTTTTGATCAATTTCAGACGGACGAATGCACAGATAGCAGTTAATCACTACGTAGTGTACCAATTCAAATAAAAAAAGAACCATTAAAATCGGTTCACAATTGACGAAAATATCGGTTAACATACATAAAAAAATACATACAATCGAAAGTAAATTTTATGGTTTAGTAAAAAAAATTCGTACAAATGAAAAAATAATTTAAAAATACATTTTATACAAAAAACTATGATTTTACAATACATTATTTGTTATTTTACAAAGTTTTGTAATAAATCAGGTGTTTTTGTAAGCTTATGCTTTCAAGAGTGTGTTGACCTGTGCCTCATGAGGTCTACCTTTGCTTGTATGGACCTAAAACCTTTATGGTTTTGAACAGTCCTGGGATTAAGAATAAAACATTTAGATTAATTCCACGTAATTGGATATTCATACACTAAATTTCGATCCAAGAATATTAAATATATCATAACACCTGAATACCATACCTGAATGATTTAAAGTTCTTTGTACAAAGACGCAAGCGACGCGAGACTATTTGAAATGAGTGCATAATCCAAAATTATGTTTTTGATATTGTATTCTTTCTTTTAATTTAACTATGTTAATATAATTTGTTATATTAATGCTACAAGACTTACTAATAGCAATATTATTTACTTTAATTTATTGGTTTTGTTAATATGTATATTGTATTGTATATACTATAATTAGCGAATTCGATATCTTGCCACAAATGAAAGTATGATCTTCAAAAATGTTAAAAGGTAATGCAAGGTAAAATACATACTTTTTTTTTACGTTTTATATAAGATCGTATGGTGAGACTAATAATATATATAGCCAGGGACTGTATATACCGATCTCCTCCGAAACGGCTGGACAGATTTTGATGATTTTTTTTTGTATGTGTTCAGGTGAATTCAAGCGTGATTTGGATTGACCGTTGAACCCGGCGGATTTAGGTGGCGCTGTGGTTGAGTTTTAGGATTTTTATTATCAAGGCAGGACTATATTTGCCAGTACCGCTAGTATCTATATGATAAAAACTACATTTCTATAATAGTGCTACCTACCGGTTGTAATTATAGTTAAAAACAAATAAGATAATCTCATAAGTACAAAAAAACAATCATAAAAGTAAGTGAAGGCCTTTTAAATAAGAAAAAGTATGGAACTGTATAAAAATAACAATAATAAATGTAGAGAATGTATAATGAATGATGGCGTAAGACCAATAGAAGCAGAGCACCAATGAATAATGTTTCAAAATCGGGCACTTTTTTCCTTTTGAGAGACTTCGTTAGTAGTAGTAATAATATTCGTTCAATAGGACAGGCAAAGGAATTAATCAATACTGCCAATTCTGAAGTTGTCTCAAATAAGTAATAGTAGATAATAAACTCAAAAGTATCAAAGCCTGAATGCACGTCTACAATCCGTGATTCATCGACAGAGCTTCGTGTTATTTGGTTAGTATAAAGTATATAACGTCAATAGATTTTTTTAAATTACATTAAAAATAAACTCAACTATTGGGATCACTATGCATAAGAGGCTCATCAAAACGTTTCGAAAGCCAAATATAATAGGCGCGGTCCACGGAATAAGAACTTTTATCCGTGGGCGCGGTCAGTATTTGAATGGATTACCGCGTGACGTTGAAGTTTTGTTGTATTTTTTTAAAAATCATTTGCTTATTTGGAACGTCACTGATCTGATACAGACTGCTGTATTTTTATTTTTTTAATTTAGTTAAAGTTTTACTTATATACGACTTGGTTTTTTTTAAACTTGTTTACAGACCCTGGTCATTGTTGTTAGTATCTCCACTGACTACTAAGAGCAGGGGCGTAGCTACCGCCGTATCAATGATACGGGGCCCCCGGGCTACAGAAACCCCTAACGTGTGTTATCATTAACCCTCCATTTGGGCCCCCAACTAATTCTTTGATACAGGGCCTCTCCAAGGTACGCTACGCCACTGACTAAGAGGTTACTACGGGTGCGTTCCACATGACGTTCATATCGCTCACAATAGCCTTTTGAGCCATTCCACTTGACGACCGCGATCGTTGCGGTCGCGCCGAAAACGTCATTAATGACGTCATAACATACGTTCACGTGTGGCTCATGACGCCCACGCCCCATGTCTGGAGGTGGCTCGATGTGAGCGTTGACATTGGCGGGATTTTCAATAAAGACGTGGACCGTAAAAATGTCGTTATCTGATGCGGTAAAGAATATTTATATTGTATTTAATGGACTAATTAATTTTATTAATATATTTACATTAAATATATTAATTCAGTTTTGATAATTTTAAGTTCCATTGAAAAATGTTGTGAATCGTTAAATTTTGTTTAGAAATTAGTTTATAATAATTTAATGTTTTTTATTACACCAAAAAGCGTTGTGAGCGTGGAACGCAGTCTACGTACCTCGTACTATTTGTAACCTGTCATAAGTGGTGCTGGATATTTTTCATACTCAGTCAATTATTCAAATTAATTTTTAAAACGGTATATGTTACAAAAATACATTCAGTGGACTATGATGATAAGTACTTGTTGCGTTTATAGTCTTTCGTTTGTTCAGAGATGACGCTACAGTACAGATACCTGGCATATGATCGCTGTCTTTTAATGACATGCGGCTGTCGATCCGACATAATTCAATTAGGTATAAGAACGGGTTGTCCTCGTGTCTGTTCGTTGTCGTCGGCGGTTGAAGGTGGTAAAGCCACGCTATAGCTATTACTATTTTCAGCATGAATGGGTCGGCTCGCCCGGGGTACTACCACCCGACCCATAGAACACCGGCGTGAAGTAACAGTGCTTGCATTGTTGCGTTTCGTTCGGTCAGTATGAGCGCCGGAGGCCCACCTTCTTTCCCCCTTTCCCTTCCCCTTTCTCCTTTCCCTAATTCTCCCACATACACAGGCTGGCAACGCACTTGCGACTCCCCTGGTGTTGCTAGTGTCTTTGGACGGTGGTGATCACTTTACATCAGGTGACACACCTGTTCGTTTGCCTGCTTTTGATATAAAAAAAATCCATAAACAATGACGATTACATACTCTTACAGTAAATTAAAATGCCTTGATATTTCAATAGTTTAATAGAATGTAAATATTATGTAATAGATACAAGTTTGTTTAGAAATTAAAATTGTATTATTATATTATGATTTAGCATCATATTATTATTTATTTATATATATTATTTAGGATTTTAAATTATTACGTCAACCTATAACTGCCAATCGGATACGGTGTTTGAAGCGACCCATACACTTGAGTTCAGTGTGGTATTGTAGAGTAAGGGTAGAATGTTGGAAACTTATTGATCGCACTATTTATAATTTGTTCTTCGAGTAACCCTATGCCTGGGACCAACCCTCTCAATGTCTCCTGCGGCCAACCTTACGGCCAGAGTACGCAACGGTATTGGACTGATGTTGTTTAAATCCGAACTGTAATCGGAGAAAGCCCAACGGACGTAACGCTCCATACGGATGTGGTCTGACAAAGAATAAAAAGCATATTTCATATATCTAATTAATTTAATATTATAAGAGGGAATTTTATTAATATTATATTCGATAAAATATCTTTACAAAAGAGAAGTAGACAAAAGATAGAGTTAAACAACCTTTTATAGTGCCATGAGAGTCTTAAGTATCGGTTTTATCAAGCGTTTTACGTGTCAAGTGTAGAAGTAGATTAAGGTACTATTTTGAGATTTAATTGCAGCTACAGATATGAGTTTTAGCTAGATAGACTCTATGATAAAGATACATATTTATATTTTTATATGCTTTTATAAAAATGATATAAAATGCTATTTAGGTAGGTATAATAACAATTTATTCACGACACGGTGGCATGTAGTCTGGTCCTGGTGGCAAATCACACAGTGTCATATAATTCGTGTTTTTTTGTCCAATAAGTAATGTAAAGATATAATGATTTCAACAAAAAAGAAATGGCAGAAGACTTCTTTACGCGCGTTGAGCGTTTTTTTTTTCGAACTGAGTACGCTATTGACCATGCAAGGTCTTAACAGCTTCACCGGACTACTACCGCGTTGAGCGGTATTCTTGGAGAATATAAAGTTATAACTCTATGTTAGCGACGTGACCGACCGTGTTGCGCTTGCGTCAGACTAGCGACGCGTAGTATACCGACTTGTGTACATCTAATATTGATATTGCGTATTGAGATAGTGCAGCCCATAGTATGTTTGATTATTTAATAAACTGTATAACAATGTATATAATTATTGTTCTGAGTGCCTATATATGTGAACCAGACTAATATTAATAATTTCAATGTACACATTATTAATTTTAAATATTGTAATTCACACTATAAATATTTTAAATTTTCAAAAGTTAAGAGTTTAAAAAGTTAATTTTAAAAGTTTTGAGTTGTCACTTTTGCTTTGTAAGATGTTTGTTTTGTTTTGTTTGTTGTATGGATGAGAGTTACCTATAGCTGGGTCGAGCAGCGCGAAGGTACGTTTAAGGCTGTCGACTGCGACCGGCTTGGTGGCGGCGCGCTTCCCGCCGAGCGCCGCGACCACCTCGCGGATGTACTTGTCCTGAGCGAGTTGCCGCTGCCGGAACAGCTCGCGCGCGAGATCCACACGCTCGAACCCTTCCTCGTTCTACGGATATACCTTCATTATCTTTCAATTCTTTTATCTATAAATATAACAACAATGAAATTCTAAAGTGTTTGTACTTTCAGATTTTCGAAAAAAATGTTTTAGCAGGTGTCTAGAACTGAGTAATAAAACTCATTTCAAACATTTTTAGAAATGTCTGTCTGTCTGTTTTTGGAACACGCATCACTGCTAAAATACTACGTTCCCGATAATACCCTCACTAAGAAAATTATAAAGCATATCAAGTAACATTAAATCTTGATTTCATTAAAATCGGTTGACTCTATTAAGAGTTATTGATAATTTTAATGACGATGCGACTTAAGTACGAGATGTTAATAGATAAGTAATTAATGGACTTAATACATTCAAATGATTTTATTAGGACGGAGTCGCGGGCACAGATAGTACTACATAAAATTGAATATCATTGTTATTATTATATAGTATAATGTAAAGTCTCCTACTGCGTCTGTCTGTTCGCAATAAACTCAAAAACTAGTGAACGGATTTTCACCAGTGGATACAGTGATTCATAGGGAAAGGGTTGGTATATACTTTGTCAAAGATATATTTTTAATCAGGGCAGGACAACATCTGCCGGGCTCGCTAGTTCTATATATAATCGCTATCAAAGTTGGCACACCTAAGACTATTTCACGAGAAAAGTTTATATGAAAGCTGTTTTATTCTACTGTAATCAAAAGAAAAGCCTTATCTTTGATCTAAATCGATTGTCATCAACTAAGGTCCAGTCTCTGCGGTCATTGTAAATTTAATTATATGTTCAATATATATACAGTAAATACTCACTTCATGAAATAGTTTCTCCAAATCGACGAGGTTACCGTTTGTTTTCAGTTTGAGTTGTTTCCTCACGACGTCAACCAAATTCTTGATATCCACTTCGTTTTTATACGGGAACGTAGCTTTAGTCACCTTCTCGAATTCCTCCATCGAAATGGTCTTTAAAAAAATATATTTTATTTATACACTTAATAGTTTTTAGCGTTTCACCACATTCTTATCTTATGACGATGTGGTCTTAAATGGTAAACACGCTAAATTTAGGAAGGTTGGGTCTCGAGTGCGTGCGCCGGAACACACCAACAGGTGCTTAGCGACACATTTTCCATTTGAGTGTGATAGCTAGACAAACGGACTTAGAAGAAACTACCACCATGCTATATATTTTTTTTTTCGAACTGACTACGCTCTTGACCAAGCAAGGTCTTAACAGCTTCACCGGACTACTAAGGCGAGCGCTTAAGGCACTCAGCCGATTTTATTTTGACAACTAGCTCAAGGGTGCGCGGCACACCTCGGCTTTGGCTGTTGCCTGATACATGCAATTCGCGACCTATGTAAGCTAACCTAAGCTAAGCTAACTATCCATACATATATGAGTTGTTGAAACATATATGTGTACCAAGCATACATACCTCAACAACCCTTATATATATTTCGTATCGGATAATATTCTAAACTATTTCAGTTTGATAAGGGGAAAAAATAAAACCCTTCCACCTGCATGTGTAAGCGTGTATGCGTGCACGTGTGTGGAGGTGATATGTGTAATGTTGTCGCAGTGATGTAAGATTTTGTGTCACTGTATCGCGCGAGCAGCGTACTCAAGGGCTCCACGCCGAGGGAACGGACCTAGGCTTGAGCTGCTGCCGAGGGGGGCCTAGTCTGGTGTGCGGGAGCGAAATTTACCCCCAGACCACGGCGGCGTGATCTGTGGTTACGCGGGCGTGGGCGTGAGCACGCTCTGTTTAGAGAGACAGGCTGGTACTGATCGTTCACTGCCGTTATTTCATCGGGAGGGTCGGTAAAAATATGTCGCGGACGTCTTTTACTACGCGCAGCGTTTGGTACGGGTTCGTATTTTGCGGCGGATACCACTAACGGACTGGGATGATTCGCGGCTTTTTCAAAATAACTAATCGTAAGTGATTTTACGTACGCCCAGATAGAAGGCATCTCTAGGTCCCTATGTAGATCAACTCTCCGGACGTACCACGGGGCACCGGTCACTTTACGTAAAACGCGGTTTTGAAGAACCTGCAACTTATGAAAATTATCTTTCGACATATGCGCAAAAACGGGACTGCTATATGTCATCACGGGACGGATACACGTCTTATACAAAGTGAGCTTGTGTCTGAGGGACATCTTACTCCTATGACAAAGCAACGGATGGAGGCGACCCAAAACCATAGCGGCTTTGTTTCGTACTCTATCTATATGTGACTCGAAATTTAAATGTTTATCTAATGTAACACCGAGATATTTGACCTCGTCGGCCCAAGGTATATCGGTTCCGTATAGCCTGATGGGCTCGAGGTTATTATTACGTCGTAAAGGATCGAAGAGTATCGCGGCGCTCTTATCAGGATTAACTTCTATGCGCCATCGACGAAACCATTCACCGAGTGTGCAAACGGCCTTTTCGATGCGCTTCCTAAGAAAGTCCGACCGCAAGCTGGAAGTGTAAATAACGGTATCATCAGCATAGCAACCTACCTCGACCCGTTTAGACCGAGGTAGGTCACTGATGAACAGATTGAAAAGCGAGGGCGCGAGTATGGAGCCCTGTGGCACACCTGAGCGTATCGGGTGGGGCAGGGATAGTTCCCCATCCACTCTAAAGCGGAAAGTCCTATCAGTGAGAAAATCGTGGATAATATGTATTAACTTATCGGGTACGTGATATTTACATAATTTATGGATGAGCCCTCCATGCCAGACCTTATCGAAGGCTTTGGCGACATCGAAAAAAACTGCAATTGTGCGTTTCGGTTTACGTTTCGGGTCGGCATTAAAATTAGAGAAAATGTACTCCGTGAGGCGGTGTACTTGATTCGTGCAAGAGTGTTCGGCACGAAATCCGAACTGCTCAGGTGGTATTAATTTTAAATCTGTAATCGAGACCTGGAGACGGTTCAGAAGGAGCCGCTCGTATAATTTACCTAATGTATCTAACAGGCTGATCGGGCGATAGCTATCGGGAAGCGTAGCTTTTTTGCCGGGCTTGTGTATGCCTATCACTACGGCCTTCTTCCAGGCGGCTGGAAAGTGGCCCTGGGACATGGCCGCATTGAAGATGCAGACCAATAGAGCTATGATGTGGTCAGGAAGGAGTCTCAGCACCTCGTTCCTGATTCCATCGGGACCTGGGGACTTTCTAAGCTTGAGACGCTTTATGGCGGCTGAAACTTCATCAAAAGTTATCGAGGTTAGGGTATCCGCGGGTGGAGATGCGAGTGCATGCTCTACCGACGACTCGATCGATCCGATATGGACAGCATCAGTATTATCAGTGTTTGGCGAACACTGTTTCTCTAAACTCGCGGCTAGACATTCTGCTTTATCTATACTATCGAACGCGGGAGGCAACCCGGGGCCTCTGTCGAGAGGAGGCATCGGAGTGGCGAGATCTGATTTTAAAGTGCGCGTGAGTCTCCAGTACGACAGGTGAGACGGCCGGAGATCCTCCAGAAGCCTGTCCCACTTGTCGCCCCGAATCTCAGAGATACGAGTTTTAACTAATTTACGTAGTGAGCGTAATCGATCGCGGTTCTCTACAGACGGGTAAGCGTCGTGAGCTCGAGTCGCGGCGTTCTTTTCCGTGATCAACGCTTTCACGTCGTCAGGGAGTATAAAGCGGCGATCGTTCGCCGCTTGTACCTCTTTCGAGGTCTCTCTGACGGCGGTCTGAAGATAGTCGACCAGGGAATCGATAGCCGAATCCGCGTCGGCTCTAGACGTCAACACGTCTGGGATCCCGTCTAAAATGTCAGACGATGGATTTTCTTTAAAATAACGAGCTAAACTAACATAATCAGCCACCCTGACCGACGGAGGGGTGAAATCTGAATTGAAACCTAACTGTAATACGACCGGGCGGTGATCTGAATCAAGTTCGTGTACGACTTGTATGAGTCGTACCCGAAGCGTGATATTTTTTAAAAGAGCTATGTCTAAGACTGACGGGCGACAGTTGTCTTGATAGTGTGTGGGTTCCGGAGGGGCTATGACGTCAAATGCGAGGACCCTACCTAGTTTGTCGAGTATCCTCCCGTTACGAGAGGTTCTCGGACTATTCCAGATAACGTTCCCGCAGTTGAGGTCCCCCGCTATAATAACTGAATCTCCTAAGTTGAGCAGCGCTCGTAAATCTGTTTGTAACAACTCTTTGTTCGGCGAGAGGTACGCGGACACTAATACAATGGACGGATGACCGGTCATACCTAACGTACATACTGATACTTCCATATTGGTTAGAACGGGCGGATCTATCGGCATGCAATATAACGAACGCCTATAGTAAATTAAGGTGCCGCCCCCGCGGGTGACACGGTCATTTCTAACTATGTTGTAGTTCGCGATTCTGGGATTGCGCATTTTCGGTTTTAAAAGCGTCTCCTGGACGAGGAGAACGTCAATCTGTCTATCGCGTAAAAAGGCAGCTACTAAATCGCGCTGTGTCCTAAGAGATCTCGCGTTAAAAAACGAAAGAGATAGACCGCGCGGTTTTATCCTATTCATAGCCGTGAATTTTAATTAATTGAGTTTAAATTCTGGGAACGAACGATACGGTGTAAACTCGCAGCAATACTCGGGTATTGCGCGAGCACGTTGAGCTTGCCCAAATCCTCCTCGGCCTGGAGGGCCGCGTTGAAGTTTAAAACTTCTTGTAGATCGTGCTCCCGGAATAGCTGGAAAAGCCAGCTCTCTCCGGTGAGCCCCATAGAGAAGGCGGGCGCGGCGCGTGTCGGCCGTGCCTGCGGGATAGGAGCCTGAGGCTTAGAAGCCTGAGGCCGGGGAGCCCAGGGAGCCAGAGGGGCCCGCCCGGGTTGTGGTGCGCGCGGCACAGAGGGTGGCGCGCGCGGAGTGGACGCGGGCGCTGCCGGGGCGCGAGAGGCACCCGGCAGGCCAGGGAAGGCCTCCACGGACATGAGAGGCGGAGGTGGAGGGCGGGCGGCGCTCACAGGCGCCCTAGGCGCCTGTCGCGCCTGGCGAGGGCGTTGTGTGCGCGGTGCGCGGGGACAGCCGCGATAGTTCGCGGGGTGGCCCGCGTTACCGCACAACACGCAGCTGGGAGGTTCTGGGGTGTCGGGAGTGCGCACGCACTCCTTAGTGGCATGATCCCCTAGGCACTTAACGCACCTGGGGCGGAGATGGCAATTCCTCGCCGAGTGGCCATAACTTTGGCAGTTATGACACTGCGACGGGGTATGAGTTTTTCGTGGCGGCTCCACGGTGATGCCGCTGAGGCCACAGACTGAGGTGAGGCTAAAGATAGCCTTACCCTCTAAGGTACGGTCAAGGAGGACTAGAACCATGTTGTAAGGGGCGCGGGTGCGTGGGTGGTACATCCTATGTACCTCCCGAATCGGCAGATTTTTCTCCTTAAGGGAGACGGTGACGTCGTCGACTGAGATCTCAGCCGGGACGCGACGAAGTACTACGCGAAGGAGTCGTTCCTCCTCTAATGCGAAAGTGAAAAAAGCTAACTTCGATTCCCTAAGGAATTTAGTTAGCGCACGATGGTCGCTTATGGCGGGACACTTAACTTGAATGCCCGCCGGAGTGCTAAGGGCGGACGTGTAATTAATTTTCAAAAATTTGAGCTTATTCGAGATTCTTAGCCTTAGATTTCTTAGCCGCTACGGAACCCGATGCATCTGTCTGAGACAGAGGAAGAATTGGGCTTGCTCGCCCGCGGTCTTACGTTTGCCGGTATAGCCGGCACCCGAACGCCATCTATATTGGCGCATTTCTCGACCGGGCGTGCGGAGCCCTGGTCGGAGTCTGAAGAACGCGATCCGCGGCGTTTTTGGTATGTGACGGTTTTAAAACCGTCGTCTACATGCGCAGAAGGCGCGGAGAGCGCTGAGGGCGCGGAGGTCGCGATTAATTCGGAGGTCGCGGTCGCGGGCGGCTCGTCGGACGCCGCCACGTCGAGCTCCATATCGGAGCCGGCCTCCGAGCTGGAGCTCGGTATGGGGATTTCCGAAATCCCCCTATCGGCGTCATTTAGCCGTGATTGCGGCGAGAGGGCCGCGAAAGAGTTCGCGGTTGCAACGCGGGAGATGTATTGCGTGTTCTCTGAGAACAACGCAATGAAATTGTTGTACGCGGTCGCGACGTCTGCATTCGGACCCTGCTGTAGCAGGAAATCGCGGAACCTAGCCAGATGCTCTAGGTCAGCCATCCCGGTGGCTTGAGGGGGAGGGGGGGCCGCGAAACAAACTCCCTGCCTGAGGACAGGGGGGCACGCCAAACGTAAGTTATAGGACTATATCGAGTCCGGATTAAGGGAGTTGTTTAAATGGAAACAAAAGACGAAAATAATACAAGAAATACGGCAGCGAGACAAGTAAATAAAATGTGTAAATAGACAACAAATAAATAAATAGATAATTAAATAAATAATTGAAAAGTAAATAAATATATAAAGAAATGACTCAAGGATTAAAGAAATACGTAAATAAATAGATAAATAACTAAGTAAACAATTAAGTATACCAAGAAATAAATAACGCAATAAATAAATACAAAGGAAAGGTCTAACTCAGTGCCAAGAAACAGAACGCAGGTGTGCCGGATCGGAACAATGAAAACGAACACTCACGAAGTGATAACTGACGTCACTAAATCACGAGTATCGCGCAGCAAAGCGGACAACCATTCCCATTGACAGCCCTATCGGAACATCACCATGCTATAGTTTCATCATGGTATTATACTTAACCGAAAGCTCCGACCCAGATGCAAGGATTCGATCTACGTGAGTCCGAACACGCTATCAACTAAGGTATACGTTAAACTTGATCTTTAGGCCACGTGTACCACCCGTAGTACACGATATGATAACTATTGAAAACGAAACAATTATTTATGCTATGTATGTATATTGTAATGTAATGTTGTATGTATGATATATAATTGTATGATAATACGTGATCTAATCCGGTGAAGATGTGATGGCCCGCCCGCTTCAGGCAAATAGTGTAGTAAATTCGAAAAAAATGTATGAAAATATGTCTATTTTTTGTCAATATATGAAATGGCCTGAAGGGCATGTCCGGCAAAAATGGCTTGGCATGGAACGTGTTATGATGGCAAAGTAAGGAAAGTTGTGGACCTCTCGTCCGTTAGCGTGGTGCCGCAGGTGGGAGGCCAGCGTGGCCCACTGCGCGCGCAGGGCCCAGTGCACCTGCTCGCTGAGTTGGTGGTGCAGCACCGCCCAGAACACCTTCACCTGCGGCTCGTCTAACATCTGTTCGACGCCTGCACACAGGTTGTACGCCCACTCAGCACGCACTGATGGCTGCTGATACCTACATTTTCAGAATTACCCTGCGTTATATTTGGTCATGGAACTGATTTAATAATCTTATAATTACCATTTCATAAATGACGTAGCAGTAAATCAGCAGGTATATGGCTTGTGTTCAAATGGATCACTACTACCATGCATATCGTACTTTACTCGACACAGTGACTTAGGCAGTTATGTTTCTAGATCAGTTACTGCCATATATAGCTGCCGAGAGGTTTTCGGGTAGAAATGACATCAAAAACTGTCGGTGATATTACTTTTTTATATTTATGATTATGCTCTGTGATACAGTACTGACAATTAGTGGTACTACAATTTAAAAAACAGCTAGGTAACTAAAACGCAGTAAGATTCTTGTTTGTTTGACAATAGAAGGCATAACAGGAAGAAAACCCGCACAAGCAATGTATATATCGTAAATACCCATTATTTATTTGCGTGGAGGTAGGGTTTTTCTAAGTCCACCTCGCTAGCAACCACCCTTAACTAGGAAATTTGTCGCCAAGTACCTGCTGGTTTATGTCAAACCCTAAGACCTATAAAGTATAAAAAGAAAAAAATATGTTTGTGAAAATAAATTGCTTTGTTAGTAGTATTTGAGACCAACCAATACATATATTTTTACCTAGTATCTGTAGCTCACACGGAAGCATCCAGATTTTATACTTTCGTTATATTTACTAACAAAGGGAAAGTACAGAGCCAGTTACTGGAAACCGTCCAAACTCATACTAAGCCCTATTTTTGCTTTAACTAGGCCTTATATAAAAAAGATTGAAAGGAAATTTAGTAGTCATATTGTACCTGTCTTCGAAATACTTTGTGACGTAATCTTGCATGGACATTTCCATGTGTTGTTGTTTCCCGACCCAGATATCGTTGATAATGACGTTGATTTCACGCCGCGAAAGCCTCAGGTTGCGAACTCTACCCTCGTATCGTAAATATGGAGGTATTGCGGGATCTATCCCCTGAATTATATCAAAAATAACTTTTATATAAGAACAGAAGGGTTTATAATTGTTAACTTGCATCGCAACACTGTTAATTAGATGTAAGACAGAACCGGAATCCGATATTGCGATCTGTGTTTAATAATAATTATAATCTATTATGAATTTTATTTTGCTTCTAAGACCTTTCAAAAATTGCTATCACAGATCGTTTTGTGAAACCGAACAAATGAATGTGAGGGAAAAAAATCAGTAACGTGACGTTCAATATTTAACACAGGTAATGTAACAGGTAACAGCAGTGACTTTAAGAATGTGTTTGACTTTTTTCTTCACACGAAAACTTAAAATATCTTTTTCTTGTAACTAAATCACTTTAAGATATTACAGATCGTCTTTAGTAAGGTTTATCATTTCTCATTGATTGTACATTATGGGTACTAAGGGTTAACTAAGTATTAGTATATTCTAATGTTGTTTTTTTTGTTAATTCGCGTATATTTACTAATTTAAATTGGTAACACTATCAGTTGACGGTGAAGGAAAACATCGTGAGGAAACCTGAACCTGAAAATGTTCTGGTGGTACCATTTTACGTGGGAAAATGAAGACCTGTAAATTTCTTGGAGCTTGAAACCATCAATACGTGATGACGGGTTAGCGTGGTGATTCTGCCTATACCTTGCTTCTGGATGAGGCTTACGGCTCTGTAGTGTGTCTCTTATAGACTTATGTATTGATTTTTTTTTTATTTCTAAACTTAAACTACATAAATAATTGGTTCAAAATATGAAGCGAGTAACTCTATAACAGTTAAAAAGGTAACTCTTACAAGTCCATCAAAATATTCCAAGTGTTCACTCTCTGCTGCGGGGCCAAGTTCTTTTAGAAGGACTCGGAGGATGTTTCTGGATGATAAACCACTAGCCAGTTGCCACCATCTATTGAATAAACGCATATTTTTATATGCGGCAGTAATAAAATGAAATCATAGATTTCATCAAGTAATACATCTACCTGCCTAGATAATTTCATATGTGGTTCCTCCACGAAGAAAAGTGTTTCGATAAACAACAATATCTTTTACAATGAGCCTATTATACCTAAAACCCAATTAATATCTGCAATGAAACCTTTTATTAAGAGTTGCATTAGATAATTTGGAAACATATTTATTTCAAAGTTGTTGCCAATTCACCACAATGTAATTTTATAAATCCACTAGCCAAAGAAAAATTTGTATGTTTACTAAATGTTATCTAGTGTAAAATAAATGAAACTAACCTATCCCTCCCACCTCCAATGAAGTCAGCGCAGAGTTCCCACTGGGGTCGTGGAGTGCCCGCTCTCTCCAGTTCATTACACCGTTCCTTAAACTCAATTAACTCTTCCTCTAACGATTTCTTTGACCCTGAAAGTAATTAAGGCATACGCGAATATGATATACTAAACGATAATTTGTTCTTAGAGAGTCACCCCCAGAAACATAGCCAGTGTACCGTGTTCTAGTATTGCAGAAAAACTGTAACGGATCACCAACTTACTCTAATTTTTTTTTAATGCAAAGATTAGAGTGGATTAAGCACAAAGTAATTAGTTAAAGACCTTATAGTATATTCACCCTGGTATCTATCAATTATAGAATCACGCGTCGTCAAAATTATCCTACCGATTTTTTAATTAACAAAATTAAAGGTGATGTGAAACGAATATCTACCCAAAAGTTTTCTCTGCGCCTCTTGAAGATTCTCTAGTTCAATTTTTAATTTATCTAAGTTCTTTGTAATATCGTAATATTTTGTTTCGAGGCTGTCGTATTCACGGCGCGGTACTGTCACCGAGTACTCTTCCCTCATCTTTTTCAGATCCGATTGCGTTGTTGAAAGCTGTTCTCTGTAATTTCCATAAAATTTCCTGTCGTGATTTAAAGTTTTCAAGTTCAACTGGACTATTTTTTAAGTTTATAATTAATGCATTCGCTTTATTAAGAGATCGACTACTCGGTGAAATTGTTCTAACAAGAAATAAGGATGACTTATTGGTAACACTTTTGAGTACTGCGTTTCGTTAAGTTATAGTCCGCCGGATGATGTGTTCCGAATAGGTGGTAGTGTTGAAATCTTTACAATTGTCTCTTAAGGCCTAATATTGAATACTGTATTTTTGATTTGATTTAATCTTTAGGCTAAAATATTCGAAAATCCGGTTGACAGAATTCTGATTCTCTTTACATATTAAGTATAAATAAAATGTTACCTGCACCGATCTAACGCCATTCTTAATACAACAGGATCCCCGTAAATATCGTGTATGGGATACGAGCTACCATCGAGCTCTTTTAATTTGAGATGAAGCCCTAAATTCTCGAAATACAAGGTGTATCTTACGTCCCTTTCCTTCATCAAATTAAGATAATCGGAGAATTTTTCGTCTTTCAGCTAAAAAAATAAGAATTCAAAGTAACACATACAAAAATACTAGAGTTTTTATTTTTACGATGCTTTAAATTTCAGATTAACGAGAAAATTATAGTCGAAGGCGTAGCGACCGCCGCCTTGTCATCGGTTATGGAACTTCTGCGATACACGGGCTTTGACGTGATATAAATTAGCAAAAATCCTTTAAATTTTACCTACTACCTCAAATTCTTATTAGTAAGGTGGTTCGTAACGAAGTAATAATTAAAATATAAAAATAGCGACAGTATTTCTAGTTCCTAATGACTCCTAGGTCATCTAAATCATAATTTAGCAGTAAACAGCTTCCACTCCTAATATTATTTTTATATGGGGTACTACATTTTTCTTACTACTTATATGTATAGTGATACTGTACGAATATTCTTAACGCATTCATTTTCCTCACGATATATTTCTATTTTTTTGTAATGTCATAAGTGGCAAACGAATAGGTAGGTCACCTGCTGTTAAGTGATCACCACTGTCCATGGACACTAACAACACCACAGGAGTTGCAAGTGCGTTGCCACCCTATGGGGGAAAAGGATTAGGGGAGGGAGAGGAGGAGAGGTGGGCCTCCGGCGCTTTCACTGATCGAACGAAACGCAACAATGGCAAGCACTGTTACTTCACGTCAGTTTTCTATGAGAGGGTGATACTACCCCGAGCGAGCCCACCCATTCATGCTGAAACCAGTAATAGTTTCAGCGTGGCTCTACCACCATACAAATCTATACCACTAGCTAACCCGGCCATGCGTTGCTGTGGCTCAGTTATTGAAAAAAAAATCAAAATTAAAACGTGGCGCCATCTATTACATATCTATAACAGTCGGTTCTACAATTTTCTGTCATCAAACTAATTTAAAGCGCCATTTGTTCGAAACTTACAATTAACAATAATAATTAACATTGATAGTCATTTAATTTGTAATAAAAAAATATTGAGGCAATTAATTAAATTATAAATTCTTCTATCTCTCAAATTGTTCTTTTTTTTCGAATTTACTACGCTATTGACCTAGCAAGGTCTTAACAGCTTCACCGGAATACTCTCAAGTTGGACCTTATTATAAATAAATGCCAACCTTCATGAAGATCGGTTAAGTAGTTTCGGAGTTCATAGTGGACAAACATCATGACACTGGATTTTTATATATTATCAAATAATGTTACTAAATAAATTGAGATTATTGAATGTAAATGTGATTTTTGAATGTAGCTGACCCTTGCCCACTTTGTTGGGCGGTATACATTTATAAAAAACTACTTTTTGTGACTTAAATATAAAAGTTAGACGTATGCTGTCGGTGAATTTTTTGTAGGCATTATCAAACTTTACAAGTTTTCTTTGGAACTCGATCATATATATCTCATCGTTAGGGCAGCGTTCTTAAGAAACGTTTTCGTTCAACCGTTTTTTCTCAGACTTCCTTTGCAAATTCGACTTCCACAAAAAAGTCTTTTCTTTTTTTTGGTTACTATATCGCATATGAGACTTACCCTCTACACAAATTTTACCTCTTTATAATATTAGTATAGATAGATTTAGTTATATTTTTATCTAGAGTAGTTATATTAACACACCTTCGCCATATTTTTCTTTAATTGTGTCATTTCAAATGTCAATTCTAAACTCTGTTTTCTAAGCGATTCGTTTTCTTTTATTAAGTTTTTAAAGTTTTCATCTCTCTCTCTCTTCCTCACTGATATACCGAAGACTCTCTGAAATGTAAATTTATTATCTTTAATTGATGTACCTAAGTATTTCTATTTATCGTAGGCACAGGGAGTAATATATTGACAAACATGTTGTAAATATTTCACCTTTACATAAGTGTACTTATATACTGAGATTATTGTTTCGTTTGAGGCTCTTATCTGCTATACTTGTAATGTTTTTATTTACATTTAAGTAATATTCCGATAAAACCACCGATTGACTCGTCAGTACTATGCTCTGTCCCCCCTTAAAAATCAGCAATTCAGTGGGCACTTACTACTTGTTAGGATGTTAATGCTGATCATTTTTAATTACCAATATTTATTTATTTTTGAAGTTAAACTTCTTATCTTATCTAGTGGAATTCTAATCCGCAACCTTTTTGGTGGGGGTAAACGCTGTGTCCCGTAGTGTTGAGAACACCCGTTCTCGTCCGATCACTGAAGTTAAGCAACGTCGGGTACGATCAGAACTTGGATGGGACCGTCTGGGAACATCGCATGACATTGGCTTTTTTATTTATCTTATAACTGGGAAGTGTTCCAACAATAAAATTATACAAAGTAATGAAAACATTTTAGTTTTGTATATTGTTCTCCGAAATGACGATGAAATTTGTGTCAGGATCGTGAGACTTGGGCCCATGGTGACAACATTTACGGTGTTATTACAAAAAAGTTAAATACGCATTGAATACTTGTTTTAAAAAGGTTTCGAATTAGATGCACCGCGGTCGCTGAATGTTCGCCATCTTGCAGCTTTGTCTTGCTTTGGTTACGTTAGGTTAGACTTGCGAAAAAGGGTAACGCGAACTTGCCTCTGGCAAGAGCGGTGCATTTAATTCGAAACCTTTTAAAACCAAGTATTTAACTTTTTTATAATGACACCGTTAAAGTTTTGTAAATATAGGGAGAAACATGAGTTAAAATATTTAAAACAATTACTAACGTGTTAAAGAAAAACATGTAAGCTGTACTAATATTATATATACATATAACAAAAAAATAACAATAAATAAAATAAAAAGTAGACGTTTTTTTTAAAAGACGTTACATACTTATGATACAGACACCAAAAAAATAGTTTTGAATAGACATGAATGCCGTTTTCAATAAATGTATTATGGTAAGCTTCCGTCATTTTTACACAGTTAGTATTTGAATGAGAGCTTCCACGCGAGCGACGGTCACGGACACAAATAAAAGGGTGAAAAAAGGAAAGTTTTTATATTACACTTCTTTCCATATTCTTTATTTTTGGTATATTTTAAATATTTTTTATTTGTCTTAATTATTCTTTATTTTATTCTTTTTTAAATGTAAAGCGACGATGGCTTAGTTGATAGCGTATGAACACGGCGTCGATGGACGTAAGTTCAAATCCTTGCGACTGAGTCGGAGCTTCCGGTGAACAGCCACATTTTAAAAATCTGTCGTCAAGCACTTGTTGGTGTGTTCCGGCACACACACTCGTGGGTTAGTCGCTTCCAGGTATTAGCGTGTTTACCATCTTAGTCCACATAGTTATTTAATATCAGATGATACTGAAGTCAAACGCTAAAACCTATTTAATTTTATTGTGTCATCAAGGTTAATGTTTTTTGATAAAGGTCGGAAAAAACAATTTTAGAATTATTTCGCCTTTATCGAACGTCCACGCGGATGGAGTCGCCGCCACGGCTAGTCTACAATAAAGGGTTAAAGGTTTTCCGTAACTGGTGGTTAGATTTTCAAAGTTATTTCACTTAAGGAAACTACAATACCCTTGAGTGTTATAAGCGATATTTTATAATTATTACATTGTATATTGTAATAATGAACTACCTGGTTGCACTACATAATATCATAAAGAAAAAAGGTATTGAACCTCGAAAGGGGCTATTCTAAGGGCAGTCTAGGTCGATCACTGATTCTAGTATAATAGATAGACTACAATCTATATATATTTATAAAAGACTTAAGATAGACCAACGTTTTTTTAAAACTAGATTCAAAGATTTCAAATTTAGACTATATTTTAACTCACAAGTCCTGAGGATGGAGCTGAAAGTTCTTGATAGTATGTATAACAATAATTAATAACTATTTATAATTTGAACATCCAATACAGCAAGTAAAAAAATCACCGTTGATAATAAATAAAAATAATAAAAAATTGATAATTAAATAAAAATTAAAATACGACCGCAGCGCCACCTACCGGGTCCAATTGGAAATCTAAACCATTCTCGGGTCTACTGGAACACGCACACAAAATTTTGTCAAAATCGGTCCAACCGTTTAGGAGTTCAGTGACATACACACGCACAGAAGAAATTTATATATAAAGATATGAACATAAATTTAGGATACAAAATATTTGAGAATGATAAATTTTAATACCATTTAGACAATAATCATGAAATAATCACATCTTGTTTTTCATGCTATCCATTTTACTATAACTTGCCACTAGGTGGTGCTATACCACCCCAGCTTTTGTACTGTTTAAATGGTCACCAGGAAAATGGTATGTGAACATGAACATGGAGAATACTTCTAGAATACTAATTTTGCATTAACTCAACTGTTTATTAAAAATACAAATAACAATCAATAATACCAAATGCTAAGGCACAAATGTTGTCAAATAAAATAACAAAATTCATTGTAATAACATTAATCAGAACAAAATGGATAAGTATTCATTTATAATTGTGTTTTTTTCTGTTCCAACCAAATATCTACTTGTTTACGGATATGAGAGATGTCTGTCGCATATGTTCTACAGCAACCACCAACATACTGTACTCCCATATCTAGCCAATCTAGAACAAATGTCTCAATAGCCTGACACTTATCCCTGTCTATCCAACCACTTTGTGGATTGTAGTTTTCACCAGAGTTTGGATATGTTATGAGTGGAATTGGAGATACTTTTCTGTCATCATTTATACCTTTGAATAACTTGGCTACAATTTTGGGTGAGCAACAATTAACCCCAACAGCAACCAATTGTTTTGGATTCATGTCCCAACACTTTTTGGCAACCATTTGGAAATTTTCTCCTCGTGCCAGAGATGTCTCATCTTTACAACTAAATGTAAGCCAAGCTCTCATGTTTGGGTATTCTTTAAGCATATCAACTAGCACTTCAGCTTCTTTTTGACACGGTATTGTTTCAAATGCTAACATATCAACACCAGATTCAACAAGGGCTCTGATTCTAGGAGTGTGCCACTCTTTCATAGTCTGGTCAGGAGTTTTGTCAGCATAACTTCCACTATATTCTGACCCATCATTTAAATAAGCCCCATATGGACCGATAGAGCCAACTACTAAAGGATTTCGATTCAGAATTCCATTGTCTTTACATTCTTGCATGTAAGTATCTCTGGCACGCTTGGTGAAGTCTACTGCACTTTTGATTAATTCGTAACTTTCTTCAGGAGACAAGCCAAGATGTTTGACAAACCCTTGGATTGATGCTTGGTACGTGTTAGTCATAATTATGTCCGCTCCTGCTCGAAGGAAGTCAAGGTGAGTGTTCATAACTTCCTGTGGATGTGTTTTTAGGTATCTTGCGCTCCATAGAGGATCACCGTCTGCTGTGGAGCCGACATGACGTGATAGTTGCGAAGAAAATCCTCCATCGAGAACAAACACCCCGGCCACGCTCCTGGCTGTTGACATTATAAACTTCTCTTAACTTTTCCTAGAATTTATTGACTTTTATTTCATACAATGGCTTTATATCTGTTGCTATTTAGTGGATACAAAAATAAATAAATAGACAACCACTGAACACTCGCACAAGGGCAGAACTCATGATACGAAACTAAATAAATACCTAAATGTAGTGACTATCCATCAGTAGTAATATTACAGTCCTTGTTATCTATATACTTATATAAATTCCATCGTGTTTATCACCAATACATTATATTATTATTATACAAGCAGTGTTGCTAGAGTCGTAATGGCAAAGGTTACGTAGTATCTCCTAAAAACATATAATATTCCTTCCGTATTCCATACATAAAGTAGGCAATAACGTATAAGCTGATTCATAATTCCAAGCTCCCATAAAAATCCCATTGTTTATATCGAAATATTTTTATTACTTTTACTTTAGTCGTCTTCCAAATAAATGTTCAAAAGATAATTTAGCGGTGGTGAATTGATTTTGGCTATTATATATTGTAAAATAAATTAAGCCTTGACATATTATTGAAATATTTTCGGGGTGGTATTACAAGTTTTCTTTAAAGATATTACAGAAAATAAGAAAGCATAAAAACAAAAATAAATGGATTGGCAATATACAGACCAGTAAAAAGGATTAAATTATTTAAAAATCCTCAAATGATGAACTACTGATAAATGTTAATTTCTATCATTTATTTGTGGAAAACATAGATAATTTGACCGACCCTCCCGATGAAATAACGGCAGTGAACGATCAGTACCAGCCTGTCTCTCTAAACAGAGCGTGCTCACGCCCACGCCCGCGTAACCACAGATCACGCCGCCGTGGTCTGGGGGTAAATTTCGCTCCCGCACACCAGACTAGGCCCCCCTCGGCAGCAGCTCAAGCCTAGGTCCGTTCCCTCGGCGTGGAGCCCTTGAGTACGCTGCTCGCGCGATACAGTGACACAAAATCTTACATCACTGCGACAACATTACACATATCACCTCCACACACGTGCACGCATACACGCTTACACATGCAGGTGGAAGGGTTTTATTTTTTTCCCTTATCAAACTGAAATAGTTTAGAATATTATCCGATACGAAATATATATAGGAGTTGTTGAGGTATGTATGCTTGGTACACATATATGTTTCAACAACTCGTATATGTATGAATAGTTAGCTTAGCTTAGGTTAGCTCAGATAGGTCGCGAATTGCTTGTATCAGGCAACAGCCAAAGCCGAGGTGTGCCGCGCACCCTTGAGCTAGTTGTCAAAGTAAAATCGGCTGAGTGCCTTAAGCGCTCGCCTTAGTAGTCCGGTGAAGCTGTTAAGACCTTGCTTGGTCAATAGCGTAGTCAGTACGAAAAAAAAAAAAAAAATAGATAATTTGTTTATAAACTTTGGAAATAAACATAATCTGATCCGTGAAGATTTTATTATAATAATAAGTATTAATATTTGGCTCTACTTGTGTAACCCTATTCAGGTGATATGTACTAAAATCCTTTTTTTTTATTAAATTTAAATTAAATGAGGTAACACAGAGATGGGGGCGGCGCGTAGCAGTGGTTCTCGAGCACATGTTTCTTATTAGAAACGTCATGAGTTCATGACCAGCGTAGACCCTAAGCTACGTATATCACAGTTAACCTTTCGATAACGGTTGCTAGAAATAATGACTTTTATGCAGCTCTTAAAAGAGTTTGTTTTCATCTCGCCCAAGTCTTTGGTCTTATTCAATGAAATTGTTAATGCAATGGCTATGACGAAGATATTTTTCCATGTTTCTAATACCAATTGCAATACAGGTTTTGCAATGTTATTTTTAATGTTGGAAAAGTCGTTTTGCACTCTTTATAAATTTTTGGCGTTTGAACACAATCTCATTTGATGTTAAATTACGAAGTGATCCAAGATGGTAAACACGCTAAGCATAGAGAGGAATTGACTCTCAAATGCAACTGTCGGAACGCACCTATGGATTCTTGGCGAGATAATTTCAACTTAAGCGTGACGCCTAGCCAGTTCAGCAAAACTCAGCCCTACCACCATGCTCTGGTTTCGTCACGATGTTTTCCTTCACCGAAAGCTCCGGTTCATTCATAAGGATTCGAACCTAAGTCAATCGACACGGTTTTCAAACACGCTAACTACTGAGCAATCATTGTTTTACATACTCTCCCATTCTGTCATATATAAGTTACATTATCTAATAAATAGATAATTAATTAAATTAATTATATAGATATTCTTAATATTAGAGTAAGACATTTCACAGAATACAATCATAATAATGGAACTCGGATTTTTTTAAAAGTGAAACTGGGATGCATGCCGTTCTTTTGAACACAAATGGCGTAGTGGATGCTGGTATTGTCTACGCAGGTGTCAGTCACACTAGAAAACATACAGTCGTCGATAAAAGATTTGTAACATTGTAAAAAATTGCTTGTTATTGGGAATACAAAATAATGTACGGTTATAAGGTATTAGTTATAATGATATTTTTGTGTGAACCCTGCAGAGTGTAATAAATCAGTCCGCAATATTCGCCATTGGTTCATTATGTTAAACATTTCAACTAAAAACTTGGTAATAAATAGTTTGTTTCATGATTAAAATTATCTTATTTTTGACGTAACAACGTCTTATAAATCGATGAACGCCGGCTGCACGCACGAAAAAACATGACTCTTGTCATGTTCCACCTACGCCGAACGTACAAGCGAGAGCGAGGAACAAGCGATAGAGAGGCGTGATCAACCTAAGCGTTCGGCTTGCTACACATCTATCTATATATAGAATTTCATTTCAATCCATAACAGTATGCAATTTTTCATCAATGTTTTCTTATGACGTTATCACGTAAATTTATCGTGCGTAAACCGGCTTTACAGACAACAGTTTTTTATTGATAATCTCGGATCTGACAGGGTTTGTTATAACCTTATTGTATTGTACGGCAATGAACTATTTCTTAAGTACGCATTACCCATGGTATACTCAACCAATTAAAAAGAAACAATACACTTAGTTTTACTGTTATTTCATTTAGTGTTTTATTTTTAATTAGTGTAATTAATTTGGAAGCGTTCTTAAATTGAAGACATTATAATATTTAGTTTTTCAGTATCGACAAAAGTTACGAAAATTACTTTAATAATAAAAGCTGTTTATATGTAATCCGTGAGGAACTAAAGTTACGAAACACTTTTTTTTTTTTTTTTTTCGAATTGACTACGCTATTGACCAAGCAAGGTCTTAACAGCTTCACCGGACTACTAAGGCGAGCGCTTAAGGCACTCAGCCGATTTTACTTTGACAACTAGCTCAAGGGTGCGCGGCACACCTCGGCTTTGGCTGTTGCCTGATACAAGCAATTCGCGACCTATCTGAGCTAACCTAAGCTAAGCTAACTATTCATACATATACGAGTTGTTGAAACATATATGTGTACCAAGCATACATACCTCAACAACCCTTATATATATTTCGTATCGGAAAGAAAGTTTTGATTTAACCGTGGAATATATCGTTTATGAAATCGAGAACACAGTCAATGTTTTGGTCCAAAGATAATTTGTACAATATTTGTGGAATAAATACTTATTAAATACTCATTCTTAATTATTGTCATAGTCACGTCATATCTATACTAATATTATAAAGCTGGAGGGTTTGTTTGTTTGATCGAACGCGTTAATCTCAGGAACGACTGGTCCGATTTGAATTCTTTTAGCGTTAGATAGCTCAGTTATCAAGGATGCCTATAGGCTATATATCATCACGCTATGACCAATAGGAACGCAGCACCAAGGAAAAATGTTTGTTGGCCTTCTACTATAAAAAAAAAACATTTTCACGCGAACGTAGTCAGGGGCACCGGCTAGTTTAAATTAGATTTATGTGAACACACAAATCAATATAATATTTATTGTATTTAATTTAATAATATTGATAACAAACTAGTGGGCGCCCAGTGGTCGACATTCGACCATAGCTCATTGATTTTTAAAAGTTTGAATTTTATTAGGGTTCTTAATAATAGTTGTATGTTATAATATCATTGTCGAATGTAGAATTTTTGAAAAGCCACCCATATGGGAACACCATCAAAAACAACACCAAAACTAAAGCTACGTGCCATAACATATATTTTTTTTTTTTTTCGAACTGACTACGCTATTGACCAAGCAAGGTCTTAACAGCTTCACCGGACTACTAAGGCGAGCGCTTAAGGCACTCAGCCGATTTTACTTTGACAACTAGCTCAAGGGTGCGCGGCAAACCTCGGCTTTGGCTGTTGCCTGATACAAGCAATTCGCGACCTATCTGAGCTAACATAAGCTAAGCTAACTATTCATACATATATGAGTTGTTGAAACATATACGTGTACCAAGCATACATACCTCAACAACTCCTACATATATTTCGTATCGGATAATATTCTAAACAATTTCAGTTCGATAAGGGGAAAAAATTAAACCCTTCCACCTGCATGTGTAAGCGTGTATGCGTGCACGTGTGTGGAGGTGATATGTAAGATTTTGTGTCACTGTATCGCGCGAGCAACGTACTCAAGGGCTCCACGCCAAGGGAACGGACCTAGGCTTGAGCTGCTGCCGAGGGGGGCCTAGTCTGGTGTGCGGGAGCGAAATTTACCCCCAGACCACGGCGGCGTGATCTGTGGTTACGCGGGCGTGGGCGTGAGCACGCTCTGTTTAGAGAGACAGGCTGGTACTGATCGTTCACTGCCGTTATTTCATCGGGAGGGTCGGTAAAAATATGTCGCGGACGTCTTTTACAACGCGCAGCGTTTGGTACGGGTTCGTATTTTGCGGCGGATACCACTAACGGACTGGGATGATTCGCGGCTTTTTCAAAATAACTAATCGTAAGTGATTTTACGTACGCCCAGATAGAAGGCATCTCTAGGTCCCTATGTAGATCAACTCTCCGGACGTACCACGGGGCACCGGTCACTTTACGTAAAACGCGGTTTTGAAGAACCTGCAACTTATGAAAATTATCTTTCGACATATGCGCAAAAACGGGACTGCTATATGTCATCACGGGACGAATACACGTCTTATACAAAGTGAGCTTGTGTCTGAGGGACATCTTACTCCTATGACAAAGCAACGGATGGAGGCGACCCAAAACCATAGCGGCTTTGTTTCGTACTCTATCTATATGTGACTCGAAATTTAAATGTTTATCTAATGTAACACCGAGATATTTGACCTCGTCGGCCCAAGGTATATCGGTTCCGTATAGCCTGATGGGCTCGAGGTTATTATTACGTCGTAAAGGATCGAAGAGTATCGCGGCGCTCTTATCAGGATTAACTTCTATGCGCCATCGACGAAACCATTCACCGAGTGTGCAAACGGCCTTTTCGATGCGCTTCCTAAGAAAGTCCGACCGCAAGCTGGAAGTGTAAATAACGGTATCATCAGCATAGCAACCTACCTCGACCCGTTTAGACCGAGGTAGGTCACTGATGAACAGATTGAAAAGCGAGGGCGCGAGTATGGAGCCCTGTGGCACACCTGAGCGTATCGGGTGGGGCAGGGATAGTTCCCCATCCACTCTAAAACGGAAAGTCCTATCAGTGAGAAAATCGTGGATAATATGTATTAACTTATCGGGTAAGTGATATTTACATAATTTATGGACGAGCCCTCCATGCCAGACCTTATCGAAGGCTTTGGCAACATCGAAAAAAACTGCAATTGTGCGTTTCGGTTTACGTTTCGGGTCGGCATTAAAATTAGAGAAAATGTACTCCGTGAGGCGGTGTACTTGATTCGTGCAAGAGTGTTCGGCACGAAATCCGAACTGCTCAGGTGGTATTAATTTTAAATCTGTAATCGAGACCTGGAGACGGTTCAGAAGGAGCCGCTCGTATAATTTACCTAATGTAAGTTATGAGACTATATCGAGTCCGGATTAATAGAGTTGTTTAAATTGAAACAAAAGACGAAAATAATACAAGAAATACGGCCGCGAGACAAGTAAATAAAATGTGTAAATAGACAACAAATAAATAAATAGATAATTAAATAAATAATTGAAAAGTAAATAAATATATAAAGAAATGACTGAAGGATTAAATTGTGTATCTTGAAATTTCAAGGCCCAGTGATAATGAAAAATGGGAGTTCTTTGAAAATATTTTCTTTACATTAAAAAAAATTGGTGGTCTGTAAAGTACCGGTTTAATTTATAATTTTACGTGACAACGTCATAAGAAAAAAAATGATGAAAAATTGCATACTTTTATGAATTCAATAGAATTATTCTATATTTACATAGATCCTATACAAGCTTAAGCGATCGCGCCTCTCTACGGTTACGAAACACAAAATTGTTAAATCTGACAATACTACAATCAGTTTTAAAAACAATGGTAGTTTCCAATTACAGAGCATAGTGCGACTCAGTGGTGCACAATGCCGAATTATGCTGAAGCTTAATTGGAACGTGAATTAGTTTTCCAATGCACCGGTAGAGTGCGCTAAGTTCAGTGTTGAAAAATAAAATCATAGCGTTAGCAATAACCTCATTAATGTGTAAATAAAGTGGTATACATAATAATTGGTTGAAAAATATTTACGGTTATTTTAATTCACAATTCTAAAATGAAATTGTATTCACATTTTAAATGTGGAATATAAAAAAAAAGTCAATGATTCATCCATATTTATATTAATTTTTTTAACACAGGATAAATTAACTTTGATTATTTCCAAAAAACTACAACGAAATGAAAGCTTTAACATTTTTTTCAACAATAAATAATATTACTAAAGATTATTAATATAATAAATATTTCGGTCAATGTCAATTTAAAGAAAAAAACACTTGTTAATTTTCTGTCAGTGAGTTGGTATCCATTGCACGCATCAAGCGAAAACACTAGTTTTGAGAGTGCTCGATTGTGTGAAGCGTTGCTAGAGTTGAAAAATTCAACGTTAAGCATTATGCCGCATAATGCGCTGTAGTCAAATAAATCAATAGTAATATGTGCACATCTGTAAAGATGCTTCACACTGTCCTGTACTTATGGGTTATTAGATTTATGTAATATTTAGTGAGAGTTGATGTACCAAAGATGTAATAAATAAATAAATTACAATTATATCTTTGACACATACTTATCAATATTTTTGACCGTTCTGAATATAAACGCGTAGTATACAAATATAAGCGTAAATACGTATTATATTATATGTATAACATCGAGACAACTTAAGGATAAATACATACCAATTTGGGATTTCTCTAATAATATCATAACTTCGTCTTGTATTAAACAACTGACTGTATTATGGGCAAGTCTGAATTTAAAAGATCGACGAGGACTATACCTAAATTTACCAAGACTCTATTCCTTATTTATTTATTTACAAATGTGGATATACCAACAGTCAACAGTCCGATG
Source organism: Antheraea pernyi (assembly GCA_015888305.1). NCBI lineage: Eukaryota > Metazoa > Arthropoda > Insecta > Lepidoptera > Saturniidae > Antheraea > Antheraea pernyi. The sequence goes on from MU158710.1 coordinate 220,075, forward strand.
TATAATATGGCCACTTCAAGCTCCATGTTCCAGACTCACTAATGCCCGTTTTCACCAACAATCCCTTAACGAACCCCTAACTAAGGGCCATTTAAGATAAGTAATCCCCTAACATACCTCAGACCAGCAACAGTTTTTTAAGTAATAGTGTTAGATTTTATAACAAAGCCCCAAAGCACATTACCGATTTGCCAGATAGTAAGTTCAATAAAGGCTATACAGGGTGGATCAATATGAGATTGTGAAGGATGGCGCCGTCTGGAAGTGACGCCTCTCTCTGTGCATCCACCAAAAACGAATGTAACTTTATATGTATATTATGTTTTAATTTAAAAAAAATTGTTAAGTATTATGAAAAGATAAACTAGATCGAGTTTCTCGCCGGTTCTTTTCAATGACTGGGTCGTTTGTCCGAACCAGTGGTAGCTTTGACGTTCATAAGTGCCTTCTCATGGTCTAATTTGAATAAAGAGTATTTTGATTTTGAACAATAATAAAAAGGAGTAAACTCGAATTACAACCTACCACGCTTTATCACATCAGTACAACTTTCACTATTAATAATAATAAAAAAATAAATATATATAACAGAAAATATTGAAAAACATTAGACAGCGAAAAAAAATAGAATGGGAATAATCGAGAAAATGGAAATGAATTAATGTATAAAAACTAAAATTAACGTATGGCAATGAAAACCAAGATGGCAAATATAATTGAGAATATTGAAATAAAATTTACTAATCGTTGTTTAAATGGTCATGGATATAAAATGTGTTAGATTGCCCTTTTGAATTTAAATGCTCCTTATGAAATATACGGAACGTGCGAAAATTGACATACATACTTATAAAACATCGTTTTAAATAATAATCACGCTTACTTACATCTTGAATAATGAACTGAGATATCCTTTCATTTCTTATTTGAATAGCGTTGTCATAGGCTGATTTAATGTTGGTGAGGATATTGGAGTTTGTAATTGTTTTCGTTATTAAATCCTTAAAAGCTTCACAGTATACCTGAAACAGTGTTTTAATAAAATATGTCTTGTTTACTTAGAAACGATTTAATAGCATCACGGTATGCGAGTCTACTATAGGACTGTGCCACAATCAGTTATACTATAAAACTTTTCTTATACCAGAAAATATCATTATATATAAGACTAACAGTATAAACTACACAAAAATCTAAATATAACTTTTTTTTATTACTTTAGTCCACAAATATTAGGATATATTTATTAGAGATATATATATTTTTTGTATGCATATAAAATGGATGTCCGTATATTTGAGATCGACAAATTCCAACGCTGTTTGACTGATCATCATAAAAGTTGGCAGATTTCATTATTTTTTTAGCAACCAATCTTCTAGATTATTACTGCCAGTGTCGAGTCTTGTGATAATTTAATTTTTTTTTATTTCATAGCAGGCACACGAACAGATGGGTCATCTGATGTTAAGTGATCACCACCGTCCATAAACACTAACAACACTAGGGGAGGTCGAAAGTGCGTTGCCAGCCTGTGTTTGGGGTAACGGGTGGGAGGGAAGAGGGGGGGGGGGGGAGTAGGCCTCAGGCGTTCTCACTGACCGAACGAAACGCAACAAAGCTAGCACTGTTACTTCACGTCGGTTTTCTATGAGATGGTGGTACTACCCCGAGCCGACCCATTCATGCTGAAATCAGTAATAGTTTCAGCGTGGCTCTAGCATATATAATGTTCTGATAAGATGATGGTCCCTTGTTAAAACTTTCCAGGGTGTTTCGATCTAAATCTGAGAATTTATGGTCCGTGGTATTATTTCCCATCCACTTCACTTATGCACAATAACCAAACTACAGACATCAAAAAAGTCTAAGCAACATGTACTAATTTAAATTTTAGGATGGTTCTTCACATTATAACGTTTTATTTTATTTTTAAAATAACAGCTGTTGTCTTTATAAGTTCTTTTAATAACAGAAATGAACAATATTAGAATATACTGTAGAAACTAAGATACATAAGAAACTAAACTTTTTTCTTACAAAATGAAATTTCTAAAGAAAATGTATTTATTGTGAAAGAATAGAACAATTTAATACAAAGTATGGTCTCCTCTGCTATTCAGAACTTGTCGGCAACGATTATTCATTGAATTAATGAGACTGTTTATGTCATCTTGCGGTATTCGCTCCCAATGGAATTGTAGCAAATCCTTCAGCTGTTGGGTTGTTGTCGCTCCGTCCAAGTCCTTCAAAACACGTCTCTGGAGCATGTCCCATGCGTGCTCGATGGGGTTGAGATCTGGCGATTGTGCAGGCCAGGGCAATACCCGGATGTTCTCCGTTGCAAAGTATTCACTGGTTCGCCGAGCTGTATGTGAACGCGCATTGTCATGCATTAACCTAAAATCGGAGCCAAAGGTTTGTGCAAATGGGTAGACATAAGGTCTGAGAATATCCTCAATGTAATTTTCAGCATTCATGTTTCCATTTACAAAAACGAGCTCAGTTCGCCTGTTCTTCATAATACCCGCCCATAACATAACTGTTGAGCCGCTGTATGGATGAACTTCCTGAACGCACCTGAGCCTTTCAGTATTTCCGGGCCGACGATACACTCGCACCCTTCTTGTATCAGGCTTAAACCCGAATCGCGACTCATCGGAAAACATAATTTTATCCCATTGTTCCTGGGTCCATGTTATGCGTTCTCTACACCATTCATATCGACGAGCGCGATTCCCGTGACGTATCGGTGGGCACCTGATTGGGCGTCGAGCTCGTAGGCCGTACTCATGCAGTCGATTTCGCACAGTTTGAGGACTTACATCAACACCACTTGAAATTTGTAGCCTCAAACTTATCTCTCGAGCGGTTAACATCGGCTGGTGTCTTGCAGTCAGTTGTATGTACCGGTCTTGCCGAGTGGTTGTACTCCTTTTACGGCCTGGATGCTGTTCAGCAGGTTCTCCTGTATTATTGTAGCGCTGCCAAAGACGACAAATAACACTTCTATGAATTCCAAAATGTCGAGATACCTGAGATTGATTACTTCCCGCTTGCAACATCCCTACAGCTCTTTGCATTTCATCTGCCATCAAATGACGTCGCTTCATGACGTAAAGAATATCTAACAATTCAATTTTGTCGCTAACTTTATTTAAATGGTTGGTAAAATTATAAAATCAAGACTAAACGTAGCAATTAAAACGCACTTAAATTCAAACAAATTCGCAGTCATTTGAATTTTATGAAAAAACAAAACATAATCATTTTTTTTCAACCAGCCAGTATGTCATCAATAACAAAAAGGTTTACCTACGTGTTTACCTGTACCTACGCACTTTGTTTGAGTAAATACTTAGAAATTAATTAATATAAATGGTAAAATTTGTAATATCACGCATGTTGCTTAGACTTTTTTAATGTGTGTATATGACATAAAACACAACCAATATTATAAAATATGGAGTGAAATAACGCAAAATTATGAATAAAACATAAAATCCACTACATGATAAACTAAGATCCCGCCAAAAACTCCAGAATAAATTGTATTCTTATGGAGAAGGATTTTACGCTATTTATTATAGATGGCGTTGTAATAGCTATAGTTATTGGATTGATTGGATAGAACAAAGAGTAATTAGAAAAATTGATAAAAGCGTGCGGAGGGAGCTACTCATTTACCTAATATCATATAAAAATAGTATGTAGTACACACCTCAAGTACATCATCATGATATTTTTGCTGGTTTTCTAATAATTCACTGTCAGTATTTTTTATAAATTTTAGTTTAGCGCTTACAGTTCTTTCGATTTCCTTCAAATATTTTGGCGCACTACACTTCATGACTTCAATTAAGAAACTTTTTAAACTATTGGACTTATATCCTGTTTCTACAACAGTCTAAATACATGACTTATCCGTATACATACACAGCAAAGATAATTGCTATCGGTAAATCAATTTGTTGATGTGGTGATTATCAAACTTCACTGTAGAAAAAAATAAATCAATATGAGTTTTACTTTACTTGCCGTTTCAGATGTATTTATTTATCCTTATATTTTATTCTTTTATTTCATTCATTTATTATATTTTTGATCCATTGGCATATAAAAACCCAAGACAGTCTCGAATACAAGTAGCGCTCATAACCGTCCCGCAAAAACACCCCAATATATACCCCATGCATAGTACGTGGTTATAGTAATGCAATAAACTTATGATTTTGTAAATTCAACCTTACCTGAACGATTTAAAATTATTTTTACAAAGACGCAAGCATATCATAATCATTTTTATGTGTCGGCTGTGAGAGGTTAAGTGTGCATCTTGGGTTTTTGTATATCAATGGTTTTCTCGTGATTGGTAATCTAGTAAATTGAATAGATCTTAATTCGAATTTTTAAATAATATAATCTATAGAAATATAATATATATCTATAATCTATAATATAATCTATCTAAAGAAATATATAAAAGCTATGAAAAGAAAAAGAATAATATTTAGTTTACCTGAATACTAAATACTGAACATGTCTTGTAATGCATCCAATAGATGGCAGTAATTGTCTTGCCGAATTACTCAATCTGTATGAGCACAGCATTTCACAGCAATAGTAAAAATATTAAATGCATAGTTCTAACAAGTTATAAATTCCTTACGAATTTAAGTATATTATTATACATTTACATATATTGTTTTTAATTTATTGCTTTGTTTTTCCAAGTAAAATTCCAGTTGTCTATGGACAACTTTGTTTCTCCCTCCACGGTCCGTTCCATGTGCTGCCATCTATTTACGATACGAACTTTACATCGTGACGTCACAGAGATGACATGAAACTACGGAAATTAGAAATGGCTGCGTTAAGTTGTGGACGGGGAACGATGGATTCCCAAAATCAAGTGCAAAGTGATACTGTTGATCGTTTAAAATTACTATATCCAAATGTGAATGAAGAAGAGACCCCTTTGCCGCGTTCGTGGAGTACAAAAGACAAGTTTAGTTACATCGGACTATCGCAAAATAATCTTCGAGTCCATTACAAAGGTGAGAACTTTGAAGGTTTGTTTATGGATTTAATTCGCGAAACTCTTCGCTAATGTGGTATGTTTTTTGTTAATTATTATTATCGAGTGTTTCTGATACTTTATATAATTTGCAAGGATTCTGACGTGTCAAATGTCTTTTCTACGACGGTTCTAGTTGCAGAAGTCAAACAAAGAAATCAGCTGATCGCGTATGTTTTCAGGACGCGAAACCTAAACTTCATATTCTTATTCTTTATCACATCAATCTCGATCCTTGATGTTAATTTGAAGCGATGCCTCTCTTTTTGTTTAAAAAAGTCATTTAACATATTACAATGTCATCTCTTGTAAATAGCAGACAAAGGTTACACTTTGGTTTTTATGTAGGAACTATTTTAAAACAAACTATTTTAAAACAATCTATTAAATACAGCAATATATTTTTGATCTTTTAAAAAGTATATTATAAGTTCATTCACTTAAAGTTTAATATATTTTTATTTGTCATATGTTATCATAGTTCCAATAAACATTATATTAATCAATGTAATTATTGAAAACTCTTTCAACAGGCTGTCTGGTCTAAAATAAGTGAAATTTACTGATACATAATTATGTATTTAGTTTTCAAATTATAATATCATTTATATTTTCATCTTAGTTTCTCTTTTATTTTTTATGTATAAAATATATGTAAAGAAAGGAGTACAAAGTTAGTCCTAAATTAAATAATTGGCTACTATACGCCATATATTTGTAATAAATCATTGATGTACTTAAAAACATGCAATAATTAACTACACTAGGTATTTAAACAAACTGATATATGTTATAACCACATTTTTTATAGTGATTTTTGTGTATCTATTTATATATTTAGATTTCCTGTAAAATTTTGCGTGTTTAGCTATTTCCTTAGATCAGGGTACTTTGACACGTAGGACATTTAGATAAAAAAATTATATATATGTATAGATATATTTTCAACTTTTGTTGTTGCTTGCAATTTAGGTAAGCATGAGGAATTTACACTAAATATTATTTGGTTTGCTCAGTTTTTCTAAGATGTAATCTAAATAATTATTAATACAGCTGCATTATTATTGTTGTACTATATACAAATCTGTCCGGGTGGCATTTTTTAATCGCCTACTAGTTTGATTCTGTCTATTGCCAATACATCTGTATTACTTTTATTTTGTGTAATGTCTAAATAATTTTCTAATAACTGCAGATGACTATATAACCAATATATCGTAGGTAGGTGTTACCTACACTATACACAAATTGCTCAATTAACGGTATAAAATTGTCAAGTGCTTGTCTGCTTGATTCACATTAAGCAGTCACTAGGGATGTATTTATACTATATCCATAAGGTGTGTTGACCCTGGAGAAGAGATCATTGCTTTTGGTAGCTTGTATTGCAGAAAAATGAAATATGTGTAGGTCTTCAGATAGGAGAAACTTTTTATGATAATGTAGTATTTTAAATTCCTTACTATTGTAATCATATTTTGAAGCAGCCAACTGAAAGACTATTTATAATTGAATGTTAGATTTAGGTATCGGCTACATATGAAATTAAACACAATGATGATGATTATTCCTACCAATTTCTGCCATGGTGACCACTTTGACCCCTAGTCTGAGAGAGTGTACTCATGATCACCTTGTGTTTATTTAACAGATCTACCCATAATTTGATTGACATGGTAACCTTGTAAATGTAATGTAAAACCTGCTTAGTGTGCTACAAGATGTAGATAGGCAGATATTAGCTTTCTGTATTTAAATAGTAAACATTAGAGATGTCTGTAGTTTGTATCCCAGTTTCCAGTGAAATGTTTTATTTACCAATAATTAATATGTAGGTAGGTAAACTACAGTTATTTGTGTGACCTCTGGGAATGTTATATGTTACTTATTACTTCGTTATTTATTTTCTATGCAAATTCGCATATTTACAACTGTTATGTTCCATAGTTATTTTAATAATTAAATATTCACTACACTAGCTTTTAAAATATCATTCTGTTGTATTAGGATTTTTTAATATGAAAATTTTGAGGATGGTGCTTATGTTTACATTGGTGTGTAAAAAAAAATTACTTATTATTTTTTGACTCATATATAGTTTTGTTCCATGTGAGTACCACTTTGATTTAATCAATTTGTCTTTTACCAGGCTTTGCTTAGTACAACTCCCTTTGATACGGATATCCTTTTTGTTCTGGATGGTTTGTACTCTACGTACTTCTCTGTACCCTCCGACAACTTGTACGCAAAATTTCATAATGATCAGTTGGGTAGGTAAGGTGTGAAAGCGTAATAAACAAACAAACTTACATTCCCATAATATTACTAGTTAGGATTTATCTCTTATAAAGAAATATGTAGTGGAGTTGATATTCATAATGAGTACCATCTAATTTTATTGCAATTTAGGAATCATTATAAATAGTTTGTTTTTTAACTGTATAAATGTAGACAATACTTTTAGTCCTCCAATTTCTTACCCTTATCCCGTCTAAGTAGTATCAAGTTGTTCCCATATCCCACTGAAATAGGGTCTGCACAACATGTTTTCCTCTTCCATTCTTCACTCTCAGACGTCATTTCAGTATTCACACCTTTTATTCATATATCTTTATTCACACAATCCATCCATAACTTTTCAAGTCTTTCTCTACTCCTATACCTGTCCACCTTTATACTTAATACTTTTCTAGTTCATGACTTTCATCTCTCCTCATAACATGCCCATATCAAGCTAACCTATTACTCCTCAATTTCTCTGTCAATAGCTAGTGCTATCTATTGCTATCTCTCAAACTTCCTCTAATACACTCATTCTTATTCCATTCATTCATTGGACTATCTTTTAGTATATACTAAATTGTATAGAAACAGCTGTAGAGACTGGAAAGGACAGAAAATATTTTTTCTTAATGTAAGACTGAATCTTTCATTAGAATATATGTTACATACATTATCATGACATAGACAAGTGACTACCAAGTTTTAGGTTTGTTTAATGCATTCCAGAAATATCAGGTATTCACACCCTGTTGAAAGTCGTACTATTTAGGCAGAATATCCAGAAATTGGTTAAATATGCAAAGAGTTGCGCCTTCCTTCCTTTAACTAAATATTTTGATTTTTTAACTATACATATTATAAAACAAAGCCCTCTGTCATGTCTGTCTGTTTGTGATAAACTCAAAAACCACTTAACGGATTTTGATGCGGTTTTCACCAGTATTTAAAGTGATTTATGAGGAAGGTTTCGATATATAATTTGTCAAGTTTTTTTTTATCAGGACGAAAGTTACATATAAAGCAAATTAAACTATCAATTGTTTGTCTTGGCTCATCTCTGCATTGCCTGAACCGATTTTGATGTAGCTTTTACTCCCAGATAGAGAATCTTTCAGAATTGTTATGATTTTCTTAATTGCCGCAGGGGTTAAGCAGTAATGATACATTTCGGCAAAGTTAATTCTAAATTAATAAGAATTAAAAAGCAGACAAGTAATCTATATTAAATTCATAATTTCTATGAAACACTCAAACCTTTCGTTTATTATTTATGCTATGATACTGTTATCTATCGTGGCTGTACATATTAGAATTTTCTGAAAAAAAAAATGTTGCAAGTGCCTAGGAATAAGTAATAAAATACATTTCAACCATTTTTAGGTCTGTCTGTCTGTTTGCCAATGTTTGAATACGCATCACTGCTAATGCTATAAAGCACAGTGTTCACGACAAAAACGCCAGGAGAACCTCATAGAGCATATCGAGTAACATTTAGTCTTTGTTTAATGAAAATCGGTCTACTCCGTCAAAAGTTATTGTAATTTGAATGATGGCTCGATTTAAGTACGAGAGAAAAGTAGATAAATGGACTAAATACATTCAGTTGATTGATTATATTGGTCACTGTTTTTTTACTAAGGTCCCACGCGGATGAAGTCGCGGCCATAGGTAGTTATATATATTACACGGATACGGTTCTGTTACAGCTTTATACTGATTGATGAGAATGAGGAAACAGAGTCCCCGTTGCAGACGGCTGCACCCGGACAGGTATCGACCGGCCCCGTCGCCGATTACCCGGGCATCGTTTCACCCGTTGCACTTTCCCTAATTCAGTCTGAAGTCTAGACTTCGGGGCAAGGACCCGGGGGTGGCAGTTTTACTACGGCTTTGTTGTCTGCTCCCTTTCATTTCAAATGCACCTGGGAGACAAAGGGATAGACTTCGTTAAATACGTTATTTTCTTTTACGAATATTTTTATGGTTTTATAGCAAATTGTATACTCTTTTGAAGTCGGTTTACATTGTCCGTTTTGGATTTAGATTTTAAAGTGAAACGGTTTTTGCCGTTCCTGAAATTTTTGCGTCCAACTATCGCATGTCGCATTACAGCCGGCGCGCGGCCGCGGCGTGGCGTAGGAGTAAAGTGAAAGGCGCTCGGCAGAGCAGTCGAGGCCAATATGTGTATCACTTGAATGATTGATTTTATTATGCACTAGCGGGCCCGGCCGATGTGATCCCGCCGTGATAATAAAAAAAACTTACTACCTGACTCGGGACAATTATATACCTAAACTTTTCTCATGAATCACTTCATTATCAGTAGGTGAAAAGCGCATGAAAATCCGTTCAGTAATTTTTGAGTTTATCGCAAACAAACAGACAGACGTGGCAGAGGACTTTGTTTTATAATATGTAGGGATCCCGTACGCAAATTGTAATTAAAATTTATAGTTGGATGTTTTGTCTACTATTGATTTCCCATTATTGTTCTCATTTTCCAATTATTAAGAAGGATTTAAAACCGAATTATTGTCTCATAATTTTCAGTTAAATGCCTACGATCCGAAAAAAAGTTTCACTTGCATCGTGGCTTCTTAAACCACACAACTTTTTTTTACTATTTTTATTTACATTTGAATTTCTTCTCTATTATCCATCTTTAATGGATGGACTATATAATTTTTCTAGTCGGACTATAAGCGTGGTCAAATGTGCAAACATTCTCCGCTTTATATTACTACTAGCCTCTGCCCGCGACTTCGTTCGCGGGGAATAGTTATTTTGAGGAGGAAAAATACCCGATTTTGAAACATTCTTCATTGGTGCTCCGCTCCTATTGGTCTTAGCGTGATGATATAAAGCCTTTCTCGATAAATGTGCCATATAAAACTGAAAGAATTGTTTAAATCCGACCCGTAGTTCCTGAGATTACCCCCTACAACGTCACAAACTTTATCTCTTTATAGTATTAGTATAGACTAGATGTGCCCGCGGGTTTGCATGTGTTTGTACACCAACATGTAATGATTTGTTATATTCGTCGCGTTCTGTTATCTGTATCGCATACTAATTTTTATTAGTTTTGATTGAACGGTAGAGAAGTTTATGTGCTGTTCTGCAACCTAGTTGAGACTTATAGTAGGATGAATAGATTTTTTTTTCTATGAAATAGCACTTGGGTGTGCCTTCTATTTTTGTGGTTGGTCAAATGGTTTTTTATGTATAGTACGTTGATTTTTTTTAAACTTTTCTGTTCTGACCTGTTTGTTTTTGTTTATGTCAAAAAAAAATCCCTGACAGCCCTTAATATTAGTTGTATGTTCGTGTATGTAAAGTTGTTTTTATCGAAAATATACGTAAATCGTTTGTTTTTAAATTCTGTAACTCAGATGGATTTTATGCTATCACGTTGGTTTGTCATTTACTCCGAATAAAATAATCTATAAAAGTGCCTATTACGTCGAAATTGTTATTTCCTACCCTGAGTTCCTGTTGTTTTGTTGTTATCTTTGAAATGGTTATAAATGAAAGAAAAAGAATAAGAATAAAACTTTTGTTTGTAATTAAATTTTCTACAAATATGGTCTCATAGACCGAAATGCTTAGATCAATATTTCTTGAGATATTTCTACTTGTGCGTAGTATTGCATATTGTATGCATTCGAATCAAACGTTTCAACGTTTTAATGATTCTTAAAGGTTGATTCAAACGAATTATAAAAGTAAATAACTACGTTTATTTTAAAGGGAAAATCTTTTGACGCTAAGGGAAAGTACTTAAAATTAATATTAAGGACTGTAATGTTCAGTGAATTTTTTTGCGACATTAACATAAAAATTTCAGGCATATACTAAAATAAAATAGTAAAAAAAAACTAATATATAAATATAGAGTAGCTAGTGACCATGACTTTGCTCTGGTTTTTTTGTTTCATTGGTACGACATGTTTTATTAATGACATATTTATAGACTGTCAATTGTCTTTTTATTTAAAAATTTGTCATTAATATTTCAACCCTGGAACCTAGTGACAGATTTATACAAGTATAAAAGGTATAAAAAATAATAAGTTACTTCTATGTATAAAGTTCAATTTAACGTCTACTTGTATTATATTTTATTAATAGAAATGTAATTATAATAAAGTGTGTGATTGGTACTGTTCAAGGGTAAATATATTTTGAAGTAGGCCAAGGGTGTCCAGAGGTGCCACGTTTAACATTGTCTAGTGAGAAACTTCGCAAAGCATTCGGCTCTTACGACAACGAAAAATAGATTATCGGAGGTCGTTGAAGTCAATGGGTTAACGTTAGGGTTGCCTAATGCCTAGTTTTGAATTCAGAATTACTCCAAATACTTAATAAAATTTTATATGATAACTATATCTAAAAAGGTTTTTAGTACTGCTAATAAAATTAAGCAACCTTTTTCTATTTCTATTTTCAAATTCTATTATTAGTTATACGAAGATAATGTATTGTATCATTTAAACGAAGTTACATGCGGCTTCTATTTATGATATAATTTATTATTTAACAGTAGATATTAAGATATTGTTGTAACGTGACATCACGTCCTAGTTCTAGCAGTACGGTTGGAAGCCCTAGCCGGGGCGTATGACCTTTTAACCGTTAGGAGCAATTGAAAGAGAGGTCATTTGTTTAGATGAAACCCATAAAGGAATAGCTATTATATACGTGATAGCCAAATATCTTCGTTTCTAAAATACAATATTCGTAGTGTGATTATTAATGATTGGAAACAACTAATTATTTATTTATTTAATTAATATTTTATCTATACTACATATAATAAAAATGTAACTGACCGCTGTCTGTACATTAAGTATATATGAGAAAAACTATTATTAGGGGTCTTTATAAATGCAATTTATAAATGCAATAGAACCCAAAACAATGATTTTTAGAAATTTTGTCTGTTTATCTGTTTGTCTGTGCGTTTGTGCACGTTAATCTCAGAAACGCCTTATCCGATTAAGATGTGGTTTTCACTGATATATCGTGGTAAGGTTCACTTAACATTTAGTGTTTGTTTCATGTCAATCGGTTCATAAATAAAAAAGTTATGCCAATTTAAAGAATCACGTCGAACATTTGTTAAACTATCTATCTACTGTTCTTTCTCTTTTCAGTAGCATTGACTGCAACTTTACTAAATTTCATTATAATAATAATGGTCTATATAAAATTATGATTACATAATAATAATAAATATAAGGTAAAAATGATCAGTTTCGGAAAATTAAAATAACCAATGTCAGTTGACCTCAGATCTATATGATCAATCATATGAAATTGGGTTCAGCTTAGGCTGGTGATGTAGGTTGTACACGTCTGCGCAGGTATATAAAGCGCGCCGAGAGCCGCGCCGCTGCTTCGTAGTCCGGTGAAGCTGTAAAGACCTTAACAGGTCAATAGCATAGTCAGTTCAAGAAAAAAAAAACGCGCCGCTGCTTACAGCATTCAATTATTCGCAGCAAACGCACGTATTCCGGAGGCGCATGGCGTAACAGTTGCATTCGATAACACTGACTGTTTGCATAGTTCATCTATTCTATCTATCTTCTTCTATATACATACATATAATAAAAATGAAGTGTGTGTATGTAATATCAAAATAAATTTTTTCACTGATTGGGTATGAAAGTATACACGCTTCTGATAACAAAAATGCAATTTTTAAAATTTTTGTCGGTCTGTCTGTCTGTCTGTTTGATCCGGGTAATCTTCGAAACGGCTGAACCGATTTTGTCGGGAATTTCACTGGCAGATAGAGAAAATTACAGCGCGTTACTTAGGCTACTTTAAATTAGACTATCTGTTAACCGCGGCTTCGTCTGCCATGCTATCTTCAAAACGATTCGATCGATCTTCAGATCACTTTCACTGGCAGATAGCTGATCTTATAAAAAGTAATTTAAGCAATTTTAGTTTATACTAGCTGTTAACCGTGGCTTCGCCCGCTGTGCTATCACCAAAACGGTTACATCGATTTTCACGGGACTTTCAATGGTAGATAACGAACCTAATAAAAAGTAATTGTGGTTATTCTATTTTAGGCTAGCTGTTACCCGCGACTTTGTCTGCATGAAATTTAGCAAGATTTCAACTTATTCTTTATTTTTAATGACAGAAATAATTATCGGCTTATTGTTTACAATTCGACATTATAATTATTAATAACATTAATGATATAGAGGTCTTCCTAATAAGAGTATTACGTAAAGAGTTCCATAATACAATTTGTTGCGGAACAGACAAGCGTTTATTTTTTGTATAGTCACTAAATCTTAATTATAATAAGGGCAATGTATATTAAATGTAATGTAAATATAAATCTTTATAATAATATTTTTAGTTATTCTTTCAATAGTTCCTTATACAGTGTAAGTGAGCACTGAGGTAGTTATATGGTTGGTTATGGTTCCAAATATTATGCTGATGACAAACCTCATTTGGCACGCTCTTTGTATTTATATATCTAATGTACACGTTACATGTTACTTTTAGTAGCGTGCGCGTCGTACTTACAATTGTCTTTAAAGAGCGTTTCTGTAATTGTACATAGTGTCACAATTCTATAATTCTTTAATACGATTTTAAAAAACGCGTGCGGAGCTGCGGGTTGCGTAGTTAAAAAAAAACCAAGACCGAAGACACGGAAAAAGCGACTTTGTTTTATGACATTTATTGATATTGATTTACTGATAAAGCTGAAGCTGTTATAGATCCGGACGTGTCAATTTTATGGATATTTGATTATTATTTCTATAAAGGTTTATACTTTTGTGAGCGTATTAAAGTTTTAAATATTTTATCATTCTGTGTATATCCCGACACTAAACAGTGACTAATAAACATTCATCTTAAAAGGTTTTATCATGAACGTATTACTTTAGCAGTGATGCGTGCCTAAACAAACAGACAGACATTTCGAAAACTGATTGAAATGTATTTTATTACTTATTTCCTGCAACATATACTGCATACTACTGCATATACAACTGCAACAATTTTTTTTTACAAAAATGATAAAAGTATGGACACGCTATATTAACATTCTTGTTCTATGTATAGATAGATCTTATTTCTAACACAGTAACTAAATTCTGAGCCTCGTAATTCAATTTTTATTATTCTATTTTGAATATATTTTTGTCTTTTACGAGTGTTTAAGTTTCCTCACTGTGGCGTCCCCTTTCATATTATAGGGTAATTTGATTTAGTAAATATATACGTACACCGACAAGATCCTTGGTAAATGCCGTGCCTTCCTTGCGCATATCGATCTACAATTACGTATTTCGCAAGGGCATAGCGTTAACAGAATTGTCTGAATGTAGGTTTCAAATCTAATTGCAATGTTTTCGTCGTTTTGTTAACGTTTAATTATAATTTGTAGCTAATATAAATTTGCGATTTTGATCTTTATTAATTTCTGCAGTCGATATTTAGGGTGAAATATGTTTTAAATTAATATAGTGTAATGTTATTTTTATATGCTTTAGTATATGCTCAAGGATTTATTGTCCTTCGAGATAGATTACTCGTAATTTTTGAAATCGTTATTTTCGTTCACGTCGGGATAAAAGTCATACAGTTTTTGCGGGGTGGTAAGGTTTTACAGCCTGACTGGGTCGCAAGCACCATGTATATGGCGAAAAAGCCCGTCATAGTGATTTGCTTCTGCGGGTAGCGTTTCGGGATTAGCCTGTGCATATTCAGCTTTTCGCAGGCCGGCACGACAGCAGCGACCGGCGATGGATAGTATCACTCGGTGGTTGCCATTGTTTTTGGATTGTACTGTGCTTACCATCAGGCATAGTGCAGTCATTTTGACGTTCTACAATTTAAAAAAAAAAGTATTTTTTCTTTATTATCTTAGTTATATGTTTGGCGGTTTATGTCATTAATATGCAGATTGCGTTTGAAATTACAGCGGTATATGTACGAAATGTATTATATAAAAAGAAAAAGTTTTCGAATCTTACACAATGGAATTATAATGTAAAAAAGTACACAAAACTCAGGTGTTTATTTTCTCGCGGATCCTTAGCAATATAAATTTCCTATTATGTAGGCAGGAGCCTGGAGGCAATAATATTTGGTTTTACGTGTCATTTGATCTATTATTGTAGTAATTTATATTACACTAGCTGTTACACGCGGCGCCGCACGCGCTTTTTAAAAATGTATTAAAGAAATGTAAAATTGTGAGTGGGTGTGTACATTATAGAAACGCTTTTTCAAAAAAACATTTGTAACTACGATACGAACGCCATCTACTGTAACATGTAAAGTGTACATTAGATATATGAATACTAATAGTATAACGAATGGGATGGGATTTATCATCAGCAACATACCTGGAACTTCAACCTACTATATACCAAACTCAGTGCTCACTAACACTATATAAAAAAGTAATGAAAATTATAAGCTATACATTAATTTCACACGAACGAATGCATAGGCAGCAGTTAATTACTACATAGTGTACCAATTCAAATAGAAAAAGAATCATTAAAATCGGTTCACAATTGACTAAAATATCGATTAGCATACATAAAAAAATACATACAAACGAACATAGTAACCTTCTCCTTTTTCGAAGTCGGTTAAAAAAAAAGTATTATCTGTTCGCAATAAAGTCAAAAACTACCATTTTCAAGGGGAGGTGGGCCTCTGGCGCTATCACTGACCGAACGAAACGCAATAATGCAAACACTGTTACTTCACGTCGGTTTTCTATGAGAGGGTGGTACTACCCCGGACGAGCCGACCCATTCATGCTGAAACCAGTAATAGCTTCAACGTGGCTCTACCACCATAAAGTAATACTACTGGTGAAAACAGCATGAAAATGGTAGTTTTTGACTTTATTGCGAACAGATAATACTTTTTTTTTAACCGACTTCGAAAAAGGAGAAGGTTACTATGTTCGTTTGTATGTATTTTTTTACTCCTGTGCTGTTGTTAGTGTCCATGGACGGTGGTGATCACTTAACATCAGGTGACCCACCTGTTCGTTTGTCACATGACATAAAAAAAAGAAAAAAAAAAGTAGATAAAATGATAATTCATGGGGAAGGTTTATGTATAATTTGTCAAGGTTTTCATTTTATTATCCGGGCGGGACAACGTCTTCCGAGCCCGCTAATTATCTGCCCGTAAAAGCCTCGTGACAGTAGGATATTGCGGACGAAGTTTTGAGTAACAAAATAAAATAGTCGCAAGTTATTTCTTATAAGGTAAAAGTTATCTGCCAGTGAAAGTCCCGTGAAAATCAGTTCAAGCATTACGGATATTCCACTGCAGCCGAAGGCGAATAAAAATCTAAATTACTTTTTATGAGGTCTTCACGTATAGGGTCGATGCAGTCAGGATTGGCAATAAATACTTCGTAGGTTCTTGTCACTGTTTAATCGGGCAGAGCTTCGCCTTACAATAACTTCCACATAGGAGTGCGCCCAGATCAGCGACATCTTGCCCTTTATATATCGCCAATGTAGTCTCACACCCGGAATGAACAATGAACAGCCGATAACTTCCTCCAATAGCATTCGAGGTCAGTAGTATCACCCCGACAGAGTCACCTTATAAGAAATAACTTAGACTATTTTATTTTGTTTCTCAAGACTTCGTCCGCAATATCCTACTATCTACTAATTGATTGGACCGACTTTCACGGAGCTTTTACGGGTAGATAACTAGCGGGCTCGGAAGACGTTGTCCCGCCCGGATAATAAAATGAAAACCTTGACAAATTATACATAAACCTTCCCCATGAATTATCATTTTATCTACTTTTTTTTTTCTTTTTTTTATGTCATGTGACAAACGAACAGGTGGGTCACCTGATGTTAAGTGATCACCACCGTCCATTATGTGACTAGTATGCCTTATGTACTATGTGACTAGTATGCCTTATGTACTATGTGACTAGTATGCCTTATGTACTATGTGACTAGTATGCCTTATGTACTATGTGACTAGTATGCCTTATGTACTATGTGACTAGTATGCCTTATGTACTATGTGACTAGTATGCCTTATGTACTATGTGACTAGTATGCCTTATGTACTATGTGACTAGTATGCCTTATGTACTATGTGACTAGTATGCCTTATGTACTATGTGACTAGTATGCCTTATGTACTATGTGACTAGTATGCCTTATGTACTATGTGACTAGTATGCCTTATGTACTATGTGACTAGTATGCCTTATGTACTATGTGACTAGTATGCCTTATGTACTATGTGACTAGTATGCCTTATGTACTATGTGACTAGTATGCCTTATGTACTATGTGACTAGTATGCCTTATGTACTATGTGACTAGTATGCCTTATGTACTATGTGACTAGTATGCCTTATGTACTATGTGACTAGTATGCCTTATGTACTATGTGACTAGTATGCCTTATGTACTATGTGACTAGTATGCCTTATGTACTATGTGACTAGTATGCCTTATGTACTATGTGACTAGTATGCCTTATGTACTATGTGACTAGTATGCCTTATGTACTATGTGACTAGTATGCCTTATGTACTATGTGACTAGTATGCCTTATGTACTATGTGACTAGTATGCCTTATGTACTATGTGACTAGTATGCCTTATGTACTATGTGACTAGTATGCCTTATGTACTATGTGACTAGTATGCCTTATGTACTATGTGACTAGTATGCCTTATGTACTATGTGACTAGTATGCCTTATGTACTATGTGACTAGTATGCCTTATGTACTATGTGACTAGTATGCCTTATGTACTATGTGACTAGTATGCCTTATGTACTATGTGACTAGTATGCCTTATGTACTATGTGACTAGTATGCCTTATGTACTATGTGACTAGTATGCCTTATGTACTATGTGACTAGTATGCCTTATGTACTATGTGACTAGTATGCCTTATGTACTATGTGACTAGTATGCCTTATGTACTATGTGACTAGTATGCCTTATGTACTATGTGACTAGTATGCCTTATGTACTATGTGACTAGTATGCCTTATGTACTATGTGACTAGTATGCCTTATGTACTATGTGACTAGTATGCCTTATGTACTATGTGACTAGTATGCCTTATGTACTATGTGACTAGTATGCCTTATGTACTATGTGACTAGTATGCCTTATGTACTATGTGACTAGTATGCCTTATGTACTATGTGACTAGTATGCCTTATGTACTATGTGACTAGTATGCCTTATGTACTATGTGACTAGTATGCCTTATGTACTATGTGACTAGTATGCCTTATGTACTATGTGACTAGTATGCCTTATGTACTATGTGACTAGTATGCCTTATGTACTATGTGACTAGTATGCCTTATGTACTATGTGACTAGTATGCCTTATGTACTATGTGACTAGTATGCCTTATGTACTATGTGACTAGTATGCCTTATGTACTATGTGACTAGTATGCCTTATGTACTATGTGACTAGTATGCCTTATGTACTATGTGACTAGTATGCCTTATGTACTATGTGACTAGTATGCCTTATGTACTATGTGACTAGTATGCCTTATGTACTATGTGACTAGTATGCCTTATGTACTATGTGACTAGTATGCCTTATGTACTATGTGACTAGTATGCCTTATGTACTATGTGACTAGTATGCCTTATGTACTATGTGACTAGTATGCCTTATGTACTATGTGACTAGTATGCCTTATGTACTATGTGACTAGTATGCCTTATGTACTATGTGACTAGTATGCCTTATGTACTATGTGACTAGTATGCCTTATGTACTATGTGGGTAGTAGTCAAATGGATAATATCGGAATTGACTGAATCATCTTGGTCATGTATTATCGGTGTCATAAAACAAGTTACTCGTATTATATTCTTTTCAGATTAGGGATGTAAATAGACTGTGACCGCCGTGGGACACGGCACTTGCAGGATGGCCGAGTGTTAACGTCTACGTCCGGTACCGTGACACACCCGAGAGGCGAGACTACAACGCCACCCGGGGAACCACTATTGACCTGCGATACCGCGCTATTGACTCTGTCGGGGGGATACTACTTACCTCGAATGCTATTGGAGGAAGTTATCGGCTGTTCATTGTTCATTCCGGGTGTGAGACTACATTGGCGATATATAAAGGGCAAGATGTCGCTGATCTGGGCGCACTCCTATGTGGAAGTTATTGTAAGGCGAAGCTCTGCCCGATTAAACAGTGACAAGAACCTACGAAGTATTTATTGCCAATCCTGACTGCATCGACCCTATACGTGATTAGTATAACAGTATGTATGTTTACACCTCGCAGTGTATAGTGGTAGGTCCTGTCTAGTCATACGCTCTCTGTAACTATTGAAATCCCATATCGCATAAATTATATGATATATATCAAAAACGTAATATCTCACAGTTAGTGCACAGATACACCTGTCGGTATATAAAAAGCGGTCAGATCGCGACCGTGTGAAGTACCTGACGAGCAATCGGACAACGTGCCTCCCGGGTCGTTAGCCTTGCGCCTCGCGCTCCTTCGCACACCGCAATGGTCACTGGAACATTAATCGATCCGAGATCTATGAATCGAATAATCAATATTCAGACAGAAAAATCGATAATTTTTATCTATATTAAACATCGAATCGATCCAGTGCATCAATCTCTGACACTATAAAATTGTGATTAGATTTTTTTCTATTTAAATAAAAATAAAGCCATGCAATAATTTATAATTAAGAAAAAAAGCAAAAAAAAACAAAGATTCAAGAGATCGATTTTGGAATAATCGTTCCTCTAGACCACGATTTTTTTTAATGAATCGACACCACAGACCACGATTAGAATCGATCTAAAAATCGATTTTAATTTTATGCGAAGTATCCGTGGGGAATGTTACGATCGCTGTATATTGTCCGCTCATAGCTTCGATCAACAATAACTAGGAAGCTAATTTTTTTTTTTTTCTCGAACTGACTACGCTATTGGCCTTTTTGGAGGCCTCTACAGCTTCACCGGACTACTAAGGCGAGCGCTTAAGGCACTCAGCCGATTTTATTCGGGTAACTAGCTCAAGGGTGCACGGCACACCTCGGCTTGGCCGTTACCTGTTGCATGCAATTCGCGATCTATCTTAGCTAACCTAAGTTAAGCTAAACTATTCATACAGATATGAGTTATTGAAACATGCATGTGTACCAGGCAAGCGTGTCTCAATAACTCTTATGTGTATTTTTGTGTCAGAAAATTTTTTGAACTATTTCAGTTCGATACGGGTAAAAACAAAAAGAAAAAACCCATCCACTTTTTATGTGTAAGCGTGTGAGCGTGCACGTGTGTGGAGGTGATATGTGTAGTGTTGTTGCAGTGATGTATTGGTGAGTCACTGTATCGCGCGAGCAGCGTACTCAAGGGCTCCACTCCGAGGGATCGGACCTAGGCTTGAGCCGCTGCCGAGGGGGGCCTAATCAAGTGTGCGGGAGCGAAGTTTACCCCCAGACCACGGCGGCGTGATCTGTGGTTACGCGGGCGTGGGCGTGAACACGCTCTGTTTTGAGAGACAGGCTGGTACTGATCGTTCGCTGCCGTTATTTTGTCGGGAGGATCGGTGAAAATGTTTCGCGGACGTCTTTTGTATCGCGCGGCGTTCGGTACGGTTTCGTAATCCGTGGCGGATACCACTAACGGACTGGGATGATTCGCGGCTTTTTCAAAGTAGCTAGTAGTGAGTGATTTTACATACGTCCAGATCGAGGGCATCTCCCTAATACTTACGATAAAACGAGCAAAGTAATAAATTACTCCCCTCACAACATAAACAACATTTAGTGTGAATTCAACCTTAACAAGTAATGAATAAAGTACGTTTTCCCGTTATTGTGCGTGTTTGTATCAGGCGAGGCCAAACATTTGTATCACAGGTTTAAAATCGCTAATTTTGTTCAAAATTTGATATTATTAGTTAGTTTAAAACTTAAAATATAATTTATTCAACATGTATCTAGCGAAAGTAAGATACTCCGGCCGTTAAATTGTTTTTTCGGGTATTATTTTTGCATCTTTTGAATACACTGCGGCATGTGAAACGGGCTTACATTAGCTGTGTTTCAAACAAACTAAACAAAATAAGGGCACACATTTCAAGTGAGCTCTTATTTACCGAGACGTATTTTTCGCGCCGACCCGTTATCTAGTTATTGTTGATCAATGGCTCATAGTAAACATTTACGAATTTGCGTTTTAATTTAATAATTAGTGTATGAGAATTGTTTCTTTGAACACTTTAATCTCGTTGTCCTCTAGTCTGATATGATTTCTTTTTGTATTTGAAAGTAGTGGTGGTCTAGTGGTTTGACCGATGAAATATCATTCCGATGTCTGCAGGTTCGAACCCCGGCCGGCATTTACTAACGAATTTTTCATAATTCGCGTACATTTACTAATTTAAATCGGCAACACTAAGCTGACGTTGAATGAAAATATCGTGAGGAAACCTGAACCTGAGAAATGTTCTTGTAATACTATTATATTGAAATCGCCAATATCTCAATATAGTATCTACACGTAGATGTAGAGAGTCGGTTACGTCGGTGTAGCCTCATAATAGGCTGTCGCCACTTCCACTCCATTTCTATGTCATATAAGACAATATTATTTAATAAGGCGAGTATGGTACAGTTAAATATGAATTATATTGTCCTGGTTTCTCTGGTGTGCGACACCACGCGGCGTAGTTTATGAATGAGGAGTGGCCCATGCTCTTGAGGTTTTGTATTAACGTACGGTCTCAGAAAGCGCGGACGAATGCGTGCAGCGCAGCGGCTAACGGCAAACTGTATTATACAGTGAATGTATCTATATTTTTAAATTGTAACACGGCACAGTAACTGCACTATGCCTGATGGTAAGCATAGTACAATCCAAAAACAACGGTGACCACCGAGAGACGAACTATCCATCTCCAGTCGCCGCTGTCATGCCAGCCTGCGTAAATGCTTGAAGGACCGCATGCTATAGGAAGGCGGTAACACACTCCCTGTATCATTTGAAAGCAATAAATTCTATATTGAATGCTTTAAAGTAAAATGTCATGCGAATCTGTTCTCGGGATGAGTTTAGACCTCGTATTTTAAAATGTCTGTTAAAAATCGTTTCGATAGATTAAATTTCAAACGGAGGTATGTCTCTTATAAAAGGTTTCCATTGTTCTTTTTAATGTGCGTTTTAGACGCGTCCGTGCGTATGTGGCCTTAGGAAACAACCGGTCTTATTACACAAACAAAATTGAACACGAGATTAACACGCGTTTTACTAAACAGTGTTTAAAACTTTAAACCTTTTTGAACATATATGTAAAACACTTATTACAAAAGCGTGTACAGGCGATCTGTAGCTAAACGTCTGGTTTTTTTTTAATGTAAGCATCTCTGAATGGCATTCTTTCAATTCAATCTCAGCATTCAAAAACGTTCCATTACCTACAGATAAGTTGCAATCAATTAGAATCTACGAAAAATATTTGTGTTCAGATCTTGATTAAGTTAATTTAGATTTAAACAAAAATCTATTATTGTGAGATGTTAGTTTAATGAAAATAATGTAATTGTTAAAATAAGCAACATACAAGTTTAATATACGTAATATATAATCAAAGTGCGGAAAGTGCAACAACAATATAATATCTCCTCAGATTAATAACATTGTCAAATGTTATATAGTAGTAATTATGATTTACTTATGAACGTCTTAAATTGTTTAATTTATTAGCTTTTTCCAAATTAATTAGATCCACGAAATCCATAAAATTTATTATGAAACGTCTTTTGCTGGCAAATGGGATACAACAAAATAAGAACTGTGAACTTAGACTAGTGTTAAACGATGTTTATATGTAATCAGTATCTGTCTCTAAACAAGGGTAGGAAGACACTCTTTTGTGATAAAACATTTTTTAAGTCAGGTATTCAAAGTGTATTTAACTTTTTGTAATAAGACGGAACATGTTTCACAAAAACGCTAGGTGCTATGCCTCGCCGAGCGCGCACTCAGACCCTACGATAAATTAATAAGGTGAGGCCATGTGGGCTTGTCCGTATTAATGTAATTGTGTATATCCTTTCGCGCTTGAAATGTTAACCCGGTACTAGGATTCTCATGGTGAAGTCTAAATATATAAAAATCCAGTGTTATGATGTTTGTCCACGATCAACTTCGAAACTACTCAACCGACCTTCATGAAACGTTGCCATTTATGTATAATTTGTTGCAACTTGACAGATAGGATAATCTATATTTCGATTAATGGACTTAATATTATTTTATTACAAATTAAATGATCGTCACTGTTGATTATTGTTATTAATTGTAAGTTCCATAGGTCTCGAACAAATAGCAGATAGCGCTTTAAATTAGTTTTTTGTTAAAAAAAATGTAGGACCGACTGTTATAGATAGATATCTCATAGATGGTGCCATGTTTTAATTTGAAATTTCTTTTTCAATTTCAATTCAACGTGTAATAAGTGAACCACAGCAAGGCGTGCTAGGGTCACCTAGTAATGCTATATATAATATACAGAATGTGTGACTCGGAAAAGTGTTTATAGAAACCTATAAATAATATGACCAAGCTACGCGATTTAAAAATACCCCGCTCATTTCGATGACTGAATATTAATTTTCCGGAGTTAATATCGATATTGAATGTAATAATTGTGCACGGACATCTAATCTTTTTCTTTTGTTATTTGTAGTAATTACTACAAATATCCGTGTTATTACAAAAAAGTTAAATACGCATTGAACTCTTGCTTAAAAAAAGTTTGATCACAAAACAGTGTCTTACCTTTATTTACAGATGGACATTATTTTAATTTAAATAATCTCTAACACTTGTCTAAGTTGACAGTTCTTATTCTATTATCGTAATTAACTGTATCTCTATTTGTCGGCAAAAGATGTTTCATAGTTAATTACGGATTTCGTGGGTATACTTAATTTGAAAGAAGTAAATAAATTAAAAAAAATTAGACGTTCACAAGTAAACATAACTATTTCTATTTGACACTATTGACATCTAACAGTGTATTTAATCTGTCATTATACTGTTGTTCCACTTTATACACGAAGTAATATATAAATCTTATAAACTGCTTATTTCATTTATTTTATACATAATTTTCTTTTAACTAAAATATAACAATAATGATAACCAATTTAACGTAATAATAAGTAAATTCTCTTAATGAAGATCAGAACAAATATATTATTCATAAATTGAAATATCTGTCTTTGCAAAATATCTGTCTGTAATGGAACGTTTTTGAATGATGAGATCGAATTGAACGAATGCTACCCAGAGTTGCTTGCATAAAAAAGTTAAATCAGATGTTTAGCTAGAGACCGCTTGGACACGTTTTTGTAATAAAGTATTTTAAACATGACTTCAACTAGATTTGAAATTTTAGGCAGTTCATAGTAAAACTCGTGTTATACCCGTGTTCATTTTTGTTTCTGTAATAAGACCGTATATGTTTTAAATAGGTTAGATGTAGTAAAAGGAATATTTTGTAACTAGTTATAGCAAAATGAATATCATAGAAATCTTAATAAAAATACTTAGGTATGCTAATTTTTTTATAGTGTTCGCCCAAACATTTTTGTTGTTTATTGACCTCAGATATACCAGCATCTTTTTATAAACACTCTATACTCGAAACGTTTAATTTTTGATGATTTTAGTCTGCTCTGTGGCAGTTTGCTTAGGATTTATTCAACATCTCGAAGGTTCTTATAGTTCGAAATAATATTATACAAAATAAGTTATAAGTAATCAATTCTAAGCAAAAATTATAAAAATCAAACGTTTCAAGTTAATATATGAAAAAAATAAACTTTACAAATACTCTAAAAAGTTTAATCGTTCTTTATAATGTGTACGGCGGCCATTTTGTTAAATTTCAGTTTCGTGTATTTATTATTAAGGTTGAAAAAACATGCAAAAATGCAATGTGTGTTTAAAGGAACAGGTCCTAATTTAGTTTGCATGATTTAACGTAAACAAACAAATAAACATTGCAAGCTAAATAAAAGCTTCTAACAAAAAGATACTAATATATCTTGTCTCAATGAACTGCAAGAATATTTAGGCAATGACTATAAAACAAAATCATATCTAAGTATTTTTTAAGGAAGAAGTTTTTTTACCCATTTTAGTTGGAGAAGTTTTTTTTACCCATTTTAGTGTAACTCATCTTTTTATACTCTTTTTATATTCTAATTTAACGTGGACAAAGTCGGAAGCGTTTGATAGTTGTAATATAATCAATACATATTATAAAACAAATTCCTCCGCCACGTCTGTCTGTCTGTCTGTTCGCGATAAACTCAAACACGATTGAACGGATTTTCATGCGGTTTTCATTAATAGAGTAATTCATGAAGAAGGTGTAGGTGTATAATTTACCAATTTTTTTTATAAATTGGTTGAAATCATTTAAGCTCTACCACCTACAAAATAGATGCTATACCTGGCTTATAGATAGAGGTAGAGTTTTATATAAATGCAAAATTTGAAGACTCAACTCAAAAGAAAATTCAACTCATTTTGTATTCTTAATTTTAAAAGATAATTATCAACTTATTGTTTACAACATTATAAATAATAGTAATTTTAAAGATATAAGAGGTCTTTCTATTAAGATATTAAGACCAGAGATTTTACCTTAAGAGTTCCATAATACAATTTCTTGCGAAACAGACAAGCGATTACTTTTTGTATGATTGCAAAAACGTAATTGTACTGGCAATATGGGCATATTATATCTATATAATAATATTTTTAAGACATATTGCCAGGTAGTGGGTTAAAGTTCCAAATATGATACTGATGGTAAATCTCATTCGGCACACTGATAGTATTTACATATCTAATGTACAACATTACATGTTATGTAGTAGGTGGTGTGCGTGTCGTACTTACAAATATTTTTGAAAGAGAATTTCTGTAATTGTACATCTTTACATTTCTACATTTCTTTAATACAATCTAAAAAAACGCGTGCGGTCCGCGGGTTCAGCTCGTTAACAAATGAAACAATTGAAGAGTATTCGAATTAATCTAATTTTTAAATAAGTTAACAGATGGTAAATACAAAAATATATATAGAATCCATTATATTTTTTATGAGCATTGAACACAGACAACAGATTATTTACTACATGAAAAAAGATAAAATTAACACGTACGAGTAAATTATTTAATAAGAAATTACGATTAACTGCGAAATTTAATATTACTCACTGTTACTCGTTGATAACGTTGAACGATAAAATCTTTCTATTTAATTATTCTGCACCTGAAATCAAAATATTGATATATAGATAGTGGTATTAACAGAACAGTACAGTGGTATTAATAGGATTTGACATTGTTTGTAAAATCCGTTGTATTACGTTTCGGTAGTACACTATTTATACCATAGTTCAAAGTCAATGTGTACATTATTTACAAGTAATTGTTATTATAAGGTAACTTTCCGAGTTGCTAACAAACGTATAATGACAAAAATTGTCCTCCATTATTTTTTCATAACTCCCACACATAGTTTACGTACTCGTTAGGAAAATATGAATATCATATAATGCACAGCGGAGACGTCATACGCAATTATCCTTCGGGTATGCATGAACTGGACATATAAACGCTTGTGCTGTCAGAGTGTGGGAGCTGATATCATTATTCTGCGCCATAAAAACTATTACGCAGTGAAATACAAATGATTATAAAGTGATTAAGTTTGAACGAGTTTTTTTGTTGTTGTGAATAAATACGTTACGTAAATTATTCAGTATTTAAACGTACTGGGTGATATTGGATATAGCCGAGTGTCGGTTTGTCGCGGCGTTTTGCCAAATAATCCTCGGATTTACGTCGTATAATAATTTTGATATTATGCTACATTTCTATATAAACGTTATAAGATCTTCTGCGTCGCTAATATATAAGATTGTATTTTCTATTGCTGGCATACACTCTAATACTCGTACTATTCAATTTGAAAGTCTGTTGATTTCTCATGTTACCTACATCATTGTTATAGTTTTTGGCGATATTTTGCAACGTCATGTAGTGAAGTTTGTTATATTCATAATCTTGTGTTATTTTACTCTATATTTTGATGGTGATTCTAATGGTGGTAGAGCCACGCTGAAAGTATTACTGGTTTCAGCATGAATGGGTCGACTCGCCCGGGGTAGTACCACCCTCTCATAGAAAACCGACGTGAAGTAACAGTGCTTGCATTGTTGCGTTTCTATCGGTAAGTGAGAGTGCCTGAGGCCCCCTCCCCTCCCCTCTCTTCTCTTCCTCTCTCCTCTTCCTCTCTCCTCTTCCTCTCGCTCCCCTAACCCTTCCCCCCGAAGGGTGGCAACGCACTTGCGACACCTCTGGAGTTGTTAGTGTCCATGGATGGGGGTGATCACTTAACAGTAGGTGATCCACCTGTTCGTTTGCCACCTATGACATAAAAAAAAAATATGTGATATAGTTTGGTTATTATGCATAGGTGAATGACAAATAATAACACGGAGCATTTATTCTGAGATGCCACGAAAACTTCCTGGAAAGTTGTTACAAGGGTGCTACCATCTTGTTAAAACATTGAAAATATCACAAGACATTTCTAATATTGTCTATTCGACAATGGCAGTAATAATCTGGAAAATTGGTTGCCAAAAATAAAATATAATAAATAAAAATCATTGTTATAGAAAGCGAACTGTGTGATAGTAGAGAGTATACATATGCTTATAGATTCTAATAGACAAAACATATGCAAAAGTTTTGTATATATATATTTTTTTTTTATAGTAACATGGCAAAATGACTGCACTGTGCCTGATGGTAAGCACAGTATAATCCAAAAAGAATGGCGACCACCAAGTGACACACTGTTCATCGCCGGTCGCCGCTGTCATGCCGGCCTGCGAAAAGCTGGATATTCACAGGCTGATTCCCCAACGCGACCCGCAGAAGCGAATCACTATGACGTATATCGCTCGAAGTAAAGTGCCCTGTTGTGGTCGGTTCGTAGGCAATAATGCGATATTTTTTAGTTATAATTATAGTCCTTGCCAGACTTTTAGACCGCTCTCAATATAGATGTGCAAAACACAAATCTACATATAATTACGTGTTATAACTTTATATGGATAAAAAAATGGCGAGCAGATTAAGTTCCGCTGCATTCACAATACGTAAGATTCGCCAGCTTACAGATATTGCTACTGCTAGGTTAGTCTACTTCGCCTACTTCCATAGTTTAATGTCTTATGGCATTCTGCTGTGGGGTACGGCTGCTGAGGTAGACACGATATTTTTATTACAAAAACGGACAGTTCGGGCAATATATAATATGGGACCTCGCGAATAATCAAAAACGAAATTCCAGGAATTCGGTATCTTAACTCTGCCCTCCCAATACATTCTTGATAATTTAATGTATGTCCGTAAAAACTTTGAAAACCTGAATTTAGTAAAAGACCGGCATAATCTAAATACTAGACTATTGCTTGGTCAATAGCGTAGTCAGTTCGAAAAAAAAAATTACTCATGTCACCTCCACACACGTACACGCATACATATGCAAGTGGAAGAGTTTTATTTTATTTCCCTTATCAAACTGAAAGAGTTTATAAAATTATCCGATACGAAATATATATAAGAGTTGTTGAGGTATGTATGCTTGGTACACATATATGTTTGCTTAGCTTAAGTTAGTTCAGATGGTCGGGAATTGCATGTATCAGGCAACAGCCCAAGCCGAGGTGTGCCATGCTCTCTTGAGCTAGTTGTCAAATAAAATCGGCTGAGTGCCTTAAGCGCTCGCCTTTGCAGTCCGGTGAAGCTGTTAAGACCTTGCTAGGTCAATAACGTAGTCATTTCTAAAAAAAAAAAGAGAATAAAGTAATATTCATGTGTGTGTATTCTATTATAATTATACCTATATAGCTAAATGTTCAGAAAATGTTGTTATTAGATTATTTTTGAAACTACTTAATCGATTCGATAAACTCCTTTTGCTCATAGAAAGCTACGTTCGAGCTCATTGATTTTGGCTATATTACTATAATACATTTTTATTTGTTAATTAACGCGTATAAATACACTAACCGTTGCTAGTTTACAATATATTAAATTAAAATCAATTGCGAACATAATATAACGTTTTAATTAAGTTACGCGTCACTTGTCTTTCGTACATGTTCCTGCTTAGATATTGTTAAATATCTAAACGATTTCATTTGAATAGAGTATCGATATTATTGTTGTGTCTGAATGTTGAATAGAAACTGAATTATTACGCTTCTCTTAAGTCTATGGTTTTTCAAGTCTTACCACTGACATTTTGATCATTTTTTTATGTCATCTTATTTGGTACTCGTCGCCATGCTGCTTAATACGCTCTATCTTTTAAAATTAATAGCTGTTGATTTATATATCGTGATTTTAATTTACCGTCCTTCACATCACTTAAAACCCTTTAGGAATATAGCGCTCACTGCAGAAAACCAAACTCCAACATAGTAATTCTCATAAACAACAGTTCAAAGAACAAAGAACTCAGAGCAAAGTTCTTCAACCGCAAGTACCTATACGAGGGTGCAAAGCGAAAAGGGCCTTGCTTTTAAAATGAAACCGAAACGGTGCGTCGCTCGTATCAAGTGGGTCAAGCTCACTTGCGTTGGGTCGCGTCAAATCGCGTCGCCAGTCGCCACGTGCTCCCCCTCTTATTTCCCCAACTTTTTTTATCTACCAAACGAAATTAAGCTCTAATACTTTCAGATAATACTTAATATCCTTAACTACATTGGAGTATATCTGTCATGATAACGAATGTGCACGTAACACGCAACTGTGAATACGCTTTGATAATTTCAGTTTAAAGTTAATTTTCCTTTGCACGTGTCTATGCGTTGTAATTATGACAGTAGTGAATAGTGACGTTGTTATGTCGTTTACTGGTTGTAGTACTTATTTGAATTTTAAATTATTTAGTTCAGGAAGCTAGTCGACGTCCTACAGTATGGTATTTGAACTGTGTTATGATCATGCCTTTGTGCTATACCATTCTTTGACAAGTAGAAACTATTGGCAAAAAACTGCGTCAGATTTCCATGACGTAGTTTAGTATGTATTATTTTTTTTAAACAATTCAAAAGCTTTTACCCTTTTTATCGATATACCTTTTCAAATTTCATCTTTATCGTAAATAGGCACAATCATCGCCTATATCCTTCTACGGCTGCCTTACTTACCATAGGTATATGCAAAATCACATTTTTTATATTTTAAAGTCAACTAGAGAAGTCGTAATATTTTGGTAACCAGTTTATATAAACTTTTAATTATATTTAAAAGTAGTGACATTTCAATATTTAAAATCATTAATTTATATACATACCAATGAACGAAAAGTATCAAAACAAGGCTAAGTATATTTACAAACAATTTAAGAAAAGCTTTAGTAAGTTGTATTTATGTTAAGTCCTAATTCCATACCACTTTACAAAAACTACAATTATGAAAGGTCTTTCAAAATTCTGCTATTTAAATAGTCGAATGTTGCATATACTAAAACGAAAACGAAACAGAATTTTATCGGAAATATTATATAAAAAAATGTAAACACTACACACCTGTACTGAGTTAATAGGTAGGTGTAAAGTTGAATTTTATGTATGTAATTTTATGTATGTTATTGATTCTACCTGTGGTGGTGATTTTTTGAATATATAGGTATTTATAATTCAATAACAGTTTTGAAAGTTCATAAAAGTCTTACAAAAATTCATTCTTCTTTATTAATCAAAGCATTCTTTTCATCGTGCTTTGACTCGAAGCTTTTTTAAAAGACTTATTCAAACCACAAAAAGGCATGTTCGTAACTAAAGCCCTCGCGTCGTTGTGCGTCATATACCCATAACCGAGCCATATTGCCATTTGCAATGTTATTGTTAACATTTACTATAAATATATTATGTCTCGTGCGTTCATAAGACTGTTGCCTTGTCTTATCTATGTAGCTACAAATTAACTCATCGTGTAGCGCAGTGGTACTCAACCTTTTTTTTAAACGGAGCACAAACTCTTTTCACTCATGTTGTCGCGGGCCGCAAACTACAAATATTTACGTATTAAATAAAAAAACTCAATTTCAAATTAACAACGTATCAATGTAGTGAAAAATGGTTGTCCAATAAAACAAGCTTGGTATAACCCTTATATCATAAGGAACGCATTGCGGTCGGGTTATCTGGGATCTGTTTTAATTTATTCAGCGTACCCATACTTTTTCTGATGGGCACGAAATTTAAAATAATTGAAAATAAAGTATAATTGGATGGACCAACTACAAAGACCCGGCGGGCCGCAGGTTGAGTATAGCTGTTGTAGTGGATTTATTTATTCTGGCTCGGTGAAATCTATGCATATAACATATAATGCATCACTGTTATTATTCATATGAAATGAAAAAAAGCTTGCTAGAAGTACTAGTTATATCACAGTTATTTTAACACGTTTCGTGCCAGGTGTACCACCAGTGGTACACGTTAGACTTGATCTTTAGGCCACGCGTACCACCGGTGGTACACGTTAGACTTTATCTTTAGGTCATGTGTTGTACCTCTCGTGGTACATGATTTGATAACTACAGAACACGAAAGAATTACTTGTGTCTTGTTATGTATTTTTTTTTTTTTTATATCATAGGGGGCATACGAACAGATGGGTCACCTAATGTTAAGTGATCACCACCGTCCATAGACACTTGCGACATGAGGAAAGTCGCAAGTGCGTTGCCAGCCTGTGTTGGGGCGGGGGAGAGGAAGGGAAGAAGGAAGGGGAAAGGGAGAGTAGGTGGGTCTCCGGCACTCTCACTGACCGAACGAAACGCAACGATGCAAGCACCGTTACTTCACGTCGGTTTTATCTGAGAGGGTGGTACTACCCCGGACGAGCCAACCCATTCATGCTGAAACCAGTAATAGCTTCAGCGTGGCTCTACCACCTTTCTATGTATGATGTTGTAACGTAATATTGTATGATAATACTGCATCAATTTTTTGTCAAAATATCATATGGCCTGAAGGACATGTCAGGCAAAAATGGCTTGGCACGGAACGTGTTAATATGAAATGATTAAATTTGTCATTAATTCTTTTATGTGGCCAAAAAGCTTAAAAACAGTCACTAGGTTTGTTACCCTACACTCCTAGCTAAATTTATTCATTTACAAATGTAACAATTTTTAAATGATCGCTTGTAAATTAATAATAAACAATAATTTGACTGCTATACCTTTATTTTAAAGTAGACAGCTATTTTAATATAGCTATAATAATAAACCCTTACAGTATTTTTCCTCACTGTCACCTTTTGAAATTAAAATAATCGAAATGAAAAACAAATAGCGCCATAACGATTATTGTTATAAATGTATAGCTTTTCGTTTTAGCTAAAAAATCTGTTTTATTGACCATACAAATACGACAGGCCTTACAATAATACAGCCCAAATAAACAAAACTAACGCAGACAGTCACACGTTATGGTTATCTTCAAAAAGATCATTACGGTTACTATTGACATCGTATTGCATGACGATCGAACGGTTTGCGAAAAATGATTGTTTCGTTCGTCTTATCTATAATGCCTAAGTGAAAGAGGTCAGTCGGTGAGCGTTTATCGTTGTTTTTTGTTATCAGCGCCGAATAACCGTCCGCCATTAAATCTATTCAGGTCGGACTCGACCAATAGGAGGTCAAGTTCGTATAGTTTACGCGCCTTGCTCGATGTTTTCTTTTGTTTCTTGTTGCATTTAATATACCATTATATTTATATAACTTTACAATTATTTTTATTCTGTACGCTTTTAAATCATTTACCGCTTTTAGAATTGTGTACAGTGTAAACTCTTTATAACGTCGGTCGTTATATCGACAAACTTTCTATAACTAAGAAATTCGTTTAATTTTGTTGGCTTACCACAAAACGATTTATTTGTTCTCTTCTCTGCGTATAACGAGTACTCTTTATAGCGAAAAGAAATGGTCGATCCCTAGAAATTAGTTATAAAGAGTTTACTGTATTTGTATTTTGTGATTTTCTTTTTCTCGAAATATTTATAACGTCCCTTTTGAGTAACATTTGAAAAAGTATTTAAACCGTGACGTATAAACGACTTGTTAACGTTAACGTTGACGTGTACACCGTTGCCTAAAGGAATAGTACCGTGTGTACAAAATGTTGCATGTCAAACAACAGAAGACAACTAAAAATAATGTTCAAAATCAGTTGCATCGTTTTTTACTTCAAGTTATAGTAGAAGATTAAATGCCAATATAATCCTATTTAAAATAACGCATAACTTGTTATTTGATTTGCAAACGTTTTTGTATATTTGTGCGCTTATAAATTAAATATTGTATCCATACATATAAATAAAATGTAAGCGTTTGTTGTTTGTCCTTGTTAATATATGAAACGACTAAATGAATTTCGACGAGACAATTACTAGCAGAAGGGAACTTCTCACAGTATTATTCACCTTTTGTATAGGGCTAAGCAGTAATGATAAGAAGTCATAGTGATAACATAAAATTAGTAAAAATTTATCAATTTTAATTAAAAATATAGACGACAGATAAAAATACAGTGGATAAAATACGTCGTCCCCCTGAGACAATGATACTGTTTTCATGAAAAGGAACCAACGTACCTGTATTTAGGAACGGGTTTAGGAGCGTTTACCTTAGTTTGTATTCAGAATATTGAGCCTCTTTTTCTAAACTTTGTAAGTCCTAATTTGCTTTACACAATAAATTTTGTATAATAAGCTTTAATTACATTTTTCCATCAAAATTCATGGCAACGTGGTCAAGATTATGGGATTTTACTGGGTATGATTAATTAGGTATTTTATAAGTACCACCAGCAACACCAGGGGAGTCGCAAGTGCATTACCAGCTTGTGTTTGGGAGGGGGGAGGAGAGGTGGGCCTCCGGCGCTCTCGCTGACTTAACAAAACGCAGCAATGCAAGCACTGTTACTTCACGTGGGTGTTTCCGTGGGTCGGGTGGAAGTACCCCGGGCGGACCGACCCATTCATTCTGATACCAGTAATAGCTTCAGCGTGGCTCTACCACCTATAAAACCAACTTTACGTAGATCCCGCTTATGGATCTTTGAATAAAATTTCAGTTCGATGTGGCCTGTCTCTTTCATACTGTAAAGTAGTTGTATCGTCTTCCGGTCGGTGTGTTCCATCGCGTTTACTATTAAGTACAGTGACGTCATTCTGTTGAATAAAAAAATGAAAATAGGCGTTGAAGTCCCAGCATTATTGTAACACGACCGTAAATCCTTGACATGCGCTTTGTATTTCGATACAGTTGCTGCTTTACTCGTCGGAAACCGAACCGACATGACGTACGTTGTCTTACTGCATTCTCGAGTTTTATCGTCACGCTAATGGCTATCTGGGTGTTTTGATAAAAATTGGTGGCAAGA
Organism: Antheraea pernyi; assembly: GCA_015888305.1. Taxonomy (NCBI): domain Eukaryota; kingdom Metazoa; phylum Arthropoda; class Insecta; order Lepidoptera; family Saturniidae; genus Antheraea; species Antheraea pernyi. The sequence goes on from MU158710.1 coordinate 255,026, forward strand.
ATATCATACATTTGTAAAAATTTGAAATAATTTTGTACGAGTCTGCCATATGTTCATAATTTCTTTATAATTCTAGTAGCGTTATTTATGTGGTATATTTATCAACAACTTTGTCCGCGCCCCATATATGCTGCCGAATCGGTTGAGGAACGATCGCGCGGCATGATCGAATTATTTGATTGATTCCAATATGAAATGTCCCACTCTGTAATTACGATTCTATGACTGGTCTGCAGTGTACGAGTATATTCTTTTTTTTTACCCATAAGTTGTCAAAGCGCCTTTGTGGGACTTTTCTTATGGTCCACGCAAATGTTGGGTAGTGTAGGCGTTGCTGAGTACAATAATATCTATAAACAGCGGCGAAAACCGAGAGAGTGGAAATCTACCGGTCGTCACTGTCATGCCGACCTACAATCCCATTTGATTCCTTCGTGTAAAGCTGTAAACTATACACAGGTTAATAACACTAAAGCTCGTTAATAATCACTAAAAAATTAAGAAGATTGATTGTGAAACAGACAAGAAAAAGGTACTGAACAGTCCTATTTATATGTATATACAGATAATGACTAGACTTAAATTTACAATTCTTGGTAGTTCAGGTCTTGTCCAGCAGTCCTTGCACTCGACCAATAGGACAAGTTTTATAACAATGTTAGTTTTTATCTCCATCCAAAGTGATACGCAATAACAATAAGTAATTTACATTGCTAATGAAGACCACGATCGGAATAATCTACTAGTAATAAAAACTATACAATTGTATGTGTAAAATAAAGAACATTGAACATTGATTTCGTTCAAACATATGCACAATGTATATGATGAGCATAGAATAGATACACGAAACAAGAGGAAGTATTAGAATAATATAGATAAGATTTAAATCAAGATGCAATATGCAGAAGAAAAAAGAATAGATCTATCATTCATACAACTTATTACTAATCGAAGCGCAGTATAAAAATGTCCAAATTAAAAGCACTATAATATGTAAAATAAGTAACAAAAAACCGACATATTAAAAAAAAAACATTAGGTACATGTTTTTAATTCGGAATAAGACTTCGTATCGGTGTTATTACAAAAAAGTTAAATATGTATTGAACCCTGAGTTTAAAAAGGTCTCGTATTAAATGCACCGCGGTCGCTGAATAATCGCCATCTTGCTCTTTTGTCTCGCTTTGGTTACGTTAGGTTAGACTTGTTGTTGTTGTTGAAAAAGGATAACGCGAACTTGCCTCGGGCGGGCGCGGTGCATTTATTACTAAACCTTTTAAAACCAAGTATTTAATACGTATTTAACTTTTTTGCAATAGCACGGCTAAATTTTATTGTACAACCGAGTACTGATTACGATTATTTTTTATTTATTTTCTCAGTTTAATAGTCTGGCAATCTTCACATGTCTTAAAGTCTTATAATTTGTACATAGAGACAGTATGTAGTTATATTTAAAAATGAGCTAAATCCAATTTTGCCGTTCCTAATATTTTACATTATTTTCCAAGATCCTCAAATTTTGTACATGTAAAGTATGAGGATTGTAAAAAAACTAAAAACCTTATGGGCGGCAAAATTTGAGCAATTAAAATTGGATTTAGCTCATTTTGAAATGTAACGACACATAATTATCATTATTCGTAGGCAGTACTATCTCCTTATGCAATGTTTGGTAAGAATACAACGCGTGTACTGATCTGAACGGAGCTGAGGCTCGTTAGAACAAATCCGAGAACAGCAAAGAGTAAGGGATTGGTGTCGAAACGTTTATTCGATTTGAAGTAATCGCACGGATGTAGGCGGCAAGGTCGCGTGCGCTTAGCAACCACTGCGTCGGTTCTCACAACCCGCACCTCACCGCGGCATTGGCCGTCAGTTATGCCTTCTAATTGTCCGTAACTCGTTTATACTTGTTATTTTTGAACTGAAAACTTCTTTACGCAAGTTAAGCGGTATTTTTTTGGCAAGAGATAAATTTATGGTTTTGCCTAATGACATGCTAGTAAGCGTGACCGAACGTATTGAGCTTGCGCGGCTTGCGTCAGAATAGGGACGCGTAGTATAGGGGCCTGTGTTACATTTAATATTGATATTTTGTGTTGAGATTATACATCTCATCATATGTTTGATAGACTGTATAAGAGGTTTATAATTATTGAATGAAATATAATTATGAATAAAGAAATAATTTCAATTTACAGATCATGAAATTTAATTATTTCAGACTATAATTGATTTATAAATTTTAAAAAAAGAAACAAAGTCATTCCATTGTCTTGAGTTTTCACTTCTATCGACAGTCCTTATGGCTGCCTTGACTTTTTTTAATCCCTGGTGGTCTAATGGTTTGATCAGTGGAATTACAATTCGATGTCCGCAGGTTCGAACCCTGACATGTACCTGCCATGACATGAAATATAAGCTGGAATTGTTATCGAATTCTCAGTAAATATGTCAAGTTTTTATGTTGCCGCGAAAGAGAGACACGGTCTTTCATACTGTAAGTCTTGATTATCAAAAGGGGCCGTTCGTAAACTACGTCACGCAAAGTTGTCTTTTTACACCATCTTCCCCCGTTCGTCACGTTATGTCACATTTTCTGCGATCCGTAATGATGATATTGCGTGAAAAAAAAAATTGTAATAATGTTTATATATATATCACGAATGACTTTCTATGGTGACTTTTTATGATGGTAGAGCCACGCTGAAGCAATGAATGGGTCGGCTCCCTCTCTTCTCCCCTCCCGTTCCTACTCCCTCTACCCCTTCCCACCTTTCTTCCAAACAGGCTGGCAACGCACTTGCGATTCCGCCTGTACTTTTTTAGGGTCGGCAACGCGCATGTGACACCTCTTATGTTGCAAGCGTCCATAGGCTGCGGTGACCGCTTAACATCAGGCGGCCCGCATGCTTGTTTGCCACCGTCGTGGTATAAATAAAAAACTTTCTATAGTAATAAAAAATAAAATTAAAATGATTAGCAGAAAAATTAACAAAGTTGTTTCATGAGCTGCAAACGTGACGTGTCCTTTGATCCCAGACCGCCCTTGCCACCACTTGTCACAGTAAGGGACATGTAGTTAACTGCAAACATATTTTATGAACGACCTCAAATCTATAAAGTATTTCCTTCTTACATATTTGAAATTGGGCACGAAGGGACGTCTTTTAGCAAAAGCATCACTACATATTATAAAACAAAGTCTTCTGCCACGTCCGTCTATTCGGGATAAACTCCTAAAATTGCTGAAGGGATTTTTATTTTAAATCAAAATAAAAAAATACTTTATTAATAAAAAGGCCCTAAGAAGGCACTTATGAACGTATAAACTACCACCGGTTCGGAAAACAACCCAGTCATCGAGAAGTATCGGCAAGAAACTCGATCTCGTTAAGTTTTTTAATATATCTATTCTTCTATACTAATATATAAAGCTGAAGAGTTTGTTTGGTTGAACGCGCTAATCTCGGGAACTACAGGTCCGACTTGAAAAATTCTCGGTGTTAGATAGCTCATTTATTGAGGAAGGCTATAGGCTATATATCATCACGCTAACACCAACAGGAGCGGAGCACCAATGAAGAATGTTTCAAAATCGGGCTGTTTTTACCTTTTAGCTGCGTGTTAGCGTTAGTAAAATACGTTGCCATGGTACGTGGTAACTTTCTATCGCAAACATCTTTAAAGTTTATTTTATGTTTCTATTCAAAATGCTTATTCTACGTTTGTTTTGTTTCCAATTTTTTATTTGTAATCTATTACGTATTATAAAAATAAAGTATGTGTATGTGAAATTAAAATAACAACTTTTTGGCGAATGGATATGGTTACAAATAACAAAAATATATATTTTTAAACTTGTCGGTATTTTATATTATTATATTTTGTCTGCCTGTTTGTTTGTTTGTTTGTTTGTTTGGGTCAGCCGTGTGAAATCTATCAAAAATATGTTGTTTATTGTAAAAAAAACAGAGACGTGTGCTTTACTGAAGTTCAAGAATAAACATACATAAAAAAATATTGAACATGTTTGTCACTTGCAAACTGTGAACAAAATTTTATTTTGTAAAAATGAATGGATTATTAAGCGATAAATTATCAACAAAAAATTCATTGAATCAAATTTACCTATCTACCTTTAATATTTAATTTTATACGGATCATTCAAATTTGACTTATTAATAAGTTTTCGGTTTTTATTTTTACGGCTTTAGCTTTAGAAATATAGTAATTACTTTCAAATTAAATAACCCTTTTGAAGATCGACCAATAACATATTTTTAATCCTAGTTTATTAAATTAGTCCATTATAAATAATACATTGAGTTTTCCGTATTAATCATAAGTGTGTATTTACTGATAGAAACAATGTAGTTTACTGAAACAACGTTGTTCTTATATTTGATATGTTCACAGGATCTTGTGTGAGTGACGTCTGGACAGTATATGAATTAAGTTTTGATAAGTATTTTGAGTTACTCGAAGCTTTTTAACCAAGTAAAAGATTTTTGTTGAGTTATTTCTGACCTGTTAAAACACCATTAGCTTATTAAAATTCCTAAGTATGAAGAATAGATAATTATTTTGTGTATCTATTAATACTTTATTTTATACATTTGATATCTTCTAAAGTTTTTCAAGACTTCTTTGGTCTAAAAAGATCGATTGTAGTTTAGTGTATGCGTCCTCGCTGCTTCTTCAAATATGATCTGAATTGCTGTCACTATCTATAGCTTGTCTACCATGTTTTAATTGAAATTTAATTTAAGTTATTATCTAAATAGTTTTAAATTATATAAAATGTTATAGAATATAGTTTCGGCTCCATAGCACCACTACTATGCTATCTCGACGCTCGAATCTCGATGGTGTTGCATAATATTCGTGACAGCTTTTGTAAACTCATCATGTTCAGTAATAGAATCTGGCCTAAATGGTCTAATATGGCAACGGGTTGTGGGCCTTTTTACAGGATCAGTTGATGTAACTGTGACAAATAATGTTTTGAAAATAGGGTCACCACCCTAATTCATATGTATCTAATATGTAACGAAATAATCAACATATTAGAGTTTTTGTCGATATCGACAAATACAGTCCGACAAATTGCGGAATAAAGTTTGCATTATTTCCAGTGTACACAATACACGTGTAGATAAGCGGGTCTGTGAAGGCCGAGTTCGATACGGAAGTGGTCTCGCAGAGCAAACAGAAGCGTAAGTGGTGTAATGGGGCCCGTGTGCGAAACAGTTTAATGGACAATGGTTTTTCTCTATTTGTTGTAAGGTGGGATGCTGGGCCCCGGTCGGCGGCCCCACCTGCCCTACCTCCACTTACGCCTCTGGATGCATCGTACGTTAACACATCACTAATATCAAGTCCTTCAATGGTAGCTGATTCCTTTTTTGCCTCTATTATCTACTGTAACCACGATTCTTAATAGCTATGTAATTTTGCTTCACATACGATTATTAAATGTAATTTTGCTTTAAATTCAGGAGGAAATGGTTATATTGGAGGACTACTACATTTGTTCACATATGTATTTTGCTAACCGACACACACGCAGACATTCCGTTTGTTGAAATTGATATGTTAGTTTTACGAGCGACAGATCCGCGTATTCGTGACAGATATGCGAAACCGGATTGTTTATTTGTTTGTAGTGTTTTAATGTGAGATGGAGAATTTTTACATGTTCTAACAATGTGGATTTGTTTTACATATTTAAAGGGTACGGAATCTATATTTCTGATTTATTTATTTCATTACTAGCTGATTCCCGTGACTTCACCTGTGTCATAGTATAACGATAATTGTTTGAAGTATCGGAAAAAGTTAAGTTGCTTTCTTCGAAAACGCTGCCTAATAATATCCCTTTGAGAAATAACAAATCAATAGAGACAGGCGAAGACGGAGTCGCGGGTATACAGCTAGTACAGTCATATATAAAGAACTCATAGAGGAGTAGCTCGGAGATGTTTGTGATTGTGTAATGTGTTCTTGACTTGTTTGTTGAGTACTCCCGAGAAAAGGGATGTCTCGAGTGCTCTTAATCTTTGTTTGACATACGTTTTTTTTATTTTATCTTTGTCGTGTTCTTTGTCATTCAACAGTTAGTGTCCTGTTTTCACATTCACAATTCTTGTTAATGTTCTGATTGTTGTTTGTATGTGTAGTTGTAGAGTGTAATTGAATTTTGTATTGTGTAATTAGTACTGTTAAATTATGTTATAGTTCAATTAAATCTATAGATATAATATTTAAATGACTGTTTTTTGTCTGTGTTATCTTTACTAGACTTTTACAGACGAAATACTTTTGAGTGTATTATAATTACGCCTTTCCGTAAGTACTAGGCAGTATTGATAAAAGTTAGCAGAGGTTACTAAAAATTGCCAAGAAGGTATTAGGTGTGAATGAATAATGAGAAAAATGCAGTTGAAATCTATACTAATACTATAAAGCTGAAGGATTTGTTTGTTTGGTTAAACGCTCTAATCTCAGGTACTATTGGTACGATTTGAAAAATTATTTTAGTGTTAGATAGCTCATTTATCGAGGAAGGCTATAGGCTATATATATCATCACGCTAACACCAATAGAAGCGGAGCACCAATGAAGAATGTTTCTGAATCGTTATTTTTCCTTTTAAGAGCTTCCGCTGCGTTTTAGCGTTTGGCCAAAGTAACTATTCCACGCGGACGAAGTCGCGGGAACAGCTAGTAATAAAATATAGTTCACAATTAATTCAGATAAAACACATAGTTACCATGGTTGCACGTTACATGTGAACACAGTCGCAAAAACCAGTTTTTCCTATAAAAGTAAGATATTCGAGTAATCGTATTCAATTATTCTGCGATAATTTGTAATAGATCTATTTGTTTAAAAGCCAACAAACACTTCAGTATAAGCGAATCTTTATTTCCCATTTCTCTATATGCATATTATATATAGTAATGTGTTTAACGGACCATGTCTATTCTTGTTTCGAAGTTCGATTATTGATTACTTTAAATTCTTTTTATTGTATACTAGCAGTTTCCTTAACCAACACGTAGTTTTTCTTAAATATTCTAAAGATGAACAGTTTCATAGTAAATTATTTTGTACATATATCTCATAAGGATTTGATTTGTTTTATAATACTTATACAGATATATTTATTGACACATAACATTTTACATATGTTAGTGTTTGCTTTGATCTAACATCTATTTCAGTAACTTTATGCGTTCAGTATACATCTATTTAAGTTCATTATTGCACCTTCTGTTTCCTGATATGTCTACCAGAAAAATCAGTAATAGTGTCAGAAACCTTAACAATATAGTCGAAAATAAAAATTATTATCTCTGTAATACCACGGTTCAACTTTTAGGTGTGTAGTTATTGCCATACGATGTGTAGGAGGACAGAGAGTACGCTATACGAGAACGAAGTAATAGTGCGAGCAGTGGTCGGTAAACTGAATGCCCAAAAGAGCTAAATATAAGCAGTATAAAATAGAAGTTAATTCAAACAACCTTTTAAAAACGTAAGCTTTGTTTTAGTAGAGATTTTTTTATGGGGATATTTGGGATTAAAAGTACAATCTCGAACTTGCCTTTACTCAATATCTCTTCTTTGTGAGCGGCTAGCCGTGCTATCGTTGCTTCCTAAAAATGTGCCTCTTTTCTGTAGCCTTGCGTTTCAAGAATCATGTCCCTTACAAGGCAAGTTAATAAACGTGTCGTTATTTCAAAATGAGCTAAATCCAATTTTAATCGTTCACATATAACATGTTTAACCGATACGATGTTCAAATTTTGGCGTCCGTAAGGTTTTTAGTTTATTATTTATGATTTTACATGTACAAAATTTGAAGATGAAGAAAAATAACGTAAAATATTAGGAACGGCTAAAATTGGATTTAGCTCATCTTGAAACGACTCGAATAATATTCCTTGTCAGCACTAAACATTTTTCGGAAAAGTCACGGTGAAGGAGAGAAAGAAAGAGCCGCGATTTGCCGACCACTGGTTTAGACAATAGGGGTCGCAAGGTAACGTCGATGAAACTGCATGGCATAGATAGTTCACTTTCCATAAGTGTTTCCAATGGTTAAGAAACGTAATCGGTTTGAGCTCGCTGCGGATCGATTTGCCTTCCTGCGTGTCTGACTCACTCACTGTAACTGCCTGAAGTGATTGTTATAAGAGATGATTCACTCAAGAGATTTAATGCATTGTATATTTTCGCATGGTGTTGTGAGTTTCGCTCATCTCTCGTCTTATTTTTTTATTATTTTCGTGTTTATGTCCCACTTCTGATATGTGGTTTATATAAAATATTTTATGCTCATAGGGTTTTAAACCTTATCCCTTAAATGAATATTATTGCCAACTGTAGACACATTGCCCTTCCACTTAATTTTATTCAGAGACAGGAGTATATGCATTTCCAAAAGCATGTTAAAACCTTAGAAATTACCTTACGTGCATAACAAAAAGTTTATATTGCTTTTGGAGGATGTTATATATATTTTGTTGTTATAGTAAAATTAGTTTCAAAATACTAAACCAGAAATCAAGCATTTAAGGGTTAACGGTTAGGTTCGCATTCTAAATATGTTGACGACAGATATTAAAATTATTATATTATATTACATTACATCGAGGTGGTTGAGTGGGTTGACCACTGGAATGTCAGTAGGTTCGAATCAGCGAACCAAGGATTTTTTTGTAAATCGATTACATTAATTAATTTAAATTGGTACGACTGACAATGAAGGAAAACATAGTGAGTAATACCTGAAAAAAGTTCTTGTAGTACCACCGTATGTGGGATAATATAGAACTGTGGATTTCTCGGAGTTTGAAATCGTCAATACGTCGCGGGCTAGCGTCGTGATTATGCCCACACCTTCCTTCGGGAAGAGTATTATGGCCGTGCAGTGGGTCGCTTACAGGCTGTGATTGTGATGATTTTATATAATAAATCTTTATTGTTTTCGTGTATCTACATATAAATAGGCGAACAATAAAACAGTTCAATACCTTTCTTTTCTCTCCTCTTCAATTTTCTTTATTAATAGCTGTCGACAATTAAAACAATAAAAATTTGGAAACACTTACTTTCTTCAGATAACATCGACTATGTTATATATATTTAATTATTGTATTATTATTGAATCTTAAAAAATAATGACCACTCATTTTGTCAAATTAATGTGTGTGTGTAAAATTGTTGTGTGTGTGTTACAATCTTGACATGAATTTAAAATTACAGAAAGTTGTGTAGAATTATACGATAGGTTTTTTTACTTTCTCCATATCACTATAATGGGTAAGCAAAACGAATTTTAAAAAATACTCCGCGGGTGTTAGACCTGAAAATCGTGAGTCATGGGCTGTATACAATAATTCGATATCAATTATGGTTCAAAAATATTTATACAGTAGCTACATTTCAGTTGGTTATTGTTTAAATATTAAAAAAATGAACCACATAACGCGTGCTGTATGTTAACTATTAATAGGTACGGGCTAGGTGTAAAGTGTATGCGTAAATGGTAGGTATTATTTGTTTATGATTCATCGCATTACAAATGCCCTATCTTTTTTAACCGACTTCAAAAAAAGGAGGAGGTTATCAATTCGTCAGTTTTTTTTTTTATGTTTGTTACCTCATAACTTTGGACTGGATGAACCGATTTTGATTATTCTTTTTTTATTTGAAAGCTGGTACTTCCAATGTGGTCCCATTTCAATTTGGTCCAGTTCCGACAACGGCATCCAGTACAAAACCGTATAAGTTTTAAATTTGCATTAAGTATGTATACGACAAATAGACGAATAACTCAATATCACGCTAACCGATTTCGATGATTAATTTTTTATTGGAAAGGATGTACTTCAAGGGTAGTTTGATGAGAGTTTGGTTAGGTTCTGATTATGGGATCCGTGACAAAGTAAGAAAACTTTCAAGAAACGAGCCTACTCCTTTCTTAAGGGCCGACAACGCATCTGTGTTTCCTCTCGTGTCGCAATTGTCCATGGGCGCCCGTGATCACTTACCATCAGGTGACCCGTATGTTCGTTTGCCACCAATATTATAAAAAAAACTCTTCAATTCTTAGGAGCCTATTGTGCTTATGTTCGTTGCTGTGTTGCAACATGATGCAAGCATTGTAATTACATTGCTTAAGGTGTATAATGTGTGAAGCGATGGTAGCCGAGTTGGTGGTAGAAACTATCGCGGATTATTGATAAGGTTGCGTTCGCACCAAACGTTACTTATTGTACAACCAATTGAAACCATATCGCATATCATACCGATAGATACCATACCGCAAAAATAAATAGTTATTGGCATCTAGTCTGGCATTTTCAGCTTTTTAGTGCCTTATGGGTTTTTGATTGATATTGAAGTTGGTTAATACTTTTTTTTGAAAATTTACTTTATATTTATTAATGATTGATTATTAAGGAACGCTTCCGCAACAATTCATGCTTATTTTCATGTCATGGTTCCCAGACATTTTTTGACACAGACCACTTTCAAAATTTTGCTGGTTGTGGTGACCTCCGGCAGCTATATTTCTACCATATTCCCAAAACTCGACAAAAAATGTGAAGATAAGGTCTAATGGAAATTTGTGTTGCGTATTGATTTTTTTTTTATTGTAGCACGGCAAAGTGACTGCACTGTGCCTGATGGTAAGCACAGTACAATTCAAAAACAATGGCGACCTCCGAGTGACACGGTACCCATCGCCGGTCGCCGCTGTTATGCCGGCCTGCGTTAGCCTGGATATGCACAGGCTGATCCCGAAACGCGACCCGCAGAAACGAATCACTATGACGGGCTTTTTCGCCATATACATGGTGGTTGCGACTCAGTCGGGCTGTACTATGGAGTATGTAAGTTTTTACAAGTAACAGTCGCTAAACTTCTTAAAATATTATCTGCCTACATTGATAGTTGAAGTCATGCCAACATTTTAGATCTTCACTATAGAAAGCAGATACATTTTCATGGACTCCCCGCTTACGAATTGTGAACCCCCATTTTTTTGTCACGCCAACGTAGATCTCCGTCGAGACTCCCCTGGACCACTTTGGGTACTAAGGTTCTAGACCGTGCTTTTCGATCGGTTTTGTCGGTCTGTCTGTCATATGGTGGGTACGATTATATGCCACCATACTACGTAGGGCAATTTGTTAACTGTCCGTTCCTGATTAAAGATTCACAGGCAGTGTTGTCTGGACTGATCTCCGAAACGGCTGAAACGATTTTGATCTTTTTTTTAGCTGTTTCGGCAAAATGACTGCACGGTACCTGATGTACAGTACAGTACAATTCATAAATAACGGCGACTGTCGGTGTTAAATAACAACAGCATCATGCCGACCTGTACCAGTGTCTCTTCACGCTTCGATTGAAGGCCCCATGTCATTTGATGTTATTATTGTCCACACTACATATCATTATGCAATTCTATAGACGGCCATGTAGTAATGATAAAATTTTAACAGAGGTAATTTAAATTCGGTAAAGAGAATATTCGAGTAACCCCTAATATTCATGTGCTGCTACTTAATAATGACAAAGTTATAATATATAAAAAAAACAATTCCACAAAAAAGTCCAGATAAAATAGTTGGATGCCATAAAATAATAAAACCATTTTTACGCCAACAAAGTCGAATGCATCACATTGTTGTGTGATGAGTTGAGAATCGTGATTCTTGTGATTTGCGAAAAACAAAATAACGGGTTATAAATGACAAACAGATAGGAATTTTAAATTCAATTGTGTAAAACGTTTTATGTGAAATGTGGTCTAGCGGTGAGCAGATGAATAATAATGCTGTAGCGCACTTTGTCAAAGTTAAATCAAATGAAAATTACATAGAAAATTCATCATTAAATTTTCTACTTTATCGCGGGCAAAACCGGCGTCGACAGTTAGTGACGAACGCTATATAATTCTTGATTGTAATAAAAAAAACTGAAAGTCGTTTTTTTATAATAGGTAAATGAACTTTGTTGGATGTAGAGTTAAATAAATAAGTGGATAGTTCTAGAATTATACGATTTTTATATATAGTGTAAGTGCGTAGAAAAACCTGATTTTCTCGTTTGAATTTGATTTGTTTTTGAGGAGCATCGTGAGAGCCGGTTCCTGAGATATACTCCGCACTTATCATCACCAAATACGGGCTATAATATTACGTAAACATTAAAAGAGGGGATTTGGTTTGCTTATTTTTGATGACATAAGGGATGCGGCATCTGAATGTGAAGTTCTGATACGTGAGGCGTGCGGTCTTATCCACTGACGTAGCATCGCCCTAGTAGTGAACCACTATATGCTAATTTCTCTATCTATACCTAGACACCTGCGACAATTTTTTTCACAAATTCTACAAAGTACAGATGATACGTTACTTTATACTCTTGTTATATGTATAGAAGACAATAAAAATAGTGCGCGGAACGCGGACGGGCATAGCTAGTTGTGATACTGGTTCGTCTTGATTTTTATGTCTCAATAATAATGTAAATGTATTCGTTGTTTTCATACAGTGAATTGTTTTAAATATGGCGTTCTATAATTGAGTCCGTTACTCATGTCGTTGTATTCTTTGTTTGCGGGAAACACGCGGGTGTGATGACCTCGCGCGCCCGTCTTCACATTTATTTGCCCAACGTTTGCACACGTATGTGTTGTACGTCCTCGGCCAATATACCAATGTTTGTACAAAGCCGTAAGGAAACGTATGTGATTCATTTACTAGAAGGTTGACTATGGAAATAATAAAGAAATTGAATCACTTATAGATATTTATTAAACTATTACAGTGGAATATAAAAAAGTCGTTTAATTTATAAATGTTTCATTTAAATTTGGTATAATTTTTTAAATTTCGTCGAAGAAACTAATTGGTTTTAATTCGTATGTAAATATGTGACATCTATTTAGAGTTCAATGACTCTTGAACAGACAATAAAGTCAATGAATTAATTACCTGAATTCTAGAAAAACATTTGATGTAATGAAATTCAATACACAATACACAGTAAAAAAAACGACCTAATACGAACTAAATCCAGGAGTGCTCATATAAACAGTAATAGGTTAACGTGTTATTCTTAGGTAGGGGATAACCAATTATTAAAAATTTCACTATTTTGCTGTTAATTCCATTGTCCGTTATTATAAACCGCGATTTGGCCCGCGTGTAATTTTGTAAAAAAAAATAGTTCAGTGTAAACGTACGTACTCGTTATACGTTCGCGGTACTGGATACGGCTGGCTTAGTTTGTTTATATAGTTTGCGCGGAAGCCTAATTTAATTTATTTTTATATAAAGATAGTTATGTTACTCCTTATAACATCAATTATCTGCTAGTAAAAGTCCCTTCAAAATCGGTCCAACCGTTTCGGAAATTTAGCGGGAACGGGCAGATAGACAATAAAATTATAAATATTGTCTTTCATTACATTTTTTTTTATTTGTGCAGATGACAATAGCTAACGTATTTTACAGCAGTGTGCGTATAAGCAAGCTTCATGTAAAAGCTAGTATATGTGAATGGGTGGGCATTTCACGTTACTAACAATACGAATAATGAATATTCATTTCTTAATTGGATCATTATTATATCAAACTAGCGGGCCCGACGGACGTTATCCCGCCCTGGTAATAAAAATACCTTGTCAAATTATATGTACACCCAGACCTTCCTCAGGAATCACTTTATCACTATTGGTGAAAACCGCATGAAAACCCATTCAGTACTTTTTGAGTTTATCGCGAACAGACAGACAGATACACGTGGCAGATGACTTTGTTTTATAATATGTAGTGATTTCAATACGATACAAAAACAGCAGAATAACAGTCGTTATACAACAGTTATTGTAAAATAATAAACAGCGTAATTCATCATTATTATATATTTATACAAATAAGTTTAATGACATTGTAAGCTTAAAAAAAAGTGTTTGTGTATTTATGTACACGCGTTAGAAGTCGTTTTACTACATAGGTTACGTTCTGGACATTATACGTCACAAAAGATTGAATATTTAATGAAAAAAAGTCCTTCACCATTTTTGTACAACTTGCGGAATTATAGATGACGTTCACCATTTTCTGACGGAATGTGGCAGGAACAATAATGTTAGAATAAATCTAATTAAAAAATGTAATTTAAATAAACTGGATGTCGGCATGTTCCATAGTATTTTAGCAAAACCTTCGAGTGAGGTTGCTAAAATGCTATGTGAAATGAGTGAAAGATGATTGATTTTATAAAGGAAGACGTATGAAAGGCTTTAACATTAGTATAATTAGGTTATGATGGGGCTGATATGATTAGAGTCAAAAGCCCCTAAATTAAATACTAAATAAAAAAGAAGCTATACTTCATTGGTGTAACAAGATAAAAATCTTTTAATTTTTTTTATCTTTCGCCTTATTCTACGTTTGTAGAAAAAACGACACTAACAATAGAAAAAAGGTATTTAATACAGTTTTAATACAAAGAAATACAAACAGCAAATACAAAGAAACAAAATGTTGACTTTTTTTTTCTCGAACTGCAAGGCTAAACTAGCATGGTCTTAACTGCTTCACCGGACTACAAAATTACTAAAATGTTGACTATAGCTAACATCAGGGTGTCGGTTTTTCGTATCGGTGTGCGCGCGCATTGTAAAAATTTACTCTCATCATTTTCCCTAACGCGCCAAAAGAAGTATAACTTCAAAAATCCCTCAATATATTATATTTATTATTTAAGTGAGAAATTAGCAATATCTCTGAGCACTAACTGGGTTGAGTGACTTTTATATGGACACGTTAATGAGGGATTTGTTTGCGCTGTCACTTGACACGCGGCTTTGAACCTCGGCGGGTGTTATCGAAGGTCGGACAAGAGGGCCGGTATCGATGTATTACAGGACAGGAGGTCTCGACTCACTCGTTTAAGTAGACATACGCGTCGTTATCTTGAGAGATACTTAACAATACGCTTCATTCGTACCGTAGCCATGTTAGCTTTTTTATAATAGCGGCACGTTATAATGGCCGCTTTGAAGTCTCCTGTAAAGTAATAACTGCGTTTGAAGGAATAAATTGCTGTTTTTTTATTTTTCGAATTCTAGGTCACAAAACTAATTTAATACACTTCTAAATTATATATATATTTGTATGACTAGATATTATATATCTATCTAACTACTATTATATCTTAACTAATAATATATATAATATAAACAATAATATAATAGTAATACGGTTCCGCGAATAAATATTTTCACATTTTTATTAATAAAAAAACAGCACCGTTTAACATATTAATGGAATACTAGTGGGCGCCCACTGGTCGACATTCGACCATAGCTCATTGATTTTTTTAAGTTTTAATTTTATTAGGGTTAATATCATTGTTGAATGTAGAATGAAAAAGGGTAATTGGAACGTAAGATTAAAATAATACATACAGTCGAGCATAGCAACCTCCTTCACAACCTTTTTTAAAGTCCTTTATTGACTGATGTCAAAATGTCTTTTTTATTTACATGAGTGTATATGTTGTATAAAATTGAAGCAGTAGTGTGAGTAATGCATATTTTACTTAATTTAATGTACTTCTAATGCATTTTATATAAAATAAATAGCTTTTTGCACTTCTCCTCCTTATAAAATTTAACTATGCCAAATTTCACATTCATCCGTTGGCCCAATTCCGTTAAAAAGGGATACAAAGTTTAGGCTTCACGTATTAATATAATGATACTTGTTAGTGTACTTATTGGCAATATAATTCGTTTTTTTTCTTCAAAATTTGTATGTATTCATATTTATATGTACATGGTTATATGTAAACGGCATAGTTAATGCAAAACAAAGCAGCGTTTGATTATATTTTTACCTAAAGTAAATCGTCATTTCGTGTCACTATTGTAATGTGTCAAAACGGGCTTCATAGCGTATCTATATTATAGCGTATTAGCGAAAAACTGTAAACGTACGGCGCTCGCGGGATGAATTGTTACTTTTTTGCTTTGATGCAGTTATAGGAAAGGTAGTTTTTCTTTAATACTTGTTTGTCTCGTTGAAACTAGAACCCGTAGATGTGTTTCTTCTGTACTTGCATTTGAGAGTCAGATTTTTTCCTTGGGTTTATTGTCTTACTGTATTTGTAACATTGCCACTTGTAACACAATAATAGTCGATCATATCATGGACGGTCGCTGATTGACGGGTTAGTATTAATTTGTGAAAGAATTGTGACTTTGACATAACGTTATCAAATTAATTGATAAGCTGAAGATGAAAGATGCCTATCAATCACTTATAGAGTATCTATATCACTATAGATATAATATATGTATATATCATAGATAATTAAAATTGTGATGCAGGTTTTGCTTTCAATTACCCATAATATGTAAGCATAGTGTAGAAATTTTTTTTGCAATATAAGTCTCAATTTTTACACATATTCAGAGCTTGATTTAAAAAAATGTTTCATATCAGTGTAGTGACACACCCATAGAGTAACAAACCTGCGTTGTAAGTGTAAACGATTTCATAATTCTATGGGCCCACCCCATGTCTCAAACGTAGTATTCAAGTCGACCAGTGTGCGCTGCGATCTGTCATAGTGCAGACGCGCTAATAAACATTAATTAAAAGACCTCAGAAGATATCTATGCACCATACCCGCACCAAGCAATATTTTTGTTGTTGTTTAATATTGACAAATAAAATAAGTTTACAAAATTAAACTTTTAATCGTTGACGTCACAATTAAAAGTACTGCATAACCAATATCAATATAAATGTAACAATTAATTTTGATTGTTCCACACGCCATTATACATAAGTTGGTTGTGTTATATAACAAGAAATACGAGCTTCAAAGACATATAAGTTAAAATAATCTTATATTATAATAGTATTATGTCCTCGATAGGATTTGTCATAGTCAACATCTTAATAATCATCCTATTTTTAATCTCTTTGGGTAATGAATTTTTTATACCCACTGCTGCTTTTTTGTATTATGTAAGGTACTCCTGTGTAACATTTCTATTTTATGCTGGACCTAGACGACGTATTGGCCGTTAGTAAGTCGTAATAGGTTTTGATTTGTTTAAGTAGATTGAACATATTACTCTTAAATTTTGTCCTGTATATATATACATGTGGTAAAGGGTAATTGATAACGAAGGTAACTCGTTTGGCATGTTGTTTGTATGTATGTCGTTGTTTTTGTTTGTATGTATGGTCGGCAATGTGCGATGAGGCGAACTTATTATGGCCCGGTCTATAGGTAGAAGATGGTGATTATTCACAAAAAGTAAAACGATTTTTAAATTTATACAAATCGTGGTCTCTGTATTCGATTAATGAGAAAATCGAGATCTAGAGGATTGAATATTCAAAAATTGTCTTAATTTTTTTAACCTTTTTTTAAATTATTGTTTGGTTTTACTTTTATTGAAATGGCAAAAAATCGAATCACGTTTTGTTAGTATTAGAGTTCGATTCATTGGATCGAATCGATGTTTGATATAAATTAAAATAATCGATTTTTCTATGTATAGAAATCGATTATTCGTTAACAGATCGCCATACCTAGTCTACGTACATATGATGCCGGTTATAGATGCCTGCACGGGTTGTTGTAACCACTTCATGTCAGTAGCATTACGCGCGCCTGTTTCTATTTATATTTTACGGTACATTAAAAAAATACATTCGTTTCCAATAACACTGGATAACAGCTTAATGTTAATTTATTATTATTATATTTATGAGTAAAGAAAGATAATGTAGTTGTTTATATAGAGGTTTTTAAAAGATTCACGCGTCAAAGGGAAAATGTGAATGTCATCGGGCCTCGTTAGTTTAAAACGAAACTACTGTATAAAATTCTGAAAATACTTAGTAGATATTTATAGTTTTTATGTATACTCTATCATTTCCATTTGTTTTACATTTTATTATTTCATTGTATATACTTTTCTGATAAGAATACCTAGTGTCTTTGACCTTATTTTCGCGATAATGGTTGTTGTTTTTTTTTATCGGAACTAATTGTTTTATTTGTATTTAGTTTTCGCTGTATTTTGTTTTTTTTTTAATTGTAGTTTTGTTACTATAACATCACCTCTGTAAGCCTTTTACTATTTTTTGTTTACTTTGTTAAATTTTATTATTACTGCTTGACTCTTATAAAAGTATTTTTATAACTGATTTCAGCCGTTTTGAATGATCTATTATCATATATTGAGAAATGACATAATGTTTGTGGTTACTTTACCGATGTAAATAATGTAATTTGATTCAATTGTAAACTTTTTAATGTATTTTCATATTAACACGCGAAATCATTTCAGTCCAAAGTGAACTCGAATGGCCTCATAATATAGTAGAATAATGTTTAACCAAATTATAATTAATTACGAAATTGTAGAATAATAAATTATATGATACCATGGACCGTTTGTCAAACGTTTGTCGCGTTGCACCAATATCAATCGGCCAATATACTGAGTCGTAGTTATAGTATTACAAATGTTTGTGACCTTGTGACACGAGTAACCATTTCTGACTAACACTTCCTTTTGCACGCGATTTTGTACTGAAATCGCTATGGATTTCGGTCTATTATTATATTTCATCGTGTTTTTACTTGATGTTAAATGACGATGTGAAGCTATTGAACGCGCGATGCTTATAAACTGTATAGCATAGCAAAACATACTGACACGTTTTCAACTCGAGGGTCGTAGCTTCTCTGTTGAATAGTAGAAAACGCCCTATAATTCATTGTGAGGTGAACCGACGTTCTTTCAACCGAAATTAAAGTACGACCAGGTTCACAAGTATTATTACTTTAATTAAAAAAAAAGAGTGTCCTTATGGCCACACGATAGAAGTGAAAACTTATAAATAAATACATGTACGTTAAAGTTTATAGAGATTATCAAATGTGTAAATAAATTGTAGTGACAGTAAAATTAGCACATTATATACACTTGAAATACTACACTGGGTTATATACGAAATGTACTTAATATTATTTTATTAATACATAATTATTGAATCGATGCACTCGTCAGATAGTAAACACGGGTGATGACGACTGAAGCCGAGTATACATGATTCAGCTTCACTGACCCGAGCGCGACTTTTCCTTTTCGTTCACTGTTCAGGTTCAATAACCTAAACGTCCTAAAGAAATTTTCACTTAAAAAATAACACAATAGTTGATATATAAAAGACTTATATTTATTCGGGGCTTTGCTCCTTCAATCTTGATTTGATCTATACTGCAGAGAAAGCATATTCTTTCTGGATGTCTGTGCAAAACGTCGTGATTATATGTTGAGCAGTGAAGCCGTGAAATAAGCTTTCATGAAATAAACAGACTACTTCGTATTTATTAGTTGGGATTAGAATTAATAAACTCCAACAGCGCTTGAAATATCATCTAGCTTTCATCTAACTGTGATTTGATACGAAATGGTGCCGGGCTGTATTTTATTTTTATACTAGCGGGTACGGCAGACGTTGTCCCGCCCTGATTATAAAAAAAAAATCCTTGACAAATTATATACTAAAACCTTCCTCATGAATCACTTTATCCACTGGCAAAAATCGTATCAAAATCCGTTCAGTAGCTTTTGAGTTTATCGCGAACAGAGAGACAGACAGACGCGATAGGGGACTTTGTTTTATACTATGTAATGATTATAAAGATTTATTTGTAATTAGCTTCTACATTAATTACTATGGGCTAACGCTAACTTTAACTCGAGACTTCGTTTAATTTTCCCTAATGTTGAAACATTCTTTATTGGTGCTCCGCTCCTATTTCTCTTAGCGTGATGCTATACACACATGTATATATATATAGCCTTCCTCGATAAATGAGCTAACACTGAAAGAATTTTTCAAATCGGACTAAAGAGAGATTAGCGCGTTCGAGCAAACAAACTTTTCAGCTTTATTACAGTACTAGCTGATCCATGCCCACTTGGTTGCGCGGTAAATATATATAACAACTACTTTTTGTGACTGAAATATAAAAGTTAGACATATGCTGACGATAACTTTTTTGTAGGCATTATCAAGCTCTACAACTTTTCTCTAGAACTCAATCATATCAAATCATATCAAAATCGTTTTAGTAGTTCCTGAGATTACCCCCTACAACGTCACAAACTCACAAACTTTACCTCTTTATAATATTAGTATACAAGTATAGATTGACCGCAGACGAAGTCGTGGGCTGTGAACTAGTTAAATTTAAAATATAATCGGGTTGACATGATGCCGCGTCCACATTGTCCATGTCTCAGAATAAAGTTATTACTCGTACTTATGATTTCTTTACCCTCGTTTGTACCATCGCGCCGCGCCGCGTCGGCATCTGTGCGTACTTGGCTCTCATTCAGGGCGAGTTTACTCCGTGATTTATATCTTTCAATTTATCTACACATGTATAACGGACATCACGTTCCTTTACACTGTGTATAGTGTAATTTGTTGCTCTCTAATTGTTCGTACGTGGTTTTTATTTATTTGGAAAGACGGTTACTTATATTTGATGTGGGTCGTAAAAAGAAACGTCTTTCTAACTACGCGTTTCGTACCGTATATGATATGTCAAAAAGCTGCATTGTCACTATTTCAATTTTACTATTGGTCCGTCAAGAATTCATTTCTAGAAACGTCGATACGCGATCCCCGTCTGTCTATTATATCTATGTGTCGATCGACACCAGGTTGTACGACCATTCTCTTTAATGATAGTCTAGAAGGTTCTACGCCTTCATTGGTATCGAGTATATAAAGAAAAGCGTTTGGAATATAGATACCTAGGTCGGATCCTCTGGAATGGAGTCGTATGTGTATCCTGCATTCACAACTTAACAATATCCATGATACTGCACTCCACACTCCTGCACACACACCCATTAGGTACACACGTTCTGTTAGGGATTGATTTTAATCGGTTTTTTTCTGGTTTGTTATTTTCAGTTAACTATACCGACAGATCCTAAATACATATATATATATACAGTCTGTATATACCATATACACGTATATACTCGTATGCTGCATGTGTGGTTAGTTAGTTCGCTTGTTTAGTTACATTCATTTCTTGGAATCTACACGCGTAAGGCAACAATCCAAATCGAACTTCTGCCAGTTTGTCGTCATGACGCTAGTTACCATTTCGGCTGAGTGACTTCCACATTTGTCCACAAGCCTGGTGAAGCTGTAAAGGACCTTCAGCGTGCAGTCAGTTTGAAAAATAAGGACAATGTAAACTTTGATTACAAAGCCATAGACTTGAAAACGATTTTTTCTATGAATGAGAAAAGTGTGTGTGTATTGTGAATATTTTACTTTGACAACAATTAATGGGACATAAACATTACCTAAGCACTTTTAATTGCTATAAGTGCGGACTATGTACTCCTTGTGTGTACTTTATTACTCTTTCACTCAAAAACTACTAAAGAGATTTTGATATAAATTTACGATAATATGGATAAGGTAATATTGTTTAAATTTTCCAAATTATAATGCATAAAATAAAAAAATACGAAATATAACATCGTTGTCCGTCACTAGAAGAGTGATTTATAATACGTTTGTCGCAACATTTTCAAATGTTGAACGTAATGTAAGTTTTTGCTTACGACGTGAATGTTCTACTATAAAATCAATAATTGTCTATAAAGTCCATACATATACAAGACAATATACATATAAAAATCGACAACGAACAGGTCAAATAATGAGGTCACCATAGATAAGGTGTTTCAAAGGAACTGAAAAGGAAAATACATATTCATTTTATTAAAAGAGCAATATACCTAAGTGTTTAAAGTAATAAATAGAGTTTAATAAAACTGTTATCTTATTTTTTATTGCTGTTAAACATTAATAAATTTAACTTATAAGCGATTGACATTTTTTAATACCTTATAATATGTTTAACTGTTGTGTTTTCATTTGATATTAAATCACAATGTGGTCAAAAACGCGAGATACGCTAAATCTACACGACTGGGAATCTCAAGTGCAAGATTTCCAATTTACAGGTTGGTAGTTAGGCAGGTGACCGTTAGATAATTCTACGACCATGTTTTCGTTCACGGCACTATTTCGAACCTACGTCAATCAAATGAAACGGAACTTCTCTTAAGTTCTCTTTTCACATTCCATCATTTATCTAAATTCGATCATTTGAATTTGGATGCCTAATGAAAATAATAGAATAAATTAATTGTTTTGTAACGATTGTGTCAAGAACGACGATGTGCATCATTGTGTAATTGAAACTTCCAGAAATATAAATAATCGGAATTCATTCGTCAATAAGTTTTTAAGTTTTGGATATACGTGTGCCATCACACTATTTCTAAAATCGATATCGGATTCTTACATGATGTTGTGCAGTTTTATAAGTTCTCTATCTATTGCTCTGTTACCTTTATTTATGTTTAAATATAAGCTCCTTAGTTGTAAGTAGGGATGTTTATTCGAAAAAAAAATCGATATTTCTATTGACACGATATATCTAAAAAATCGATATCTTCAATATATCGAAAAGAGTTATTTTCATTGCTTGATACTAAGTGGTACCTACAATTTGTAAATACTACACTCATGGACATATTTAGAGGAACGAAAAAATAATACGAGGAGGTAGAACAACAAAACATATCTTCTTATTTCGTAAACATCCGATGTTCGATATATCGAATTAAATATATCTATATTTAATTTTATACCGATATTGAGTGGTCCGATATCTATATATATAAAAATGAAACCCGTTTTCCGTTGTCACGACATAACATGAAAACGGCTTGACCGATTTGGCTTATTTTTTTTTTTGTTGTTTTCTAATACTCTGTACAAGGTTCTTACGGAAACAAATATTAAGAAAATCTCTCAGAAAGATTGAAAAATATACATTTAATTTTGCATATTTTAAAAAACGCGCGTAACGAATGTCAACGTCATTCAATTTAAAACAAAAAATCTGTGATTGACGAAATTTTGTTCAGAACTCTCCGACTCTCTCTTGGTCGGTTTTGTGACTATTGACGATGATTTGACATTCGACTTCTAGGCGAAACGAAGTTCGCCGGGTCCGCTAGTAACAAAATAAAAATAGCAAATGGTAGAGGCACGCTAATGCTGATGAATGCACAGAGAGGAGTCAATTCCAGACATCACCATCGTTCACATTATAGAGATAGCCTTTTGACACCAAAACGCGCTTGACATGGCACTTACTTACAAACGCAAACTTACAATCTGGCAAATCGGTAATATGCTTTGGGGCTTTGTTGTAAAATCTAACACTATTCCCTAAAAAACTGTTACTGGCTTTATTGAGTCTGAAACATGGAACAACTATCACGAAAGCAAATATCTATATTGATTGAGTATTGATATATATTGAACACGCCTAGTTGTGAGTAGGTATAGGTTATGATGAGACTGGTGTATCCTTAGTGATAGAAGTCCCTAAATAATAGCACCTCGTCTGTTTTAAATCAATGCAATACACGTATAAGTGTGCTGTTTATTGTAAACTGTCAAACCTGTATGGATTTCAATTGTGTGTAATAGACTTGACGTTGTTTCCAGGTCATGGCAAAACACACAGGGACGCGGCGAGCGTGCGCGCCACACATCCTATACCGGCAGCTTGTGGACTATATTATTTTGAAGTACGTATCGTATCCAAAGGACGCGACGGCTATATGGGCATTGGACTATCCGCACATGGAGTCAACATGAACAGATTACCCGGTGAGCTTTATTATACCAATAACCCATCGATGTTCAAAGGCTTTATTAGCATTATGTATTCACCATTCATTATTGTGTATATTTCCATTACATTCTGATATTGATGATGGAAAAGTTAATGAATGACTGTGTGATGTATGAATGATGTATGCATTCTGTGCCGAGATCGGCTACAGGAGCATTCATGATTATCGTTCGTGATACAATAACTGTCCATATAGAAAGTTGTAGATGGCAATAGGCACGGGCACATGACTATATCAACTGTATTTTCTAAGTAATGATCTACCTGTGACAACTCTGATTGATCTGGAGCAATAACGACGTAGTCATGAAGAGCAGCTGAAAATGTCAACGGTACAAGTAATGCAATAGATATGTGAACGATGGTGACGTCTGGACATGACGCCCCTCATTGTGCATCCACCAAAAACGAATGTAACTATCATATGTTTGTAAAAATATTTATTATGAAAAGGTAAAACAGATCGAGTTTGATGCCGGGTCTTCTCGATGACTAGGTTGTTTTGACATTCATAAGCGCCTTTTCAGGCCCTAAATTGAATAGAATATTTTTGATTTTGATTAATTTGAAGGTAAGTGGGGGAACTGAATGAATGATGTCGCTCGATGTGTCCGCGTGGAGGGTGTGTTTCTCTCGTTAAAAGCCAGAATACACATATTTTTTTTCTGGCAAACAAACTTGTGGGTCACCTGATATTAAGTGATCACCACCGTCCATGGGCACTAACAACACCGGATGAGTCGAAAGTGCGTTGCTAGCCTGTGTTTGGAGGCAATGGAGTGAGGGGGGAGAGGAGAGGGGAAGGGAGGTGGTCCTCCGGCGCTCTCACTGACCGAACGAAACGCAACAATGGCAAACACTGTTACTTCACGTCGGTTTTCTATGAGAGGGTGGTACTACCCCGGGCGAGCCGACTCATTCATGCTGAAACCAATAATAGCTTCAGCGTGGCTCTACCACTGCCTAAAATACTACATAAACTACATGCCTGTTAATGGCGTACCAGGTGCTGGTAATCCGGCGTGCCGGTTACTGGCATACCGTGAAACCGCGATATACATGCCTGTGGATGGCATACTCGTATCAGTTTCTGGAATCAAGCTTCTGCATGCTAGTAACATGCTACAAAATCGACCCCACTTCAAACGAAAAAAATGAAATGAACTGCGATCACTTGGTATGCTTTGTATTGGCGCGCGAGCTACAGGCAGAATCTTAATCTTGATCTTCACATGTCAGTAGCTTGTTCTTATAGACTGAGCGCAACCGTTGTCCGGTGCCATAGGTACGCGAGCGGCGAGACTGTCAGTGTGAGACGCGCACATGAGATAAAATATCTAAAGATGGGTCGTGTGTTATGCGTTAAGATTTTATATTTTCAAGAATTCAAGATTCATTTCATTTATATTTTTTCTTTATTTGTACTTATTTAAAAATCATATTGGACAAATACAGGGATTGGATATAATTATACCCATAAATATACAGCTTCAAAAAATTGCGTTTTGATATCCTAAGATCTATCTGATACTACGAATCTCATGATAGTTTATGCTCCTACCTTCTTAGTCCTCACCTCCCCGCGCATACTTAAGGTGCAGTACAGCGGTTGCGGTCAGAATATATCAGTAACTGACATGCTTTTGTGTGAGTTGTCTCCTGTGTATTGTGGGGTTAAAGGTGTTGTGCGGTTTCCCCCAGGGTGGGACAAGCACTCGTACGGTTACCACGGCGACGACGGGCACTCGTTCTGCTCGTCGGGCACGGGGCAGCCCTACGGACCGACCTTCACAACCGGCGACGTCATCGGCTGCGGCGTCAACCTCGTCGACAACACTTGCTTCTACACGAAGAACGGACACCACTTGGGTATCGCTTTCAGAGGACTACCGGTATGACGTCACACTCTTAGCGTCCTTGATACGAGTTGCTGTAAATTACGGATGCCGATTCTTTGCAAAAAAATCGTTTTTAAATCGATAAAAATCGCGGTTTGTGGAATCGATTCATGTAAAAATCGAGGTCTGAAGGATTGATCTATTCAATTAATTTGAGATTTTTTTTTGAAATTATAAACTATTGTATGGTTTTATTTTTGTCTAAATAAAAAAAAAAAATCTCGATTTTATAGTATCACAGATCTATTCACTAGATCGATTAGATATTTAATGTTGATTTAAAAAAAAAAAAACAATTGTTTTATGCCTAAACATCGATAATTCGATTAATATTTTGACTTGTGATCTATACATATCTAGACATATGGAATATAGTGTGGTGGGCGTGTGTGGGTTACAGCCGAACCTGTACCCGACGGTGGGGCTGCAGACGCCGGGCGAGGTGGTGGACACGAACTTCGGGCAGCAGCCGTTCGTGTTCGACATCGAGGACATGGTGCGGGAGCTGCGCGCGCGCACCCGCCTCGCCATCGACGAGTTCCCGCTGCCCGACGAGCAGGGCCACTGGCAGCAGCTCCTGCACAGGTACCCCTACTGGATGCCGTTCAACTGTATTCTATTCTTGTTCCCTTTTACGTTGTACCGTAACGTCAACGAACGTACGTTGGACAACCTAACGCTGGATAAACAAATAGACAATCTAAAAGTATAAAGAACAGTATATTTGATTTAGGTGACGGGCAAATAACCACGTGAGCTTTAGTAAAAGTCTTTATTTGAAAAATACAAGCAATACTTCAAGTTTGGCAAGTTACTTCGCTCCTTTATATCTAATCCGTTCTGTGTATCTGAAACGTTATGAATTAGTTTATCAATAAATAGAGAAACACGGGACACGAGGGCACCGAATTGTTTTCCCTTTGGGTATTTTAATGGATATTAAGCAAGCAAGTGGTATCGGCTGTTATCTGGCGGAGTGAGTAAGAGCATGCGGTGGTCGCGCAGGATGGTGTCCACGTACCTGGTGCACCACGGGTACTGCAGCACGGCGCAGGCGTTCTCGCGCGCCACCGCGCAGCCCATCGCGGAGGACATTCCTTCCATTAAAAACAGACAGAGTGAGTCCCTCCGGTACTTTTATCTCCTCTCAACACACACATCGACTCACATCCATATTTATTTTAACGCCATCTATCCGCTCCTACTCCCTACTATATTGTTACCTGTAAATGTTTGTGTTTTATTACGTTACCAGATAATTAGTTTTCCCACGCCATCTTGTTTTAATAGTTTTCAGAAGGATTTTTGAGTTGAAATTAATGTTTTAAAATTGTGCTATCAAGTGTATTTTGATAACACGTAAACAACATCTATCTGACATCTTGATCTTGACATATTGATCCAGTAACATTGCTTTGGTGTTGAGTTTTATAAGATTTGAATTGAAATAAAAAATGTTTCAACTCTCTTGAGAAATAAATGTATGTGTATTGATACATCATTATTAAAATAATACTATTGATTGTTTGTACTTTCTATAATTAGGGAAATATTTATTTAAAGCTTTGTTAAGTTACAAATATGATTGATTATTTTATGTCTTGAATGCATAATAGGTATATGTTTCGCTATATTTTAAAATAAGCTAAAGCCATTTTCGGCCGTTTATAATTTTTTACGGTATTTTTCAATATCTTTAAATGTTGAACATGTAAAATGTGAAGATCATAAAAAAAAACTAAAAACCTTATGGGCAGCAAAATTTTAACTTCGTTGCCGGTGTAAAAAAACTGGAATTTAAAAAATTCGATTTAGCTTATTTTGAAATGTAAGGACAAATATGTGCAATGAATGAAAGCTTGGTAGAAGTGTATGTGTGACGTGGCGGTGTGGCCGTGTGGCGGGTTGCAGGGGTGTCCAAGCTGGTGCTGGGCGGGCGGATCGGGGAGGCGATAGAGCTGACGCGGAGGCTGTACCCGGGCCTGCTCGACTCCGACCACGAGCTGCTCTTCCTGCTCAAGTGTCGTCAGTTCGTAGAGATGGTCAACGGCACCGACAGCGAGGTTAGCCTTCTCTCCCCTCCTCTCTCCTCCCTTCACACATTCTGAGGCACATCAAACTTTCAAATCAAAAATACTTTATTCAATTCAGGCCCAGAGTATAAGCCCTTAAAAACGTCAAAACTACAACCGGTTCAGACAAACAACCTGGTGGTACTTCCTTCGATCGGAAACCACCTGTGATGCTATTCAAATGCGATATCAGCAAGAAGTAGTAGCAAATCTTCTGATCACTCACCGGCTGGTGCGAGGTTCGATGCCGGAAGTCGGCGCCGACGAATTGCGATGGTGCAAATAGGTTATGGCGATACGAGGAGCGCGCGATTCCTTTAAGGCGCGGCGAGCTTCGCCTACGATGTGTGCGAGCGAACTGGGGCCGGCGTCACAATCGCCGGGGGATCAACAAACAAAATGCTCCCACCCTCGCTGACACTATTTTTTCTAATTGACTATTTACGCGGCCGCAACACAACCTTCTTATCGACAATAACCAGTAACTTATAGAAACATATCATATCAACATGCTATTTCACAAGTAATGAATAAATATGTACAATAACGACGACTATGATTATTGTGGTTGCATGGTATTTATTTCAGCCTGCTTAACATATTTTTATAAAGTACCTGATTTTTAGTTTATATCTTTAAAGCCTTACAAAAAATAGATTGATATATCAAGAACTCTCACCTGAATGATCTCTGTTCTAAATAAAATTTGAATACCGCACATAAGGAAATCATAATAATTTTCCTGCTATATATAATAAATATATTAATTCAGCGAATAATTATAATTTAGTGCTATGAAAAATTTTATTTTACGTGTTTTCTGACAGACAAAATCTGCAATAAATGTACGTCTGAAAACTAAAAAAAACGAATACAGTTGATGAAATTGCTAAACTAAAATGCCAATGGTCGGTCCATTGGTATCTGTCGAGGAATCAACACGTTTGAATGGAAATTTCGTCTTCGTAAACACAGTTTAGAAAGAGACGGAGTGATGACTTATAATTAATTGCCTGTTCGGAGACTGGATAGAGAAATCTGGGAGACCAGATTTATTGACAAAACATGTAGTGGATTGTATATTTCATTCATAATCTTGTGTTATTTGACTACATATTATGTAATATTTGTGGCATTTTACGTAATATGGTTCGGTTATTATGCACAAATGAAGTGGATAGAAAATAATATCACGGAGCATAATATCTGAAATGCCACAAAAACTCCCTGGAGAGTTCTAACAATGGGGCCAGCATCTTGTCAGAATATTTAAGTTAACTCTGCTGTTTTTACTGGTTCTTCTCGATGAGTGGGTTGTTTGTCTGAACTGGTGGTAGTTTTGACGTTAATAAGCGACTTCTCAAGGTTATGTCTTGTTAAGTTTTTTTTATCACAATGTACTTTCAATATTACTAGATATTCGACCATGGCAGTAATAATCTAGAAGATTGATTGTCAAGAATAAAATATATGAAAGAAGTTGTCATCGAATTGGATGTCGTGTTTCAGATGTGCGGCGTGACGGGTGCGGGGAGCAGCAATGGGGTAGCGACATCTGTAATTTCACATACGAGTCGGACACACTGCGGCACGACACGTCTCAACCACACCAACGGTCAGTCACTTTACGACTACTTAATTACTCCTCTTATAATATCATATGGTTTATACATTGTTAAAAACAAAATATTATCTAATACTTACGATAAAACGAGCAAAGTAATAAATTACTCCCCTCACAAATGAAAAGATAACAAAAACAACATTTAGTGTGAATTCAACCTTACCACGTAATGAATAAAGTACGTTTTCCCGTTATTGTGCGTGACGAGGCCAAACATTTGTAACACAGGTATAAAATCGGTAATTTTGTTCAAAATTTGAAATTATATGTTAGTTTAAAGCTTAAAATATAACTTATTCGACCCGTATTTAGCGAAAGTAAGATACTCTGGCCGTTAAATTGCTTTTTCGGGTATTATTTTTGCATCTTTTGAATACACTGCGGCATGTGAAACGGGCTTACATTGGCTGTGTTTCAATCAAACTAAACAAAATAAGGTCACACATTTCAAGTTCCTTTTTTTAGTATCTAGATTTTAGACGCGAATAATCGTCCGGTGTTCCAGAGGCTTCGTACCAGTGTAATTAAGAATAAGTTTTGCGTTCCAGGCGTGACGTCCGGCTCGGGCGACGACAGCGACGCGAGTGACGACAGCGAACCGCGTGACGTCGACATGTGCTGTGCGTCCCACCGCCCCTCCCCCTCCACTTACTATTCATAACTAGTGGTAACCTATTGGGCGGGATTCCTCCATAATTAAGTAAACTATCAAGCTTCATTCAATTCAATATTAAGGAAAATAGACAAAACTATATCCATTTTTTTAAATGGCAATACTAAAGCTCACCCAATAGCTGCTAACCAAAAGAGAATTAAAAAATTGGTTTAGAACTACAACAGGATGGTGTACCTAACGGATGACTCTGTCTATTTACTCGTATATATAGATTTGTTTTGTATTTTATAATCAAAATTACCTGGTAGTAAGTGACGATGTTGTATGTATAAACTTCGAGGAGAGGGACTGTTTTCCCCCACGCTTATAATCTATACCATAAATAATAATAGTAATGATACATCACGATGATATATATAGTTTTGTATAAAACGATGTGGGGGATGTGAGTACAATACTGTCTACTACCATTTGTCAATGGGTAAATCAAATCCATCACTCGTCAAGTATAGTACAATTACCTAATTATACCATTTCTTACAATAAATATACAATGACATTTTGCTTAATATATTTATTACAGTCAATATTAATTATTTAATATTACACATTAATTGGCAATAGACATAAAAAATTTCATAATATAATTTATTACAATCTGCTGCTACATGTTATTAATTTTGTGTAATTATGTAAATGTTTATTTTAATTTTATTTTTAAATATATATATTTTTTAATTTATTTTAATAATTTGCACTTCATCATCATTTATTATGGTTACATTTAAACAATTCCATATTCATTTATTCTAACATATATCATTGTTTCATTTTGTTGCTATCTGCTATTCAGTTTTGCATGTCGTATATATGTAGAGATTGTACTTATTATATATTGCCTTTATATTATAATATTTACATTTAGAATTTTTATATATTTACTCGGGAACTGCGGCCCTTTATTATTATTTAGAGCGCCATCCCATTCTTAAACAATAAATAAATGTAAACTTGAACATGTTCTTTAACATACTTATGAAGCTTTTAAATATATATTTTATTCTATTAGTAATGGTAGTGGTATGTGGACAAAACATAGAATCCCATGAAGTACGACTATTTTTAAAATGTAATTGTTGCAGCTATATTTTTTTTAATTTAAACCCCAGTATTGTCAAGTCTTGTGACTTAAAACATCACACATATGAATATAACTCACAGCGTTTCGCATACTAGTACGTTTTTGTATTCCGTTCTATATAGACAGACAGGCAATTGAATTTTTTTTCTACTTAATTATTACTGCCATTGTCGATTGATATTAAAAGTTTCTTGCAATGATTTCAATGGTCATTTTTCACTGCCGATATGGGTGGCCGTCTTGTTAGAACTTTCCTGGGAGTTTTTGTGGCAAATCAGAATCCATACTCCGTGATATTATTTCCGATCCACTGCACTTGATAACCGAACTATATTACGTAAAACACCACCAATATTACAAAATGTAAATAACACAAGATTTTGAATAAAATATAAAGTCCGCAACATGAAATTCGAAGATCCCGCCAAAAACTCCCTAATTTCGATTATCATCATATAGGCTCCCATCGAAAATCAGAGCTGTAGTACTACTTACTGTATTGCAGATTTTTGCTGAATGGGTTCGCCAATTGTTGGACATCTATTTTTCATTTTTAAAATGTATTTTTATCTGTCTAATTAGTTTGTGTAATCTAATTGTATGGTTGTTCCAACAATAAAGTATTCCTTTCTTTCTTTCTGTTGAATAGGGATCCCCAATAACTTTGAATTACCGATGTCAATACGATTTACTGTGGAATTTTACTTTGGAATTTACATAATGGATTAAACCTACTCTAGGTTTAATAGATTAATGATTAAATTTACATTCAAGAATTGTACTTCATCAGACGATATGTTTTAATTCCCTATATAGTGGGTATATTGAGATTACACATAGGAATGGTATTGCACAGTTGCATGAGGTGATTCAGACAATATATTATAGGTTCAACGTGGTTTTAACTTATTGAAATATGAAAAAGTTTGTCAGCATCACTGAAATCTTGTCTGGCGACTTATTTTCGTTGTAAAGTGTATTTTATATTTACAAGGAAAAATCTAATAAAATTGATTTATATCCTCACCTGAGTGATAAAAATTTGAGAGACATCACATCAATTGAAATAATGGTCAGATGTACATTGTGTTCAATGGCTTATGTAGTTTTGTTGAGGTGCATAATTAAGTTAGTTAATAGTTACTGTTTTAACACATTATGGAGCTGCAAGTCGTGTATTTAAACGCATGTTTCAATGGATATTTTATTCTCGCTTTTTTTATACTCACGGCTCATCGTAACATTTCGCATCAGCATAGATCATTCGCACTTAAATGCAAGTTAATTTATAATAATCTTTCAGTTTGGTTGGTTTATTAGTTTGTTGAGAGGACAACGCTTCAACACGTGGTCGTTGAGGTGCAAGTTTTTACAGTTTGCCTATATGTTAGGTTTAACTTTAATCTCTGGGCTGTCTAAAACTATAAATGCTTAAATTCCGTACAAATGTATCATGAGGCACAGGTTAACAGACTGTTGACAAATACCTAATTTATTACAAAACTTTGGGAAACATGCTGTTTATTGTAAAACCACGATATAAACTATTATTAAATTATTTTTCATTTGTACAATTTTTTTACTAAACCATGAAATTTACAGTTTACGATATAGTAAAAAAAGGTCAATAACCTGATCCGCCATTTTCAGATCTGGATCTTTAAAAGTCATCCGAGGGGTTAATTCCAATACATATTCAAAGTTGTGTCATAAATGTGGCGTACATTTCGTGACATTCTTAATTATATCATATTTCGGAATGGGACTGATGGGTCTTACTGAAACAGTTTATATAAAATTTAAAACTTGCATCTCATTCACATTGTAGCAAAGTAAGCCGTCGCAGCGAATCGTTTTGACTGTTTTATGCAATATAATTATTTATTAATATATCAAAGATAAAGATAAATTAGTTACAATTGGTCACGTGTGTTACTTATATCGTGGTGTAATGTGATATCAAGTTAGGTTAGAAGCTTGTTCCTTCTGGAACATTCGAAGGTAATGGCGGAGGGAACAAGCTGGGGGCGCGCGCTGCGAGGGCTGGTGGGGGGTGTGGG